>VXAL01010387.1:13791-29561 GCA_013399475.1 Chauna torquata | reverse complement strand
GAGATGCAGAACGGAATATTATTGCATATTAAAGTTACTGCTGAGATAATAAAAACAAATGAGTAAGTGCATTCCAACAGGAGCACATAGAGATTGGGATCTCTGACTGTACAATGTAGAGTGCACATCACATTGTGGGATTATATTTGTTTTGAGAAATTTATTCCAGCAAAAACTCTGCAATTATAGCTGTGAGTCTGCCCAGAGGATAAAGGAAAAATTTAATTTCTTTTGTGCAATTATAATTTTATTTACAGGACATAAGCAACAGTCTAGACTTCCAAAGTGCAGGTATGGCTTCTGGCATCTATATTTTTTTTTTTTTTTTTTTTATTTAAAAAAAATAGGAATTCNATAACAGATATAATCAGAAAATTACAATTATTTCCTTTATTGTTACTTTTTTGCATTTCTTGCATCACATTCTTGACTGAATATCTCCCACCAGAATGCTTTACTGTTATGGAGATGGAAATTAAGATATTCTAACCTAAAAGTAGTGTCCCTTAGACTCTAAGCAGCTTTACTTCCAGTCCTTCAATTCTGGTTGCCATTTCTTTGATTTCATTGTGCTTGATTTCATTGTCCACATCATCAAGCTACTGTAAACATATTGGAAAAAGTGAGAAGAGACTTTACATGGAAAAGTACCTGTTAGTATCATTTCAGTGCCTGGTAAAATTATGGTGAAAATTATTTGGAGTTATTGAAAAGCACTTGAAAGGCAACACAGTCACTGGTCATAGCCAACAGAGGTACACAGCAGGAAGGTCCTGTTTAATAAACATAATTTCCTTTACAATAAGGTTATCCATCTAGTTGACCAAGAGAAAGCATTAGATATAATCATTTTGTATTTCCGCAAAGCTTTTGATACTGTTCCTAATAGTATCCTTCTAGACAAAAAGTCCAGCATACAGCCAAAAAAGTTCAAAATATAGTGGCTAGTGGGTGGGGCTCAAAGGGTTATAATAAATAGGGTTACATCAGGCTGCCAGCAAGTCACGAGTGGGGATCCCCAGGGCTCCATTTCAGGGCCAGTCCTCTTTAATGTTTTTATAATTGATCTGAATGCAGGAATCAAATGCATACTAAGTAAGTTTCCACAGAACACTAAATTACAAGGAGCTGTTAAATCCCTCAAGGGANAGGTTATCCATCTAGTTGACCAAGAGAAAGCATTAGATATAATCATTTTGGATTTCCGCAAAGCTTTTGATACTGTTCCTAATAGTATCCTTCTAGACAAAAAGTCCAGCATACAGCCAAAAAAGTTCAAAATATAGTGGCTAGTGGGTGGGGCTCAAAGGGTTATAATAAATAGGGTTACATCAGGCTGCCAGCAAGTCACGAGTGGGGATCCCCAGGGCTCCATTTCAGGGCCAGTCCTCTTTAATGTTTTTATAATTGATCTGAATGCAGGAATCAAATGCATACTAAGTAAGTTTCCACAGAACACTAAATTACAAGGAGCTGTTAAATCCCTCAAGGGAAGAGAGGACTTGCAGAGAGATCTTGAAAAATTAGAGGGATGGGCAATTACCAACTGCATTAGGTTTAACTAGAGCAAGTGCTGGATTCCGCACCTGGGACAGGGCAACCCTAAATGTATGTACAGACTGGGGGATGAGGGGCTGGAGGTCCAGCAGAAAGAGATCTGGTGGTTCTGGTCAACAGCAAGAATATGAGTCAGCAGTGTGCCCTGGCAGCCAAGAGAGTCAACCATACCCTAGGGTACATCAAGAACAGCATTACTAGCTGGTCAAGGGAAGTGATTGTCCTGCCAGGAGTTCATCCCAACAATCCACAAGAGTCCCTTCCAACTCAGGATATTCTATGATTCTATGATAACAAGCCCTAAGACATGACTTTTACTTAGAAACAGAGTTCCTAAGCACTACATAATGTATTTATCCAATAAACAATAAAATAGTGCACTGAGAACTGGCTGTTATTCTGAACTGTTGACAATTGCTGGCTAGATGACCTGAAGAAATCACACCTACCCAAACTCCTTATCTTTATGAAAAGAAAAAAGAAAAGAAAAGAAAAGAAAAGAAAAGAAAAGAAAAGAAAAGAAAAGAAAAGAAAAGAAAAGAAAAGAAAAGAAAAGAAAAGAAAAGAAAAGAAAAGAAAAGAAAAGAAAAGAAAAAAGAAAAGAAAAAAGAAAAGAAAAGAGAAAAGAAAAGAAAAAAAAGAATAATAATAAAACAAAAGAAAATAGAAAAATGAAAATTATATCCATTGTATGCTGTTTTGACCACGATAGTGCTAAACAAAAAATGAACAGTAAATACTTGCCAAGTTCCAAAAAACCTTTTTTTATCCCACAGATGTAAAACAAAACAAAACAAAACAAAATAAAGTAATATTAAATATATTCACTTCAAAAACTCTTACTTCTAATAACAGAGAAAAATGTATAAATACATTTCAGTGAATTCTTCCTGAGATCAAGTGCACAAGTCCAGATAGGACATCTGGAGAATGTATTTTTGTGGCAATGACCTGGACAATTTTTGTGTACTGCAAAAATAGGAAACTCCTAGATCAATTCACAGAAGAAAAGAAATATCAACTCCTGAGGTTTTCTTATAGTTGCAGTAACCGTATTCTGTTCCCTGACTGATAACTGGGAAAATTTAAAGAGGACAGAACAGAACCAAACTGATTTCCAGAAAGTGACACAGCATTTTCTCAAAATCTAGGTCCCAGAAAAACTGCATAGTTCTCTATAGAAAACAGTGGACCCATATTTCTGGTTTAAGATGTTGATATTCTAACTTGCTGGCTGGCTTTACATAAAGTTTTCAAGCCCATTTCCCAATCTATAAGATGAAGATGAAACAATTCACAAAAAGTGAAAAATTTTAATATAGTTTGTCAAGTAGTGCAGCAAGCATGTAAGTGAGTAATCCTACTACTTGGTATTATCCAGCTTCAGCAAGATTCACACACACTTTTAACTGAGCAAGGACACTGATTTCTTGCAGTACAGAACTTAAGTGGTTAGTTTTTCATGAACAACTCATGTTCCTCCCACTGCCCAGCTAGAGAAGGAGTACAGATCTAACATTGTTTATCTCTTGACTATATTGTACCTGTTTCACAGCAGTTTCAAGACTGGCTCATTTAGTCTCACATGGCATTGGAAGAACAATCCTTTCACATCTAGTACTGCAGTGTATCATCTAGAAAGGAAGCTCCCCAGCGTATCTCATTTTCCCTCTAAGTTAGATAGTCAGAACATTGTAATAATCAGCTCTGATTTCTCGACATGTCCACAGGCAGACTAGCTTTGGAAATGTCTCATAGCTGACTATGTAACTCATTTTTTTCAAAGGCAAGGGAACAAGGAGGAAGACTAAGTTACAATACCTCTCCTATGCCATTTTTAGGATAGCCCAATGACCTACTATTATGGTATCCAAGCAGGGTGATTTACGTAGTCTATCCGTACAAGTATAGCATCTTTGATTATGCTGTTGACCTAAACCCAAATGACACAGACGTTTTAATTACTCGACAAAAGCAGGATTAAATAACAAGTCCTCAAAAAATAGAGTGAAAGAGGGATGCAGAAAAAACATTAGAGCTTCTGCAATGTGATGTTGGATATACAAAAATTGGAGATTGAAATAAAATTAATGTTCCTATAAATGAAAATTTAAAGTGAGGTTTAATATAGTTAGGATAAATGGAGTTCTGGGTGGCTGGAGACAGCAGCCATTTTTAATAAAAAGCTATTCACTAAGCTGCTACAGAAAAGTATTTTCTCTCTGTAACACACTCTCACATTACAGTCTTCTCATATCTTACTTACTCATCTTGCATTTTCCAAACCAGACTGCCATATAAAATAAAGTGCCTTCTAACTAGCAGCATCAGTTTATTCTCCTACTTTCAGATGCCAGCATAACTTTTTTGTTCTTCTTTCTTTCTTCTTTGCTTAGCCCCCAAGATTCACTTAAAAGAGAGACAACTGATATTATATTACTTCCTTTGATCTTAAATGATTTTCATGGAATTATTCTTTTTTGCTTGATAAAATACATTTTTATAATTAAATTTAAGTATTACTCATGCATAAACAGACTTTTTTTTCTCTTGTTTCTACTTCAAGAATATCTGCCACCCTTCTCCTCTCAAAGGAAATATGACATACAGATTTTTTTTAAAGTGTTATAGAAGAAGAATCAGTATTCTAAATAAGAACCTGAAGTTTCACACAGGTAGTAAACAGAGATGTGTTCTCAAATCTGTCTATGACATCTTTGAACTTTTTTGTTACAGATATCTCTGTGAACATGACTTCTAATCATCATGAGCTACTACCTAAAGTTATTCTGAACACCAGAAGGTGTTTGTAGTTAATTGATCTAAACTTTCTTTAAATCTGCATAAAATCACACCAGTAAAATAAAGTTTCTTGTTATTTTGATTGGGTTCACCTTCACCCCACATTCATATTAGAGAACTGTTTCACAGCAACTATAGATCGATGCAAAGTCTGCAACATGCGTCTTCAGAACGTGAATCATGAACAAAGAAATCTACGATTTACTAGACAGTGTTTGGTTGTCACCACTTAGATTTATCCACCTGCAAAGCTATGTCACATTCACATATCTAGATGTTTTACAAGTGTTTCATTGCTTTTTGGTAAATGAGATTCCTTTATTTTGAAAAGTTTTATTAGGACCATTTTTCTTCAATCTGGTACTGTCAGTAAAAGTTTTTTCTAGGTTAACAGAATTCTATAATGACTCAAATCCTGTCTTTGCATAACCTGTGCATGTTTTTAGTTGTCATATTACACTGAACTTGGGCTACAAACAGTTTTCATTTTTGTTTCATTTTTTTCCAGCTGGTCAACAACTGTCGAAAAAACGAATCCTTGCTAACAATTTGTTGCGTTATTCATGTTCATCTTTGGAAGGGTAAAAGGTATATTGGATAACAGCCCAAAGAAGTTTCCTCAGACAAACCTTCTTATAACCCAGACCACTTAACTGCAGCTATATATGTATGTATGTGTGCATATGTATATGTACATTTATATGTATATATATACTCATACATACATATATTTATATCATGCTTAAAATATGTTACATTTCTGGCTGTAAATTAAGTCTTTTATATTCACATCACATATGTATGTCTAAAATACATTTTTGGTCATTTAGGTTTTTCAAAAATGCCTCAAAATTATTTTAATTAAAACCAAACCCAAAAATTACGCACAACTTAACAAAAAGTTTTATCATCTTTTACTCAATTACTCAACAAACACATTTTTTTCCTCAGTCAAAGGCAAGCCACTCCTATATTCTCTTATACTGTCCAAAAGAGTTTGAAGCCATTTAGGCCTGCAGCTGGGCTTATTCTTTCCTATTTACTTTATTATTGCTACTGAAATCATGAGGTGATAAATAACTGAAATCAGACAGGGTAGACAAAGGGAATTTACCCCTCTCATTATCTTTAGAAGAGTTGCTGTGAAGTGTAACTGAGAAAATGCTGGCCAGAATGTCAGAAAGCTGTATTGCTGAAGGTTAACTACAGATTTGTGGAACTAAATCTGTGTTTTCAGTTACATATTCCACAGTGCTTTGCTGCATTTGGACAAAGCTAACATCTAGAAGAAAATAACTTATTCCAGTAATAAATGTTAATCTAAAGTTCAACTTCTGAATACATATTTTTAGATGTAGACTCAGTTCTGCCTGACTTATTCAGAGCTATTACCCATGGGTCACTCCAAAGATTGCAATTTCACCTTCTCTTTCATTTGCTTAATTCCGATTCTTCCCATAGGAGCAAAGCATTTCTTTCCATCTTCTCACTTCCAACAACTTCACCACTAATTCAGTTGCCCTAATTTATTCAACAATCAACACTCCATTCTCTGTACTATGGTGTATTTAACTTACAGTTTACTTGACTGTTTTCACTGGTTTAACAGATAAAAAATAAAAATAAAATAAAATAGGTTTATCCTTCACTCTGTGAAATTGAGGACCTGGAAAGATTTGTCAGATCTTTTAAAATTTATTTGCCTTCTTATCTCTGACATGTTACTGGGTGTCATGATGTAACTAGTGAAATGTTAAGCACAACTTCTTTCTAGATTTATTTATTTATCTATTTATTTTTCCTGGAATTGTGTAAGGAGAGTGGAGCTGGACACACTGATTTCTGGCAGCTAAATAGCAAGTGAGCATTCCTGAAAGCCAAATTTATTTTCCTTCCTGAAAGTCTCATAGATATCCTTCAGCTGGCACAGTGCATCATTTGCATCTCCACCCTCACCAGCTGTGCACAGATGCCTGAACTGAAAAGTCAGATTTGCTATCTACATTATCCTAAATTTACAAGCACATCATTACAAACTGCCTCAGTTAAGAGTTTAAAATATGCAGGTTTTCTTTCATGTGTCACATAACTGACTTCACTGTTCATATCACAACTGAAGCTACTAGAACTTAATTTATTTGTAACCTACCTATAACTCACTGGAAACCAATTCCATTTCAGTATTCATCTTCTAGCATTTCATAATAAGTGAAAAATGGTTGTATGTATGGATTCAATACACATATATCTCATCTAAACCTTACAGTTCTTCACTCATTGTATTTTGAGAATATCCAGAAAAGTCACTCCTGTCAGAGGTTTGGTCAAGAATACTGCATGCCTGGCCAGTGTCCTTCCATTGTCTTTTACAGAAATGAGTTTGGAGCTCAATACTGCACAGCTCCACCAGTACTGAAAGCTTTCTTGGAAAGCTCTCATCTGTTTCATCTGATGACTACCAAATCCCAGATTTTTACAATGAAATTACTTGTGGCAAAGACAGACTTGCAGGTCAATATCAGACAAAAGCATCCCCAAATTCTATCTTAAAGCTCTACAGATCAACAACAAAAGAAAAAGTTCAAAATACCGGGAAGTAAATCTGTTGCAACGTATTCCAAAATATTCCATTCTTTTACACCTTTTGTTATGAAACTGAAAGACAATTTCTTTATCAAAGGCACAACAAGAGAAAGAAGATGGTGGTTAAGAATCATCATCATTTTGTCCTAAAAAAATTACATAGAGTTCTTACGCCATATTTGTTCCTTCCAGAGAGTTTCTGTGTGAAATAGAAGTGAAAGAGGATAAAAAAAAAAAAAAGTAACTTCACATCACATTCAGAAAACGACTACTGACAATGACAATAGATGACCAACAACATGGGCGAAGGTAGTCATCAAAGGATACAACAGCCAGACGCCTGGTCTGTAACAACCTTGATGGAAAGGAAGCATGTTTCATGAGGCAATCTGACATTAGTAAAGCACTTGTGTATGTTCAGTGTCTAACAGGTACATTGCAATGTTAATTGCTTCTGACCTTATGTCTCTGAACACAGGCTTCCCATTAGAGCTTTTACTTTGTCTATAAACATCCAGTGGCCTACCTATGCTCATATTATGACAAATTCATCTGATTAGTCAGGCAAGTTAGGGAGTTGCTTTTCTTTCCATATGCTCGGCTCCCTGTCTCTCTTTATGTCTGAATTTGAAAATTAGCAGAGCTACTTATCAAATTAATCACATCAAAAGTGATAGAGATTGATGTCACAGATGACACATGCAGGCAAATGGAAGTCCTATCTGTTTATCAGATAAATTCTGTCACATACATGTCACTTTTTGGTACTATCCATTTCAAAAAATCAAGAGCTAAAAAACAAAACAAAACAAAACAAAAAAAGCCTTGGATTCTTAGCAAGTTTGTTGATGATACTAAACTGGGAGGTGCTGTTGACTTTCTGGAGGGATGAGAGACTTATAGATGGGCTTGATAGACTGGAGAATTAGATAGTCATCAACAACATGCAGTTCAACAAAGGTAAATGTGCATGATTCTGCTCCTGGGAAAGAGTAATGCCATCAAATGAGAGCAGCTCAGCAGAAACGGACCTGGAGCTGCTGGTCGACAGAAGGCTCAACATGAGCCCTGGCAGCTGAGAAGGCAAACCACATTTTGGGATGCATTAAACACAGCATAGCCAGCCAGTCTGAAGAGGTGATTCTGCTATATTTAGCATTGGTATGGCCTCACCTTGAAAACTCTGTGCAGTTCTGGTCTCCACAGTATAAAAAGGATATTAAGATACTTGAAAGCATCCAGAGATGGGTAACAAAGCTCATAAAAGGGCTGGAAGGTGTATCCTATGAGGAGAGGTTGAGGACTCTTGGGTTGTCTAGTCTGGAGAAAAGGAGGCTGAGAGGCGACCTCCTTGCTCTCTGCAACTTCCTGAGGAAGCGAAGCGCAGAGGGAGGTGCCGGTCTCTTCTCCTGGTGATTGATGGCAGGAAACAAGGGAACAGCACAAAGCTGCACAGAGGAGGTTCAGACTGGAAATTAAGAAAAATTTCCATGAGGGCGGTCAAACACCTTGACAGTCTTCCTACAGAGGTGGTTGATGCCGCACACCTGTCAGTGTTCAGGAGACATTTGGACAATACCCTCAAGAACATGCTTTAGCTTTTGGTTAGCCCTGAAGTTGTCAGGGACTTGGACTTGATAATCTTTGTAGGTCCTTTCAAAGTGAACTATTCTATTCTATTCTGTTCTATTCTGTTCTATTCTGCTTGTAACCACAGGTGCTCACGTAGCTCACTTTCCAAGTTTCACGTTGAATCATGTAGAAAATATAATATTAACATAGACCTCTAGGGAACTGTTTGTGTGTTTACATAGTTCTAAGGAGTGCACTGAATTCCAAATTCCCAAAGTTGTATTCTAGAATTATACAAATTTCAAAGGTAATAAAATATAGCCAGGAGGCTCTTTTTAGAGAGGAGATATTAGGAGCAGTCTCGGGTGATACATACAGTTTAAAAGTCACTTGATTAGTCATGATTAACCTGTTGAGTACTTAGATTCTTAATTTCATATATTGTAACAATATCCTAAGGAACCACTGCTTTACAGACTTAAATGTTTGATTTATAGAATACATTAAGCATCCAAATACAGAAATTCTGCCATAGTGACATGCTGAGTAAAGCACTCTTGCACGACAAATCTGCAGCTGCAGGTCATGAAAGTCCTGTGATTACAGGTTCTTTTAAAATTTGTTTCAATTGTTTCTGAATTATATCACAGAATGCTCTGAGAAACTTTCTATTTGCAGAGAGTAATTATATCTGCAAGTCCAAGGAAAACTGATGTGAACAGTGACTTAATGACGTCTATTGAATGACTAATCTGAGTCATTATGCAAGGAAAGCACCCTGGGAAGTATGTGATCTTAACTATGAGGGCAGGTAAGGGAAACCATGGTGGGCTACTGTATTTCTTGCTATATTGTGTCCATGAAGCAGGGTGTACCAGTGTAATGTAGCAGATCATTCATTACTTTGATTTCCTTTTCATCCTCTCAATACATGGAAAGCCTGCAGCTACCCATTGAATCATAATTACCACATGCACCAGAATTTCTAAGCAACTGTATACCTAATCACTTGCTATTTGTTGCATTTATAGCATGCCATATTTTCATTACACTTAGCATGGCTGGAGCTCACCTTTTTAAAGGGAAGTTTTTTTAGTTCCAATTAACTCTACATGATGTTTTATGGGTTTTTTTTTGTTCAGATGTGTACAAACCATCTGTGCCTCTAATATGGTATTCTTAAATAGTCCCTTGGCAAATTGTGTGATTTCTGAACATTTCTACTTTAACCTTCAGCCTTCTGTTAACATTTTTAAGTCATTTAACTCAAACTAGAGACATTTCAGTCTCTAAACCCCATCAAGTATGAGGTGCAAAACTACAGCTTTAAATACATTTCCACTAATTGTTACATCCATCTTTGAGATAGATGGTATTGCAGAGCTTTCTGAGCAGACCCAATGCATATCAAAGTACTGCGCACATACAGACTAGCATGATTGCCAGAGTTTAAACACTCAAGCTTGAAAGTAGGACCAGGTAGTAGGGTTGTTGTTGTTGTTGTTGTTGTTGTTGTTGTTGTTGTTGTTGTTTTTCCAGTAGCAAATCACTCTGTGGAAAGATTCTATCATCTCTTCTTCTCCTCTAAAAGCTAAAGTAGTATATCTCACTTGAAGAGGAAGGAAAAATATAGAACAGAACCTCTACCCAGTGGCACCCCAACATCCTCTGTATACAACAAGAGAATACAAAAGGACCAAACAGTTTTTCCCTCATTTTCCACTTCACTGCCAAGCAGGAGAGCAAATCTGCACTATCCTGAAGGACAGAATGTGCTTAAATATGCTTTCTGGCAAGCATATACTTTCAGAGAATGTATACTGAGGCTGTTTCAATGTCATTGTTCATTGATCTTATGAAAGGCAAGAGTTTAGAGAACAGATCCATGTTGGAGCTCATAGTTAAGTAGAGTTTTAAACATAATAGAAAAGCAGAGAAAGATAAACTTGAGACAGAGCACAAAAACAGCTTGTCTTGTCCCTGTGAGCCTACCAACCATACTCCCAGGCATGCTATTTTTCAGAAAAAGCCTTTGACGCTAGATACTAATATCAGAGGCAACTTCCAGAGTAGAAGTGCAGAGAACATGCTTTCCAACCTTTCCAGGAGACTTCTTTAAGAAGTAATTTTCTTGTGGTTCTAATTGAAAACTTATTTTGAAATATTTGATTTTAAGCTTTTTTAAAGGTATGCAGAACCCATGCCACCATGTTTGTGTTTCAAATTCTTGTGTGTATTCACAAAGGAATTTTTGTTTGCCCCACCAGCTTCACCATAGCTGCCAATTTTATATGTAAACATTCTAAATTCCCAAGCTGCAAACCATGGTCAATGTAGGAGAAAGTATTTAAAAAATTACTTTTCAATTTTGTCAGATGGGTCTTCAAGGACAGACTTCTGTGCCTGCATTCGTATTACTGAAGTTCAAACAGGGACTCTTTTTTTTTTTTTTTTCCCCCCCTAAGAAATAAAATACAATTAATTATATTCCAGGAATGATAATATAATGACATATTCTCTAGGTCAATCTGTAGTCTGTATTGTCTACAGAAAATAACTCTAAGCTGATGCCACACAGAATAGAAATCTGTTTGTTGGACACAAGCTCTTTATAGGTATCTCACATTTTCTGGTTTAAAAGCAAGTAAAATTATCAATTTGTCTTTAGTCTTCATAAAATAAGCAGACAGTGTATAATAGAAATTGACAGCCAACTTATTTTTAAAAATTATCTCAGTAAAAAATAAAAGTAAAAAATAAATATATTATGAACTACAGTCTCAGAACCAATATTTCCAAACTATGAAAAAATCAGATCTAAACCTTGTAGATGACAATTATTCTTATACTAAGTTAACTTGTAATGCCAAAATCATGAGGATTCCTGGGCACTCAAGCTTCCAGGATTCTACCTCCAATAAATATAATTGGGATTTCATTTTATTGGGTTCTGTACAGTTTTCTTTGCCTGAAAAAAACCACAAGTTACTGGTGATAGTTTGGATAGCATGAAGTTGATTAATTACATATCTCTGAGAAGCTGTCCTTCCCTGGATGATACTGTTAATATCCTTAATGCATATGCTGCGAAGAGGCATTTCATAGCAGGAGTTGTGCAGGGTGCTGTTGGACCACAAAGAAATACAGCAGTGAAATATTAGAAATATTGCAGAACTAAATAGAAAATTATACTCTTATTTAGCTGAGGTGGTGTATCCTCTTTTCATGGTTCATTTTGAATTACAGTCCAATTTAAAGGTAATATTGGGTTTTTGCAATGTTGGCAGAAAGAAAGATCTTTCTACTGTAAAACAGTGAAACATCTAACATTCTCCTGGGGGAAGTATTATTTCTCTGTTTGTTATTGAAGGAGCCAACATAGTGGTTGAGAGTGAAAATCTCAGGGCAGGGAATAAAATTCTTTATACCTTCCCTGGTAAAGATAAATGGATAATCAGTATATAATGGCTCTATTCTATTGTGACATAATTTAGCTGAGGTGGTGTATCCTCTTTTCATGGTTCATTTTGAATTACAGTCCAATTTAAAGGTAATATTGGGTTTTTGCAATGTTGGCAGAAAGAAAGATCTTTCTACTGTAAAACAGTGAAACATCTAACATTCTCCTGGGGGAAGTATTATTTCTCTGTTTGTTATTGAAGGAGCCAACATAGTGGTTGAGAGTGAAAATCTCAGGGCAGGGAATAAAATTCTTTATACCTTCCCTGGTAAAGATAAATGGATAATCAGTATATAATGGCTCTATTCTATTGTGACATAGTAGTAAATAGTAATACTTTTTTTCTGGTTAGACAGTAGCACTTTTCAGCTACTGTATTTGTGGCGTTAAAACTCTCCACTGCACCAGAGGAGCCTAAGAAATGCAGACAACAGGAACAAAAATCATAGATGTGGATTTGTCATAGCACACATTAGAAGTCTACAGGTACTGGAGATAGCCATAGCTCCTCAGAAGTGTCAAAAAACATCAGTAATTTTCCCAGAGATGTGTTCTGTGTCCAAGACAGAATGGAAGTCTACGCTGCTGAGTAGACATGCTCAGTGCTGTGCCCCAAAGTCCCAGTCCTGGGTCTACCTGATTCTTCACCCTGTCAGTGTGTAGATAAGATCTGCACATCTCTCATACTTGGATTTCTGTTCTTTCTGGGATCCAATTGTTCATATACTCAGTAAACCAAAACTATAGAAGTGGTAAACCCTACAATTTTCTAGGTTTAATAAAATCTTCAGAAAAATGTATATTAAATGCAATGGTCAAAAGCGGAGTTCCGTATGCAAGCATCAAGAACTTTTCATCAGTAACAAACTTTACTCTGCTTGGAAAACATACCAGCAACATGACCCACTGGGAATGCAACAAGTGGAGTGAAAAGCAACACTATGCAAGGATAATACTTCTGAAGGGTCAAGATGTCTTTTGCCAACGGCATATATCTGTATCTATCTGTATATATGTGTATTTCACAGACACAGTGTTACAACATATTGATAAGTGTTTGTTAGTTAAATACAGGCCCTAAAATCCATAAATGTGTTTTTGGTAATGGCTTATTTTTTTCAGCTGCCTCCTCATCTTCTCTTAACTATTTTCTTTAAAAGAATGTAATTTGGAGTAAAGTCTTTGTAGCATTGCTCTTCTTGTAAGACAAGCTACAGATAATTTGCTCAAAATGTCTTCATTAGATAAAAAAAACTTTGGGTAGCACAATATAAGAAGAACATTAAAATATTAGAGAGCATCCAAAGGAGGGCTACAAAGATGGTGGAGGGTCTATAGGGGAAAATGTATGAGGAACAGCTGAAGTCACTTGGTTTGTTCAGCCTAAAGAAGAGGAGACTGAGTGGAGGCCTCATGGTGGCCTACAGCCTCCTCACAAGGGGAGCGGAGGGCAGGCGCTGATCTCTTCTCTTGGTGACCAGTGACAGGACCCAAGAGAACAGCATGGATCTGTGACAGGGGAGGTTAACATTGGGTGTTAGGAAAAGGTTCTTCACTGAGAGGGTGGCTGGGCACTTGAACAGGCTGCCCAGGGAAGCTGTCACAACACCGAGCCTGCTGGAGTTCAAGAGTTTGGACTGTGCTTTCAGACATATGGCTTCTGTATGGAGCTAGAAGTTGGACTTTATGATCTTTGTGGGTCCCTTCCAACTGAGGATAGTCTATGATTTTATGAAAAGTGATGTGTCCGTTACCGTGAAGCAACAACCGTCAACTTGTTGGAAAACCTAGCAGAAACAAGCTATACTGAATGTCCTTTCTTTCATTCCTAGACAAATATTTTATGAACAAAGTGTGGGCTGTTCCTGTCTTAGCTTAACCAAAAGGGAAGAGATATTCTTCCAGAATTCCTCTTTCTGTTCATCATTACTTAGCTTATTCAATATAACTTAATTGACAACTTTTGATTCTTCTATGGCAAGGAGTCCCATTATAGCAAGAGCAATGCACTGAGCTTAACAATCATTCCAGAGGACCTTGTTTTTTAAAGTTTCCACAGCATATTTAATTTTGAACTCTGTACTTACAAAGACGAACTTTTGCAGTTCATTCACTCATGAAGTAAAAAAGAGTGATCTCATGGTTATTGAACATGTAGTCTATTTAAACAATAACCTCCTTGAAATCTGTTATCAATTGGTTTGTTAGTTAATTCCCTTTGTTTGCTGCTCAAGGGGTGTCAGCCATCTCTGATGAACTGATCACTGGCTGTGGCTATTATAAATGACCACTCCAGCTTCAAGAAGACTAAGATTACAAAAATATAAGAGAATCCCTAAATGGCTGGAAAAAAAAAAATCCAATATGTTTTTGTAGTACCAGAAAGTAGCATTGTGATTGGATGTTCTTTTCATCCTTAGGTAAGTAGAAGGAAACCGTGTCATAAACTGATCATTTATTGTTAGTTAATGGTAAATATACATAATTTTTTACTGTCATATTCTAGTAGTTTTTCGAATCCAATCTACAATAAATAGAGTGTCATACTTTTGTAATTTGTTGGTTTCAGCCTATACGGTGAAGTAACACGAATGGAGATCTATGGCATTCCGTGCTCTTCAGTTACAACCTGTGTGTGTTTTTAACCCCACCAGTAATTGCTCATACAGTCTTAATATCAGCACAGCTCCCAAGGAACATAAGTTGTGTTCTCTCGTCATGAAAATGATGTTATGCAAAACTTTGGATCAGAAACAACTCCTAGCTCTGGCTGCTTTTTAGTAGTATTTCTTTCTGAAATACTTGGATTCTTAAGCATAAGAAGATTAGAACTTGATTTTCAGAGGTGGTTACCATTTTAGATAATAAGTTATTCCAGTAAAGAGGGGTAACATTCACAGAACATGACTTCTACTGATTTTCTTTCCTTGTGGTGTCTTGAAAAATCTATTACAGAAAAATTGAGGTCTGACTAGGGCAGGCAGGTGAAAATCAAAAAATATAATAGTCACTGTAAACTATTAGTTTAAATGAATTCCACCTTTAAACTTCCTTGGATAAATTTTCTTGGATAAATTGTTTCCCCTACAGACACGTGCACAAAACTTTTTAAGTCTTTGAAAATTCTTATGGCCATGCTAGATTAGATCTTTTCATAAATTGTGTTTAACTAACAACTACTTTTTTATACTTACTATGTCAAAATTTTCAAACCTCGTTCCTGCTTCCTCTGTTTTGAGTAATGTTAACACCTCTGTAAATACTAGATCAAAACATCGGTCTCCAGTGACAGTTATTAATGTGTGCTGCCCAAAAATGACAAAAAAAGTCTCCTAAGCAGCAACAATACCTAAATATATTTATGTAATGCAGGCTTTGTATTTGTCCAGAAGGACAGAATACATTTACGTGCAGCTGGGTATGATCTCAAAGATAACAGAATTATGCAAGAAAACTTATCTCATCTGTACTTTTGACAAGAAAAAAAAATACACAAGAAGAACATAAGAGGTTTCCAAGTCTGTTGGACATCTTTCAAAAACAATCAGAATTGCAGTTGAGGAAGCTCTGGTTAAACTATGTGTATTACTCTCTTACTTTGTAAAAAGAAAATAGAGAAGGATGCATATATGATAAATCATACTCTGAAAGATTTGTTGCCTGTCTTTTATTGACAAATTTCAAACTAATAAAAAAAGCAAAAAAGGAAAAATCTAAGACTTCATCAAATTTTGTGAATTGATATCAACCAGAGACAGAAAAGAAAAAAAAAAAAAAAAAAAAAAAAAAAAAAGAG
>VXAL01010387.1:0-13783 GCA_013399475.1 Chauna torquata | reverse complement strand
GAGAGAGAGAAAGAAAAAAAAGAAAGGAAAATAAAAGAAGTGTTAAGTGTATGGAGTAAAGAAGAAAGACATAGCAAAGGATGTTGTTGGCTACCCCCTGGTGTTGTTGTCAATAAAAGCCCATCTGCTTTCCGACATAACCAAACGAGAACTGTGGTCTTTCCTGAAATCTCAGTCAGAATCACAGAATCACAGACTGCTTGAGGTTGTAAGGGACCTCTGGAAGTCATTTTGTCTAAACCTCCTGCTCAGGCTCGATCATGCAGGGTCAGTGTATCAGCACCATGTCCAGACAGCTTTTGATTATCAGGCATCGCTTTACATCCCTGAGATACTTTTTTCTGTGTAAAAGTAAAGAATAAGCACAAACACAGTAAAGATAACATCCTGTAAAGTGTCAACACTCTGCTGAGTATCTTTTGTATAATCTAAGGATATCTGGGGGCCTTTTAAGACATGAGGTTTCATGGTAAAAAGTGTGGACAGTGGAGGAGCAGAGGAACAATATTAGGCACAAAATGTGTTGCTGTTGACTTTGGGAGCTCCCCACAGAGCAATCTATAAAGCTGTCATCGCATCCTCACAGGTTGGTGTGGATTAGTTAGTTCACCTACTCAGGATAGCTGCCATAGGGTCTAACTGATGAGAGAAGGGACAGCAGAACAAAACAACTGCCTCTTTTAACTAGCGATGCAGGTATACTCTTGCAGATCAATAAATAATGACTGTGTAGGGGAAAAAAAAAAAAAGCCAACAACGACAACAACAACAAAAACACCTAGATACCTTAAAATCTGATGGGAAAGAAACAGTGTAGCTAGAAACAAACAAACAAACAAAACAAAACAAAACAAACAAACAAAAGGCATATCCCAACTTGTCCTATAATTGTTGGATTTTGTTTGCAATTCAGAGTCAAATGAGCAATTATGTCTGTGAAATTAATCAACTTCAGGCAGAGGTATATGTTTTCTATAAGTAATTTCTCAGACGAGTTGTTTCTAATATTCATCTCTATGAATTAATTGATTATGATCAACCAGAATGGTCTAGGAATTCCTTTAACTCCATTTCCACACATAATGACTTTTGGACAGATCAGTGGAGTTAATTAAACTCTCTCCATCTAATATTTCTTCGTAGAACAAGGTTCCCCAGTTCAGAGAATATTAAAGGAAAGTATCAGATTCAGCTGTGTATATCTTTCACAAACCTCTGGATGATACTCATACAGGATTGCTGTAATGGCAACATGTTAGATATTTAATTAACATTGTAAATCTGATTACTTGCAGACCTCCAGTTCAGTCACCCATTTGCTGACATATGATGTAATGTTAAGGTGAACTAATAGGAATGAAAATTGCAGCTTTTACTGAATATCCTATTTCAACAGGAGGTTCTAATAAAGCTTTATATTACAGAAGAAAGGTCTAAAAAGAATGTGTAAGACTCCAGGTTTAAAAATTAGATCATAATGGATGCATAAATGGAAAAATTCACCTCTGTGGGGAAAAGGTTTGTAGACCATTCAAGACTGAATTAGAGAAAACATATTTAGACAAAATATATTTCTTATAATACTCATGTAATAATACAGTTCTTGCTTCAGAATGGTTTAGCTTTCTGACTGTACGGAAATTTCAAATAAAATTATAGTTTAGTTATTGTGACTTTTTTTTTTTTTTTTTTTAATATAAAGTGATGTTACCAAAAAGAATTTTGTGATTAAAAGAATACCTTGCCTTGGTTTAAACCGCAGTACTTAAGAAGTGATAATGTAAACATTCAAAACAAAGAATTTCCAGAATTTTGGTGTTCCATTCTCCCCTTAAGAGTAACTACAGCAATAGGCAAAATCCGTATAAGGTATACTAATAAGATTTTGTACCTATGCCGTCACCATCCTGATTCTTTCATGAAAGAGCTAATCTGGAATCTCCTTCCCTCGTGATTCAGAACATCTGTTCAAAACTAAACTGTAGCTATTTTTGGTCTTTTGGATCATTTGTTCTGTGGCAGAAATGTGTGTTAAGTTTGTTTGTTTGTTTGTTTGTTTGTTTGTTTGTTTCCTAGCAATAGATTTTCAAGGGACAAACAGAATTCCTGAGTTTGGAAGGTACCTTTGGAGGTACCAGTTTTGACTCTCAGTTTTGTATCATCTGCCAATTGCTGAGAGTGTACTCTGACCCACCCACCCAGGTCATTAGCGAAGAAGTTAAACAGTATCAGTCATGATACCCACCTCTGGGACACACCAATTGTGACTAACCTCGATTGACTTCATGCTTTTGATCACAACCCTTTCAGGCTGGCATCTCAGAGCTTTCCATTCACTTCATTGTTCATTTATCTTACCTATACTGCATCAGTTTGTTTACAAGGATCTTGTGGGAGTGTCAAAAGCCTTGCTAAAGTCAACTTAAATAACTTCCACCGCTCTCCTCTCACCCACCAAGTTGGTCATCTCATTGCAGAAGGCTGTAAAGTTGGTCAAGCATGATATCCACATTGTAAATCCATGCTAACTACTCCTGATAACCTCTTATCTTTAATATGTTCGGAAATGGTTTCCAGGATAAGTTGTTCCATCACATTCCCTGCAACCAAGATGCAGCTGATCAGCTTGTAGTTCTTTGGATCCTCCTCCTTTTCCCTCCTGAAGAAAATAGTGGTATTTGCTCTCATTCATTTCTCAGGGATGTCTCTCAAATGCCATGACCTTTCAAAGATAATCAAGAGTGGTGACACAATTACATGGGCCACCTCCTTCTGCATTTGTGGGTGCATCCCATCAGGTCTCACAGACTTGTGTATCTCAAGTTTTTTAAAATGTTCCCTAACCTCATCTCCTCCACTGAGCATAAGTCTTCCTTATTCCAGACTTTCCATCTGTTCTCAGTACCTTGGTATTGCTAATGACCAATCTTAGTAGCAGAGACTGAGGCACTGAGCATCTCAGTCTTTTTCACATCTTCCATCACCAGTGCCCCCGCAGCAGACCCATATTTTCACTTATTTTTCTGTTGCTGCTGAGGTACTTGAACAAGCTCTTCTTGTTCACTTCATATTCTTTTTCATCCCTTCTTGCTTTAGATATAAAACTTACTAGGTGTCCTGCCATATAAATATTTAGTTCTCTTGTTGAATTGGGCAAAATCCTTTTATTATCAGTATTAGACAGAACTTTTTCCCTTGAAATCCAGAGTCATCCAGGTACTGAAAATCAGTTATGTGAATTAGATGAGTGTTTTCCAAACTTCATGTTTCTTTCTTCAAATCTTTTTCAACAGTGCTGGCCTTCATATAAGAAAGCTTAATGGAAAATATGCTCAGTAAATACACCTCCCATTAATTTATCTTTGTGATGAGGCATACCCAAACTTTCCTCAAAACACATTTTGAACCATGTCATGTATATTCCACTTGTTATTCTTCTTCTTCTTTCTTCAGATACCAAAATAATTTATCCAATATGACTGAAGAGTCTGTATTTTTGTTTTTTCCCATACAGTCCTTGACTATCTGAAGCCTGAAAAATAGGGCTGACATCATAATTTTTCTCAAGACAGAAAAGAAAAACGTGGGTTGTTCCTTCTTATCAGGCATATCTTTATTCTGCACCTTGTACATAACTTTTTTTGGTCTTGGATTGGTCTTATTCCTCCAACAAGCATATCAATTCTTCATCACAAAGATATTCCCTTGAAATTGCTTTGAATTAGGCATATGCCCAGTAATTGCATGAACATGATTACTATGCAACAGTAGGGCAAACTGGGTTATTCGTAACCCAGCCACTTATTAATCATTTATAAGATTGCCAGGACTTAGAGTAATAGTAGGTTTGGCTTTACCTGTACAAAGATATAATGTGATTGCATCGGTAAAGGTTTTATAAACTTCAGACAAGCTACAGAAGTACTGTAGTGGCCCTGTCCACTTTATTTTGATTTGAACATGGAAGATGAAAATGGTAAATTAATTCTGCTAGTATAATTTAAATGGCAATAGTTCAGTAATCAAGATCTTACGGCTCTTTTAGGTATGTGGTTAGCAAGTTCCTGAATGGAAACAAACTACTGCAACTCCATCTACAGTAAGGCTAGGCTGATTTATAGTAAGTGAGCATCTGGCTTTCATAAATTCCAAATTGTTTAACGGGAGTGCACTGCACATTTTATGATGAGGAGGTCATCTCCATTTACTGCAGCATTTCTATTGCATAAAGGATATTGTTTAGTGAAAGGCTGCACTCTATAGATTGATAACTAGGTAGAAAATCTTTGAGAGTAGAAAATGTGTGAATTAAAACTTGCTCTTACACTTCTAAAAGATTTTAAATATTACGCATACTATAATCAGAAAGCAAATGAGCTGAATTCATAGTATTATACCGTGTTGTTCCCTACTTCCTAACGTGCCCATTGGCACAGGCAGAACATTTGGCCAACATATCAGTAGTAAAGAAAAGCTGAACCTTTCTAAATGTTATTTTGTGCTCTTTATGGGTTGCATATAGATCATCATTAATTTTTTATTATCTACATAGAAACTAGCCCAGAAAAAAAATGATTATTATAAATATAATATAAAAACATTAATAAGATTAAGCAGAATGTGAACACTGGGATGCATTATTTTTATAACATAGGGTAACATTTTATTGTTCGGTGGATGGATCCATAATGAACAATAATATTCATGCCTTTCTCTGAAATTGTACTCTCATTTTAACTCTTCTAACGTATGTAGAGAAAATTTTCTTCCTAGTGCTATGAATGAAAATGTGCAGACATCTTTCAGGAACTATATATTGTATTTAAATATACTGCATATTGAAGTAGCTATGGAGATCTTTTGCTGTTACGTGCTTTCATTTACTCCCCTTATCGGAGTCATTAAATAATAAAATCACATTTCATACTCAAGAGTACAACAATATTGGTAATACTATTCTGAATGTAATTCTCATTCAAACCCTGAAATGAGTTTTTTCCACCCAAAAAGGTACATTATAGTTCAGGAGCATGGTCTAGGAAGATAAGGTTCTCAGGCCCAAACAGAAAGACTGTAACAGTACTGCCTGATAAGCTTTCCAGTAGGAATGCAATATGATTTATTTATGGTAATTAGTTCATTTAGCTAGAACAATGTTCTGTCTGCTCCAGCAAAAATGAGACCACTGGCTGCCCTTCACTTGTGCGCAGGCACTGGACTCCAGTGTCGTGTGTGACGCCATACCTGAGGGCAGCTGCCACCCATCACTCAGTGGCATGGGAATGCTTGTTTGCCCACCGCCTTGTAATGAAGGTGACAAGAAAGGAGAGCTTCATGCTGATGGCAAATGGAGACTCAGATTTAACGTGAGACAAAGTGACACACTGCATCACCAGTTTTCCTTTATAACATTGTGTGTGCCTTTATTATTGAAAACTACAAGATATGTTAAATGTGCTTAGCAAGTACTACAAGTTAAGAAAGTTAGAGTTAAAAGAGAGTGATCAGATCTTATGTGCATGGTAGTTTGGGGTCCTGTGTTTCTTTTTTTCTGGCACTTGTGATGCTTCTTGAAATAGCTAGTACAGGGTTATCTTTATTCTGTTTTTCTCTTTTCTTCTACACTCATATCCTCAGCTTCTGTCAGAAGGGAATTGGGCAGCACAGAGCCACAAGATCCCTATCACAACATGCAGTGATATATATTACTTTCTTATTGTTTTGTTGTTGTTGTTGTTGTTGTTGTTTTTCCTAAGCAGAAATTGTAGATAGAGATATCTATCCTGGGAAGCAGCAACAGGATGCATCTGCACAAAACAGAGCACCAGAGGAGGAGGGTGCTCGCTCCTACTGCTTGTGGTGCCCAAGCCCTGGCTTGTGGTGCTGGTCCTGGTGGCTCCCCCTCAGGTTCAGCCCTCTGCAGTCTGTTGAAGGCCTGTGTCTCTGTTCCCTCCTGAGGGACTGCTGTCCTCCCTCCTCACTGCTTTATGAGTTGCATCATTGGTGAAGGCGATCAACGACCCCACTAACGACATAGCCCCAGCCAACTTCTTTGGCCTTTTCCATGCCAAAAGGCCATTAGTGGCTGTCACCAGGGTCTCAGTTTCCCCCAGCTCTCCCATCCCATATGTGCTATGGCAAGTGTGACATGAGCAGCAGTTACATTACAAAGTTAGTCTAACACTCCTTGTTTTCCAACTCATGCTGTATTACTCTATTAACCTCATCAGGTCAAGCTGGGCAAAGGTGCTTCATATCTCATTTGTATGAGCTGTGTTTTGGGGTAGGCTTCATCCCATGACATCTTCAGTTGCTAGTTGCTAGCAATGTCCTAGTTGCTAGGCAGAAACAATTTCGTTTTTTAAAAACCAGAATTCACTAAATCATTGACCTTTGTTTCTCTTTTCATGTGTATTTGGCTCTCATTTAACTTGCACTGTTTTCCTCCCTCCTTTTCCCCCACACTTTCAAACTCCATCACTCTGGTGTATATTAACACTGGGTTGAATTAAATGCAAGTGATCCTTTATAAAAATTTTCTTCTTCCTAATCCTTTGTATGGTATCTATCTGGAAGAGTTAATCTGAAGCCTAGAGAACAGCTGAAAAGAATATAATAGCTGGCAAGTAGACTCATCATTCTAAATAAAGCAGCTAACGTCTTAATTTATTGATACCTGCAGAAGAGTATTTAAAGAGTTTTAAAATGAACAAGCAAAGAGCTAGATAAGGACAAAATATTTATGGGACTTTAAGGAAACACTTGCAAGTTTAAAGATTAATTTTGCTGATATAACAACATCGATGAGAATAGAAGTAGAAATTATACCCTTTGTCATAACTACCATGTGCTCCACAGAGCCGGACACTATTCCGTACCAACAGATTAGCCCTTCAGAAGTTTGAATTTACAAGCAATAATACAAAACTGGATTGAGTTTTGCCATGTCTTACCATTTTCAGTACAAAACCCTTCACCTTTCCTTAGATATCTCCTTGTTTACAGATTATTTTCTCCAGTATTAGTGTTGCAAAAATCATTGCGCTTAAAGAAGATTTATCATAAAAGCTTGAGTCATGAATTATAGTTTATTTCATACTATAGCATTACTATTTTCTAACATGATATAGTTCAAAGTGTCTCATTTAAAATATATTTAGATTTCAACTATAGTTATTTAATTGAATCGATTTCTATCTATATAACAGATTTTGCGGATAAACTCCTGTATGGTTTTACACGAGATGTCTGAAATTAGTCCCCTCCTCCCTGTACATAGAGTCAGAAGATTACAGAAGAGATAACTCCAGTAACTCTACAATGTGCTGGGTGTGACTTCTCTGATCATCACAGAAATGAAATGCAAAACACACTTGGCTGCTTCCTAATAGAACAGAGCACCATTTTACTTTGTTAAGGTAATTATGAAAATCCTGCCATTAAATACAACTTAAACTGAATGTTCTTGATTTGTGTGTGTTGTGTTCACACACACAGGGATATGTGTAACCTATTCTCTATCTGGCATGTATTTTCAACAGATTAAAGGTAAAATATAAGCAGAATCCCATCTTCATGTTACCCAACAGAAGTAGTTTCTTCACTGCAGGCAAATTTCTAACACATTTCAAAATCCGGTGGAATTGTATGACCTCACTCAGTTTCATTTTTTGACTGTGCAGGAATCTATGTAGGAGTAGCTTAAATTTTGGAGCAGTTTTAGTTCTTGGAACAGGAAATCAGTTTGTTATAAAGGTTGCTGAAGAAAAGAGAAATTCCCTACAAGAGGCTTTTTGGCTGACTCTATCTGCTCTAACACAAGTGCATGCATATGTTACAGTGTATGCAGCTACAATCCATTAATCCACTGCAAGCTCTTATTTTTTTTCTTTCCTTTTTAATTAAAATAAATAAATAAATAAGGAGATACATGCTTGTTCTAGATGGCTGATTTATATCATCCAAGTCACCTTTTCCAACAGCAGTTAAGTAGATGGAGTGGCTGATCAAAATTGGGGAATCTGCTTAGGAAGGTTGGGCTGCAGCTGACCAGATGGGAGGACTGCTGAAGCAGATGTCTCCGTCCCAGTTACTCTGCTCAGAAAAGTCATTGCTTAACACAGACATCCAAAGCCCTAGTTTGTCCATCCATGGGGCCAGAATTTCATTACAGTGTGGCAGCTGATCACAGAAATACCCACAAAAGCATCTCTCTTATACATTCTTGAAAGGAGAACCTGCAGAGACTGCACAGCACTGGTTTCATAGTTTTTCTATTACAAAGCGTGAGCCACAGTACTATTTAGTTTGCTTTTGTGATTTACGACTTTGTCATAACTTGAAGACGGTACTAATTCAATTTAACTGTTCTCTCATTCACTGCTATAATTGTTATTTTTTACTATAGGGTACCAATTCTTAGCTTTTTACTGTAAATAGTGCTAGTATTATCACTCTTGTACATCAACGGTTTTAGATAAGGTTGTATGCGTGATAATTGCTGTATGAATAAAATTAATGAGGATTTATTTATTCATGGTGTTGTTTTAATTACAGCCATTTGTGTAATTGTATATCTGGATTCTTTTTCAAATGGCTTCATAACCACAAGCAATTATGATCCATTTCTACTTACTGATAAACTAAATCTTCTGATTCAGAGCAGCGTAGTATGCTTCTTCTGGTGTCAGAGTGAATTTTGACTTTGCTACCTTTGCTGCCCTAGACTTCAAGCGCTTCAGATTATGCCAGACCTGCCAATTAGCATCCCCAAAGATATAGGTATAGATAAAATGGATAAGTGATGCTATGTTTTTTATAATTGTTATTATTATTATTATTATTATACGGTTAATTTGCAAGCACTCAAGTGTAACCTTCCTACATGGGAACGCCAGTGTGAACAAAACTGTTGAGTAACAGGAAGTCTCTGGTGTAAAATAACTCAAACATTCAGAGAAAAGCTTTTTCAATTATTCACAAGTTACAAGTGAACAAGAGTTATCTGGGGGGAAAAGAAATTGCAGGGAACAGGTAGCCCGATGAAGAATAAGAAAACAATGGAGAAAACAAACAAACAAATGTACAAAACCAATAAAACAGAGCAAAGTGGTATGAATTCCATCTCAACAGCACTGGGGAAAGGAGAGAAAAAAAAAAACACTCAGTCTTGCCACATGTACATATTAGAAGAAAATCTTGGTCTACCTTGAAGCAGTAACAGCCTCTAATATAGAAATGTTTCACTTCTATAGCATAACTTTGTGTTTTCCTCTGATGCAAAATCACTTGGCAGAGGGTTGTAGAAAGAAAGAGAGAGGCTCTAGAGACAAGTTAACAAATGAAAAAGATTTGATGACTCAGTGAGAACTGTTGTTTTCATGCTAGTTTCAATGACAGCGTGAAGGTTCTTGGCAAGGACAGAAACTAGGCTTTAAAACCAGGCAAATTTTAGTGTATATCCAGACGATTCTTTGACAAAAGGCAAACATACCCTTCCTTTCTTCTTACAGTACTGTTGTTAGGAAGAAAAGAAATGGGCCTGGCAGGTGATAATGAGGTCAGGCACTCCTTACCTCATGAGTTGTGTGTTTGCTGACTTGCAGATAAGATATGAACCTGCACTCTTTATCTACTGTCTTCAGCAATGCAGAGTGGTTTAATAGTTTTGCATATTCAATTTAATCTCTACACCCATAGAACTATAATTCATTTATGAGTAGTCTAATGGTCTTGAAATCATCTCATGTGAACATTCACTGGCCTGCTATCAGGTTTTTCACACCTGTCATTAAAATAAAAGAAAAAATGTAATGTTCACAGAGCAAGCATTTTCTCTTTTTGTACGTGTAGTACAAATATGTGACAAATTTTATTTTAGAACCATCTGGATAACTGAGGTGTAGTTAGTGATAGAATCATACTCATCGTATCAGCAAATAAAATACACAGATTCATAAGTCTGAAGAGCAATAGAAAAATCCAATTTTAAAATTGGAACATCTTAGTTCCAGTCTCATAAAGATGAAGTGTGGATGATGTATTTAAGGAGCATAACATATGTTAACTCCAGGACAAGCCAAGCCCCAGATCCTGGCTAAAAATAGTGCAACCCTCTAAGTTTAATGAGATCTGAAAGGTGAACAGTGTTTCCTCCAAGCCAGCAAGGAAAAGAAACTGAGTCAAGAGGTATACAGATTAAAGGAACCGTATTCCTGCCACATATTTTATCCACTGTGGTAGTCCCAAGCTGCTCCTTCTCTAGCTACCTCGCTATGAGGTGGTAATTTTGCAGTAGTTTGCATTGACAACCAAACATTTACACCATTTCATATCACCTTATTGCTGCATGCAGAAGTGAAATGCGTATAACAACTTGAAGAGAGGAGGCTTTCTGTATAGACATTGCTAATTGCACACAAATCATTTATGCTACTACTCTAAATTAGCATGTATTCAGTGTAAAGTTTTCTGATGAAAATCAAAGTCTCCTATCATTGCTTATTAGATTTTAATCATTTATATGTATACTTGGACTGCAACTAATGCAAATACATTATTCAGGGAAAAGTAGCTTATTTCTATCTCCTCATTTCAGAGACTTGATTATTTTTTCTTTCTGTTCAGTTCACATTACTTTGTTATTATATTCATTAACACATTGCCAGAACTTAGGAGTTGAAACATCCATTAATCAAGGGTTCTAATAGAACATTAAACTATGCATGCACTGAAGAGGAGACTTTGCAGCTAACTTGTTTATTAAAATCTAAATTAAGTGAGATGCTAGCTAGAGCGATGCTCAATTTCTTGTGAGAAGAAGAAGAGAAGAAGAAAATAAAAAAGGAACTTCTGGTTCTTTGAGGCTGACAAGTCAAAGCATTTACATCCCTGGAGGGCATTAAAGTTCTGATACAAACTACAGGAAAATTAAGCTCTCTTCCCAGGAGTGGGCCACAAGTAGATGATGACAACTTCATTCGTGTTATATGGTTTTGGTTGCTATTGGTATTGTTTCAAATAAGTTTCATACCAATTTCAGATTTCCTGTGTGGTAAGTAAATAAAAGAGTAAAGCCTTTCACTGCATGGAGATAATATCTTTTGCTCATACAATGTGAGACTGCAGTTTTCTAACACAAGGATTTTTACAGACCTGTTTAAAAAACAAAAAAAATTCCTGTTGAAATTATATATTTGATTTTCTCCCTATTTATGCATTCTTCCTCTCCCCTTAATCATTAAATGCTTGATTCAGCACATGCAGATGTCAACAACACTCTGAAGTGGCAGTGTATCAGGCCTGTATAACTATCAAGTGCAACTTATTCCATGATGAACTGGCTCTCTTAACCTGCTGGCAACATGGACTCCTTGCAAAGCAGATCTGAAGTTAATTTCTGATGATTTGGGTAGGAGAACATTTCTATTTGGCAACAAATTGGACACAGTTGGGGAATGCTAGCTACTGTTGCCTGCTACCTCTCTCCCCTTCTTTCCTTTTTCATCCAAACTCTTTGTGATGTGAAATAGGTGGATTTTAGGAATAAGTCTGCAATTTTCCACTTAAAACTGATAAAGCAACTCATGATAAGTATCCCTCATCATCTAGCCCTGCCAGCTATAATCAGAACCAAGGCTGTAAGCAGCTGCTTGTTCTCCAAACAGTTCAACTCAGTATTAACTCCAGTTTATATCTGTCAATTAGTACCTGCAGAAAGGGTAGAGCAAATGGGATGGGAAGAGAAAAATCTAGCATACGTGCTTATCGCCAAAGTGAGAATCTATTGCAGTGAATCACTGTCTCCTGCCTCAGCAGTACAGCAAGCAGCACTTGAATCAGTAAAGAGGGAAAGGTTTTTTTTCTCCTGCTTTGCTTACTTCGCTTCTCTTTCTTCTGTTTAGTTATATGTAGACCATACGCCCTATAAAAGTTTACAGAACTACTATTCTGCTGTGACATACCTCATTTTTGGCGGTGGCAGAACTTATAGGAAGATCTTTTAATTATCATAATTCTGATATCATGTCTGTGACCATGGAAACGACTGCATGAACACAAATTCTTAACAATCCCTTTTTTCTTCTGCTTTATTTTTTTTTTT
Source organism: Chauna torquata (assembly GCA_013399475.1). Taxonomy (NCBI): domain Eukaryota; kingdom Metazoa; phylum Chordata; class Aves; order Anseriformes; family Anhimidae; genus Chauna; species Chauna torquata. Next base: position 1,680 of record VXAL01010387.1, on the reverse strand, counting down.
TTTTGTAAAGCACATCTTCTGTACTTGCACACATGCACTATAATGTTATATTTCTGGAGAATGAATGATACTCTTTAAGGTTTCTTTTAGTGTTCCTTTTTAATACTGTTTCAAAACGAATATTTTAGAATCAAGAGCTTTCAAAAAATATTTTATTGCAGTCTTTTCTGTCTTTATCTGAAAGAGAAATATAAATTAAAGACTAAAAAGTGCAGACAGACACATGAATCCTTCTTGTACTCAAATCATGCTATAATAATTGCTATTTACTAGGAACTACTAGTGATCAATGCCATTGGATTTCATTTGACTTTTCTGCTCTCAGATAATGGAGNTTTTATTTTATTTTATTTATTGTCACAACCAGAGTTGATCAAAGTGATGGATTTTTTACAGAAGCTTTTTCTCATGTCCCACATCCTTCTGCAATTGGAGTGGCCATTTCTATGCTGCTATTACTTGTCACTTACTTTGTGCTAGATATAACCATGATATTTCTCTGATGTGGTAGCATGTTATGTTGTACTCAGGTACATAATCAAAAAACAAATGGAGAATGGGATTGAGGTTCAAAACAGGCCTATCAGGCTTGATAGTTCATTGTAATCTTCTTCCCTATGAAAACGCAAATAATTTCTGACATTGTGCCACAAATATGTAGCTAAACTGATGGCATAATCATGTCTTCACTGATGCAAGCAGAGGCACACATATATACCTAAGCATTTGAAAAGACAGAACAATGAACATTAATTCAAATGATCAGCACGTAATCACATGGGTTAATAGAAGGGCTGGGGATAAAACTCAACTCTTCTGACAAAAGCTGATTTTAAATCATCAAAAAATATTGTTCTCTTCAAAAAGACAGGAGAAAGAGACACCTTCAAGAAGAGGAATGCACTGAGTTGTTTTCTTCTCTGTAAATGGCCACAGAATATTTTCAGAAAATATTATCACAATGATTTTGCAATACTCTACCCTTGTAAGCAATATTCTCATATATAAACACCACTGGATTTTGCAAAAGAAAAATAGAACTTCAGGGCGAAGTATGCTGAACTGGTTCTATGTATAGAGCTGCATGGGGAAGAGAATGCAAGACCCAACATACCGTGGTGGTAGAGCATGATATCTATATTAGGTACAAAACTGTATATTCAATTGTTATCAGAAAACAGATAACATTAATTGTATGCATCCTCAGCTATATTTGTGGCCTAGACCTACAAAACACCATCTCCACTTAAATTAGAAGTCAAACCACTGTTTGCTGAAAGATTAAACCAAAGGCCAATTTACTTTAAATATTTTATATATGTGGAGTACAACAGTTTTTGCTAAGAAATATATTGCTCACTATTTGTTGATCTTTTTACTCCTGATTTTTGTTAAGATACCTTTTAAAGGAATATTAGAACTAGAACAACAAAAACAATTATTTTAAAACAGATAAGTAAGAAAACTAAGTAAATATTTTTTGATTTCTAAGCACAATATTTAAAAGAGTATATTAAAAGTGTTTAGTTATGCAGGTATTTTTTATCATCACCTAAATAAAAGTAAACATTGATGCATGTTTTAAGTAACCATCAAAGTAAATGCCTCACTATGAACACCACAGATTGCATCTATCTGGACAGGCAAAATCTTGCAGTCTAGTTGTGGTGGTTTTACCCA
>VXAL01010386.1:0-18716 GCA_013399475.1 Chauna torquata | reverse complement strand
ATATGCAAGGTGAGGCCACACCAACACTAAAGATAGCAGGAGAATCCCCTCTTTTGACCAACTGGCTATGGCGTGTTTAATGCACCCCAAAATGTTTGCCCTCTTGGCTGCCAGTGCACGCTGCTGACTCATACTGAGCCTGAGCTGCCCTGTAGCTACTCATCTCTCAGTCTGTACCTGGTTGCAGCATTACTCCATCCCAAGTGCAGAACCCGGCATTTTCTTTTGTTGAACTTCATGCTGTTGGTGAGTGCCCAATACCTCAGTCTATCTAGATCCCTCTACAAGGCCTCTTGTCCCTCCAGGGAGTCAACAGCACCTACCTCCCAGATTAGTGTCATAAGCAAATTTGCTGAAGGTGCATTCCAATCCTGCATCTAGATCATTGACAAAAATGTTGAACAGAACTGGCCCTAGAACTGAGCTTTGGGGAACACTGCTAGTGATTATCTGCCAGCCACTTGTAGCGCCATTCACTACAACTCTTTGAGTTCTACCATTGAGCCAGTTCACTAACTGACCTATTCAACTCGAAGTTGGACAATTTGTCCAGAAGGATGCTGTGAGAGATGGTATCAAATGTCCATCACCTTCCTTTCATCCACCATGTGGGTGACCTTATCTTAGAAGGAGATCAAATTACTATATTGATATTTTTTCAAGATATGCTTGAAATACTTTCTCAGCTGGGTAGATTAGGCTTATCACCTGTAAAGTTGTAAAGGAGAAATTTATTTACAAGATGCAAAGATATACAGAATGTTTGCATCACTCTGGGAATCCAGAGGTTTAACATATGAAGCTTAAGAACGATTAATTACATAAATTTGTGGTCAAGGCAAATGAATGCAGTTCCTCCTTGCTAGAGGTTAGATTTGAAAATCTTTGGGAAGAACAGTGAATGTGAAGTGTGTTACTAAAAATACACCTTACTTGTTACGGGAATTCATGGTGGCATCATTAAAGAGCTCCTTATAGGAAGGAGCAAGCAGTGATAAGGGGTAGTAAGTAACACTGTACCTAAATATCAAGTTTTTTTTTTTTTTTCTTAAAAGAAATCAGTAATTCTAGATTTTCTGAGGCATTTAATCATCTTCCACTGATTCAATTAAAATTATTAGAGAATCCAGGCCTGAGTACAAAGTATANATTTAAAAAAAAAAAAAAAAAAAGTCAAATTAGTGAGACAAGCAATCCACTTGCACTCTGGAGGTACATTACCATGCTTTCCTCATAATTAATTAATGATTTTAATTATTTGCAAGGATTCCTTTATTTTCTGTCTCCCAAGCAGAATACTAGTGGGAGTATGCCGCATGAGTGACTTACTGCATAAAAAACAGTTTTTTTTTAAATTTTTTTTTACTGTAGTAGCTGTTGATATTTGTAGATGAGTGGTTTTAAAGGAAGTAGAGTCTCAGGTTCTCTCCTTCTCTGGTAAACAAGTCATAGTTGTCAATAACTCCATGGATTATGGTGCATTAAGGAAATGGAATCTAAAATGGGAAGGAGGCTGCTATTTCATAACTTACTGTTGATACAAGTAATTCAATCCCCAATTTAAATACTCTCTATTTTTTGGGGGGGGGCTGAACTTCATTACATGATAATTACTTTTACGTTTTCCAATATTTATTAAATATTAGCTAGTGCATAAGGAGTCCTGAAAAATGGTAAAACACACACCCAAATATGGATGGATAAGCATTACTTTGGTATCTTTTCTCTAGTTAGTGCATTTGCAGAGCTCTTAAATAAGGAGTATTAAAACTTACCTCCCTCTAGTGATGAAAGGTGGCAATTGCACTTTTTAGTGTAGCTTTTATATCATCATATCTTCTGATTTCTTTTCAAGGCTTCCTCTTGTTCAGCTTCTCCGTTTATATGGAACTTTCCTGAACTTTCTTTCACCACTGTAGATGGTGTTACTAATTATATTATTTTATAAGCCATCTCAGCTTTGAATGTTAATGTGTCTTGTGTGTGAACCATTTTGTGACTAACAGTTCATGCCATTTCTTCCTTTGAACACATGTTGTTTGTTTGTTGTGTGGTGTGGGAAAATATTGAGTTTTTATTTGTTACTGATTAATTCAAAAATGATGACTAATTCATAATTAAATATTTTTTTTTTTCTCATGGAGACAGTGTTTCTATCCAGGTATTCAAGAATTTAAGCTCAGCATGTGTACAATATGATGATGATGGCCAAAATGACTGTTAGCCAAAAGGAAGGTATAAAGACCTTTCTGGACTTAGAGAACTATACTACAATAGATCTAGATTCTACCAATTTCCTTTGGTATTTCTAGATAAATTTAAATCTATGTCTTTCTCAATTCCTAAAGGTTTTTGAACACATGCAGTGGTTCAAAGATGTGGGTATCTTATTCCACAATGTACAGCTGAGATGTTTAATCATTTTCTAGTTAACTCTAAAAGTGCTTAATACTGGTAATGGGTAATACTAGTATAGCAGTATGGTGTATAATATTCTTTGCAGCATGATCCAGAAGCTTATGGTTGTATTTACATCAGGGGTTTGGTTCAGGAGCATCATTTTGCAGGAAATCCCCCAAGTATTCTTTGCATTTAAATTGGTTTGGTAGATACCTTAACTTTTCACAGAATCACAGAATCACAGAATGGGCAGGGTTGGAAGGGACCTCTGAAGATCGTCTAGTCCAACCCCCCTGCCAAGCAGGATCACCTAGAGCACGTCGCGCAGGATGGCATCCAGGTGGGCTTTGAATATCTCCAGAGAAGGAGACTCCACCACCTCTCTGGGCAACCTGTTCCAGTGCTCTGTCACCCTCACAGTAAAGAAGTGCCCCCTCATGTTGAGCCGGAACCTCCTGTGTTTCAGTTTGTGCCCATTGCCTCTCGTCCTGTTGCTGGGCACGACTGAAAAGAGACCGGCTCCATCCATTTGACACCCTCCCCTCAGATGCTTATATACATTAATGAGATCTCCCCTCAGTCTTCTCTTTTCCAGGCTAAACAGGCCCAGCTCTTTCAGCCTGTCCTTATACGACAGGTGCTCCAGTCCTCTAATCATCTTAGTAGCCCTCCTGTGAACTCGCTCCAGTAGTTTGATGTCCCTCGTGTACTGTGGAGCCCAGAACTGGACACAATACTCCAGGTGTGACCTCACCAGGGCTGAGTAGAGGGGGAGGATCACCTCCCTTGACCTGCTGGCAACACTCTTCCGAATCTACTTTTGGTAGATACAAGATATCTTACAGAGGAAACTGAATGAGAATGTCTGTTTCAAGCGGACAATAAATGTGTTACAACCGAAGTAATACATGTTTACTTGTTTGGACGGCTTCAAACCAGATACATAGTGAGGATAGTTGGTCAATGGGGCAGAATAAATCTTGTCTGAAGTAGAACACTGAAACAATCTATAGTGTAGAAGCAGGCGCTTCAGCATTAACCAAACTATTTATCCTATTGCTCTGAATTACTTGCTAATACACTGTGCTATTGTACATGATAGCTCTTCAGAGCAAATGCTACTCATTCCTGAACCCCAGACCCTGGAAAATCTCAGGTTTTGCCACAAGCAAATTATAACTTGATAATAAAAGATTATGATGACAAAATGCCATTTGAGTAAAGAACAATTCTGAGATCACCCATTTTGTGCTTAGCAAATTGGATGTTATTTGTACAACCTTTTGGTTGATGAGGTGAAGAACTAATTATAATGATTAAGCAATCAAGAATAAAAGCAACCCTCTCCTGTATGTTGTGAAAGTGAAAATGGAAAAAATATGAGGCACTGATGAAGAAAATCAATGTAAGTATTCTAGTGATGGTAGGCACTCATGGAGACATGGAAGCATGTGGATATTGACTGCCTTCCTTATGTTCATTTTATTTTATCATAATGCTAGAATGTATTCTGCCAAACTTGCTATCAAACTACCTGCTCTGCTGGCAGAAGGAATAACTATAAACGTCCAAACATTCACTCTGTCAAAATAAGAAAGTTCTGACGTCCTTTCTTAGATCTCTAGGTCAAACCCTAATCTGCTTCTGACATTATTTGCATTAGAACATTAAAGCAACCTGGATAACTTTGTTGTTTGGTCACTGAAATTCAACAGCCCATTACAACCAGCCCAAGGAGCAAATTCTGTAGGTCTGTTGGCAGTGCGAAAGTAATGTAAATCATAGATTAGGTGAATGAAAATAATTCGCTGATTGTCATTATAAAAAGAACAGAAGACATCAAATGAAATCATAAGCCAGCAGATAGAAATGCAGCTGAACTTTGGAGATCATTGCCTTAGACACCTCAGACATTCAAGAGAGCTAATACGGGCATGAAAACTCAAAAGACTTTCCTCGTGAACTGATAAATCATTTTGAAAATATCATCAGTGGCTCTTTCTACATCATTTCTGTTTAAAAGCAAATTACCAAAGCTTGTAATGCTATGTTAGGTGGAAAATACTCATGCGAAGTGGAGGCCAGATTCCATGGCCCTGGTTTTGTCACAGGGCTTTTCTGTCTCCTTGAGACAACGAGTGTTCACCCAGTAGACTCAGGATTAAATATTTACTCATTTATTTCCTAAAAAAAAAAAACAAAACAAAACTGTAACTTCCAAATTTTACCAAATGATCAAACCCACACAATTAGTATTAAGACTTGTACATAATTAGTCACTGTAGCTGAAAAGGTATCTTAGCTGCTTTTTATCTCTGGGCAGAAATCCAGCATTTCCATGGTAATTCACTTCATGCTAATAGACAGTATCTCTTTAAACATACTTAACCTTGCCCTTATTAACATAGCATGCAAGCCTAATGTTGGTGTGTCCTTTGAAATACAATGCCATGAATTTGTAATAGGAACAATAATGCATTTATTTTCTACCAAAAGCAGCAGAAGGAAGACTACACTGCCTAGAAGCAGAAAACAGAACAGAAAGAGGCAAGTATAACATTGTTCTTTTTTTTTTCAGTAAATAGGACAGACCTTGAGGAGAACTCCTCTTCTAGACTTTCAGCCTTGCAACAGGTAAAAAGAGTCCCGTTCAGTATCCGTTAAGTATCTCTTGAAAGGAATAGCTAGTTATTATTTTAATAACACACGATCCGACTGAAAGGGACTTGAGATTTATTTCCTGAATATTGCAAATGTATTCTGATGACTATCCCCATTTAGTACACTTTCTTCTGTTCTTCACTTTTACCAGAAATTTAATTTTCCATGCTCTTGTGTTTAGTCTTTTTTCTTCCTCTTACAGGTAGAAAGTTCTCTCTCTGGCACACATAGATGTACGCACACACACACGCACGCATACACATGTACAGATGCACACGCAAAAACTCCAGCTGTTGTGAGATGAGGAAGCATAGTCACTGCAGAACTTTTAAGGACAAATTTGGCTCTCTGATGAGCTACAGTTCCTGAAAGGGAGAGCTGGGACAAGCTTGGGAGTTTGGGAAACTGGTCTGCATGGAGTCTTAATGCAATTGAGGGACTGCAGCAGCTGAATAGCTGCAACAACTGCGCTATCACGCTGTCTGAAAGAGGCTCTGAAGCCCCTTTATATCCTCACTTTTCCTTCTCTCCTTCATTCCTTGCCAAATATGTGCTTGGAAAGAAATACTGGAAGAATTTAAATGTGGGCAGTGAGTTAGGCAAGGAGTTTATGAAATTATATGGCACATACTTCTAGAGGGGAAGCGTTGCCCAGTGGTTTCTGTATGAAACCTCCATGCTGGAAATTTGGATTCAATTTTGTTTTCTAGTGCAGACTTCCTCGGATTTTGAAATACTGGTTTAATGTTTCTATCTTCATTCCTGTTCGTTAGAGTAGAGCCAATAATGTTAATATACTTCTAATAGAGGGTATCACTGTGAGGCACACAAGTGGCAAGCTAGAGGAGACCTTATATGTTCCTTGAATCAAAGATGATTATTCTTTGTTTTCTAATATATCTCTGTACTTACAAAAATAGTGCATGTTGGGTATATGACTTACACCTACTAAAGAAAAAATAATCTCTACGAAAGCTTATTTACCTAAATTGTGCTAAAGTTCTTGCCATCTTCCCAAAGTACAGAGGCTCAGAGCTGGACTTGCAAGGAATGTACCTATGCCTTGAAATATACAGATCATTATATTTTTCATTCACAATTTTGCTGTGGTCAAAACATAATTATATAAAAATATTTTTGACATATTTTATAAATAACATGACTTTCATTTCATAATAGTTCTAACATTTTTAATAGCAAATATATGAAATCATCCAATTCAGAAGAATCACACCAAAAAGGTCAGCTATTTTTCAAATCTAATTGAACTGTTCAACTTAATGTATTTAATATTTGCAAAGCTTATAATTGAGATAACACTGACAACTCAAATATATGTACACAGAAATTTTCTCAAAAAATAGTGCATGCTCCTTGAATCATCCAGTGGCTGCAAAACAAACTGTGGCCTGTCAGTTCCATCATGAGCTAACTAGTCAGGTACAGATCCAAAAATTATTGGCTGAATCCCATTGCTTTCAGTAGTCCAAAGTTCTTTCTTTTAATAGGCTGTCAATGACAAACCTCTGCCTAATCTTACAAAATACAGCTTATTGGTTCGTTTTAAATAGCAGGTTTATTACATTTATATTGTGTAAATGCTAATGGAGAGTGTAAGTAGTGTGAGTTTGAGGTTATTCATCAAATCTCTTCTGATAAACAGAGGACAGAGCTTTCAAGTGTTTGTGCAGATTAAGAACTACGCATTTTAGGTGGATCAGTGCTCTTCTGTTACACATGTAGCAACAAACACCAATAATACATTTGGCATCTGAAAGACTGTTAATAAGAGTGTTACTTTTCTGATTGCAGTTGCAATGGAGATAAAACCAGCAGCTTCCATAAAGATGAGCTGCAAAGACAGCCAACAAAATAATTAGAATTCAAAAGTCATCTATTTTTTCTCTTGACTTTTCTCAACCTTCCAGTTTGTATTGAGCTATTCAGACTAATGCTAAAAAGATGTAGATATGGAAACTTTTTCTTGATAGTGTCCTTTCCCATAGTAAGTGTACATTGTTAGGGCACATTCCTCTCCTGGGAAGCTTTTCATTTGATTTAACACACATATAACCCGTTTTATGAATAATGTATTTGGAGCTAGATCCCCAAACACAGTTAAGAATGGAAGTAATAAAGAGAGAATTTGTTTCTGAAAGTGTGCAAAGGGACTCCCTAAAATCATGTCCCTTCTGTTGCGGTAAATATGCTCCCAACTGGTAACCTCTGTCTGAAGAACAGCTGGAATACAGCTTCTGCCACTTTTATGTAGTAGTCAACAGAGCTGCTAAGTAAAAACCTTAAAGGGGCGTGACAGATTGCTCAGTTCTCCATGTAGAGAATAATGTAATCTGCTGTGAGACATTTTACACAATGCCTCCTACCAATGCATCTGGGCTGCTGAGCACTGAGGGTGCACTTGATTGTGTACAAGTCAAATACGAATGCAATTCCTGTCAGCAGGATCTTTCTGCGAAAAGATGGACACAGTGGCTTGCATACAGCATTATATTTCAGTTCCTAATTATTCATTAAAATATTAAATTGAATATACCTTTGAAGTCATTAAGAATTTAGGAGCCTAAAAGTGCTCTCTGAACTTGCAGCAAAACAATAGGGGCAAAATTGTGGTGGAAAGTTAGCTTAAACTAGTAAAGGATCAGAAAAAGAATACATTCAGAATCATAAATGACTTAGAGCTTGATTTACTGTGTAGTTATTTGCTATATCATTCTCCAGTAACAATAAGAAAATTATTCCATTTACTCTTTCTTCCTTATGGTTCATCCTATAGTTAAAATTAACAGAACTCACAGTTGCCTTTCACCATCTCATTCAGTCATAGACAGTGAACAGAAAGTATATTCAAAGCAAATGTACTTAAGTACACTAATGAAAATTGTGTAAGGGTATATTTTTCCAACACTCAACTATTTCTCATGTTAGTATAAAAAGCTATTATCCAGAACTATATTAGAAGGATGTGGAATTCTTTGGGCTGTTGACTGTGGCCTCCAATAACTTTGAGGGACACATACAGGCACTGAGGTCTCTAAATTTAAATGCTGATTGGGAGTTTAATCTTTGTCTTTGTTAGACAAAGCTCTTGTTTATGAAAAATTCTGTCCAGAATAGAACTCTAAAATTTGTACCTTGAATTTTAGATATATTTAATGGGCCAAAGAAGTTTCTGCACAAATTATGATTTGCTGATTAGATAAACCTTTCTGAATGTCTATGATGAAGAATAATGTAATATAAAGAAATGCATTCTCCTATATTCTCTTGCATACTGTAGGCTTTATTCTGTATACCAATGACTTAGTAAATACTAGTGAAGGAGAGATGATTGAGCTGTTTAGGTCAGTAATACTCAATACTAAGCAATACCGTTTGATAGAAAAGTTTCTAAAACATACATAATCTGGTAGCTTATGTATTATCAGGAAAAAAGTGGAGGAAAAAATAAAGAACTCATATATTTTTAGTCAAGCCTTACTTTCATTCCCAAAACATTAATTTCAAGGAAATTCTACTTTATAAAATAGAAGTGTATAATTACATTAAATCACACCGAAATAAAATAGTCCTGTGAATAGCTAAAAACAAACAAACAAACAAAAAACACATAAGAAAATACCACAATTTTTTCAGGAAGAAAGCTTCTTGACAGAAATATGCAGCCATGATAGAGGAGGACATTCAGTGTGGCCTCCCTTGCACCCTGAGACTTAGAAGTCCAAATGAAAGATGAAGGCAGAATACCTGCATGTCCAGAACTATACCATCAGTGTTGTGTCATCAGACCTATGACTGAAGGATAATGCTCAGGCTCCAGCAAGCCATGTCACTTCCTGGTTATGTCTGCTGCTCCAAACTGAATATGATGATGAACTCTTATATGGCAAGATCCAAGAAAGCAAATGCACATCCCGAGATGTATCAGAAGGGTTATTATCAGAGAGGTAAGCACTAGTTTTATTATACAGAACACTCCTGAGTATTAATTTGAAGAAACTGAGAAGACAACTGAACAGTTATGGAGAAGGACAGCTGGTCTTATGAAAGGAACAGAGATTCTCAGAAGAGGAAAAAGCAAAAACCTTAGTTAAGCAAAGAATGAGAGCTGATTTTTGTATCTGTAAATGTCAGGGAGGGAAATGAGATACTGCAGCTAAGGAGCATTGTTTGCACAATGATGCATCAAAATAAAGTGGCTGGAAATTGCAAGAAGATTCCTCATTATCAAAGCAATAAAATTGCATTCCAATGGAACCAACAAGGGATCCCAACACATTAAAGAAAGGGTCATGATGTGACTGATACTTGTAACAGCAGAAGTCTAGACTCTGTGACCCAGGAGACACCTTTGAGTAAGCCCTCCTTTTTCAGTTGGTATATATCATTCGGGCCAACTATTTGCAGAAGTAGACTAAATAGGATTAAATATTAACAGATGGAAAGCCAAAGTTCTAAAAGTATAACTATTATGTTTTTATTCAATTTATTCCATTTTTTTGAAGAAATGGCAGCTCATTAGAAGTATAGAGAAAAAGGCAGATCTACCTCTGCACAGGCAGTTTTAAGAATAGATAGAGTGAAACTTCTACATTTGAACTACGGTCTTTATTTATATGGAAATACACAAAAGCTCACTTCTAGCTAGGGATATTTACAATAGTCAAAGCAAGAAACTTTCAGTCCCTTTCCAATATTTTTTTCCCCTTTAATCCAATCTCAGTCTAAGCGACCTACTTTCATGTAATCACAGAATCATCTACATGGTCACAGATGCAGCTTTTACAAAGCTTCAGCTTTCTACCAGCTTACCAACAGAATATCTTTTCATTCTGTAACTTTCCAGCAAGACAAGTTGTGGTTTCATCATGCCATCCAACTGCTATTCATTTTGTGTTTTCAGTTGGGTGTGGAAACCAGAAAAAGCTTGTGGGAGAGAAGTACAGATAATATCACTACTCATATCTCCTTACAGTGCTGATCTTAACATCATTACATTAGGGAGACTATGCTTGCAGAAATGGTATGTTAACAGGAATCCTTGGTTTATTTCCATATTTTCAAAATAGCAGTTCACCTTCCAGCTATCATCTTGGAGCATCATTCTTTACAGTAAATGAGTGATAAGCATCAGCAAAAAGATACAAAAATCTGAGACTGGAAAGAAGTGCTGTGTTGAAAGCTACTCTGAAAATGTCTTCAGATACATATGTACATGAAAACAATATGGAAAAAAAATGTTATTTTTTTAGTCAATGGAAGAGAAGACAGCTCAAGAAGATCTTTTAAAACTTCTGTAACTTCCCACTAGAAGCTTGTATCATAGCTGTGCCTCACTGTGAAGGGAAAAGAGGTGTCTGTAAGATACCCCTGAATTCTCTGAAAGGGACTTCCTTGCCTATGACAGTTTTCTAGGAGAAAAAGGCATTACTTAAATAATGTCTTTTCAAGAAAAAGAAAAGATTGCACCTGGGTTATTTTTGCTTGATTATGTGTCATTAATGTGATAGTAAATGTGCAAGTTGTTCGATGTATGACTAGTGCAGTCAAATACATACTTGTTTCTAAATCTGTATATATATATATATATATGGATTGTTATGTCTCTACATCCATCTCTTCTTGCAAGCAGAGACATGTCTTGCTTGGAGAGAGAAAAGAACACGACACAAGTTGACTCCCCTAGACTTTTTCATTTTAAACTATTTCTTTTCCACATCTATGTGCTGCATGGAGCAGACCAAAAAATTACAGCCCAAGTTATATACATTAAGAAATCTTCAAAGGTTATTCCAAGAAGTGATAACCTTCTGGTTTCTGAAGTAGGGAGGAAATGCATTTTTTATGCACGTAGTTATCTGAACATCAGAAATTACTGTCTCACAGAATCTTATATTGTCAGCTCTCTGCTCTTCAGGTTTCTACCAACTGGGACTTTTCAGCTCTTCTTTTTTGTCCTGTCATAAACTTGCATTAACCACATATTCATCAATTGATTTAATAGATGCTATTCTTGCCCTGCTCAAATGTGGGGTCCCTCCCACGGGATGCCGTTCTTCTTGCCGTTCTGCATGGGCTTTCCACAGGCTGCAGCTCTTTAAGAGCTGCACCAACATGGGTCCATACCACAGGGTCCATCCTTCACGAGCAGACTGCTCCAACGTGTGTCCCCCATGGGTGGCAGCTCCCACCGGATCACCTGCTCCTGCGTGGGCTCCTCTCCACAGGTTGCAGCTCCGGCCCAGAGCCTGCTCTTGCGGGGGCTCTCCACGGGCTGCAGCCTCCTTCAGACCACATCCACCTGCTCCACCATGGTCTCCTCCACGGGCTGCAGCCTCCTTCAGGCCACATCCACCTACTCCACCGTGGTCTCCTCCACGGGCTGCAGCATGGAAATCTGCTCCACCAGGGTCCTCACCACTGGCTGCAGCGGAACTTCTGCTCGGGTGCCTGGAGCACCTCCTCCCCCCTCCTTCTTCACTGACCTTGGGGTCTGCAGGGCTGTTCCTCACTCCTCTCACTCCCAGCTGCTGTTGTGCAGCAGTTTTTTTCCCTTTCTTAAATATGTTCTCACAGAGGTGCAAACAGCATCACTCATTGGCTCAGCTCTGGCCAGCAGCAGGTCCCTTTTGGAGCCAGCTGGAGCTGGCTCTTATCTGCCATGGGGCAGCTTCTGGAATCTTCTCACAGAAGCCACCCCTGTGGCCCCCCCGCTACCAAACCTTTACCACATAAACCCAATACAACTACAAATAATAAATAACATTGTGGCCTCACCTGTGGGTAAAAAGAAACATCAAGGGAATTCCATGATTACTTTGTTGCTGAAAGTATGACAAATTTCAGATGAAGAGCTAGTATAGAACACTACTTAGTTACTAAAAGGTGACAATAAAGTAATGACTACTTGGTGACATGTAACTAGGTAAAAACACTTCTGTTTTCATCATTGCAAAGTCAACTTTTGTCTGAAAAGCAAATATTTTTTGAAAAAAAATCTACTTGAAAAACCTAGAAATGGTCAAAACAGGTACAAATAAAACAAATAAAAAAAATCAAGTAATATTATTCAGTAAGTTTTAGACCTGGCTGTCACTCAAATTTTGTAGTGTAGCTTCTATGTTTATTTTTGATCACTGAAAACAAGTCTGTATACACTACTACTAGAATTGCCCTTTTTTCTTTTTTAAAGAGGACTGATTAATACTTTGTCACCATAAGAGTTGTGTGTTGTTTCAAGAAGTTGTTAAAAAAAAAGAAGCACCAATTGATATAAAATTGAATAAGCCCTGAATACATTTTATTTAGCAAGCAAGGTAATCACTTTACAAACTGTAAGAAATAGAGTTTCTTCTTGTAGAACTATAATCTAGACAGATAAAAATGAAGAACTGAAGAGGAAAAGCTCTTTTTAGTTTATTTGGTATAAAGCCTGGAGTTTCACCAAGTATAAAGAAATGGGGTACAAACTGTAAAGCTTGCAAAACATGTTTTAAAAAATCTTAAAAAAAAAAAACAAAACACTATAAGCCCCACTAGGGGCTAGTTACAAATGATATTGTAGGTAAAATAAAGCCTTTCAAAAAAATTGTGGTATGTTACATGGTATGTTATGACAGAATTTGGTATCGTATCAAGACAACAAAAATAGGACTTAAGATTTCATTCCTACAGTAAAGGATATGAGAAAAAATGATAGCCTACCATGTTTGACTTTTTTTTTTTTTTTCCTCTGGGTAGCAAGGTAAAACATTATTTAGTGGGAAACACAATATAGCTCTTGATTGCAAGGCAAAGCAACATCAGCTCCATCAGTCTCTAAAACAAAGGGTGATGAGGTAGATGTGAACATCACAAAACGCATTAGGAAAGAAAAATACTTTTCTGATGGAGTCTGAATACTCAAATGCTTGCACAGACATAAGAAAGTTGCATAGCACATGGTGACCTAAGAATGACTTTGTAATGTATGTGCAGCTAGATGCTTGAATTTGACATATAATCTTGTGGTCAGTGACTAAGAGGATAAATTTTTGTGATGTTTTGCAGATGAATTAATAATTAGGGATTTTTAAAAGAGTTTGTTAGTCTTTAGACTCATGATAGTCATGAAATTGTATCAGTTGACACAAATTGTCCAAAACTGATGTTATCTTTTATTTTTTATCAAGCTATAAAAGACTACATGCTCTAAGACTCTGCTACTGTATATAGCTACATCTGAGAAACTTGTCAAAATGTGGAATTCCATACATAACTTGGATCTTATTTTGTTGAAGAGGGTTGAATGTGAATATCCTTCCATCTTTATGTTGTCATTTTACTATAAGTTACTGACTTTTCTCAGCTTAGTAGTGAAATGCCTATGGATCAAAACCACACGCTTTTCTAAGAGATCTACTTTATGAAAAATGTTTTACAAGATTGCAGATTAAAGCTGTGACACTGATGAAATTTTAGGTGCCAAGTACCATGTCGGCTGGAAAGAAATTCTGTTAAATTTAAATTAATATTACATTACATTAAATATATAATATTATCTATCTATCTATCTCTGTAATCTGTTTCCAGGATTGTAATTAAGTTTAAGTACACACTGACCTTAAGTTTACTAAATAAATCTGTTCTGTTCTTTGTTTTGCTATTAAAACCATCTGGTACTGGAAGATAGGAATGAAAAATGGCATGAAACTTGTAAAATTAGAATGTCAGCACAGAAGTAATGAAGCAATATAAGACAGGAAACATACAGCTTGCCTGGAGAGACTAAGAGCCAGAGGCCACTGCTGTGTGAGTTTCAGAGGACACAGAAGTGGCTGGAAGAACAAAGTGAAGGCTTGTGCCACCAGCTGCTGGTTTGGATGAAGGGTCTCTCTCCACTCATCTACAAATAAGCTAGATATATAGGTAGCAGCTGACTTTTTTTCATGGTCTAGATATGCTCCAAAGTCATATCACAATAGCTACTATAATCACTGGTTTTCTGTGTTAGATGGTTTATATGATTTGAACACTAATTATAGTTACTCTGTGTGTGTGTGTGTGTGTGTGTGTGTGTGTGTTAAATAAAATCAATTAAGTGGCACGTTTCGAGCTGGTGACAGGAACACAAAATACTATTTATTAAAAGGGCAATGTAAAAACAATTGTTTGCTTGTGTTTTTTGATTTTTGGATAATTTCTAATCATCGTTTGCAAATCCCAGTACTAGCTATGTCCTCAGAGAGTTTCTTTTAGCATTTGAGCTAGACATAAAAAAAAAAGTGTGGTTTAGAGTAAGAGATTAATATTTCAAGCTACACAGAACTAGTCATATTTCCACTAGCCATAATGTAATTGTGAAGTAATTATGTTGCTTTCTGTGAAAACATGAATAAGGCAAGAATTGGTACTCTCACTTTAGTTTCCTTGTGTTTTCATCGTTGTATTTTTTCATTAGATTGTTGCCCAGTGGCTGTCAAAGTCACTCTTAAGTATTGCTAGCACATTACTGCCAGAGAAATTCTCTTTTTAAGTGATACATGTTGAAATAACAATGTAAAATTAAGGTGAATAGTAAGTCTATACTGTATGAAGACCAGACATGTTATAGTACACAGCCTGAAGATATTAATCCTATGATGACAAGAATTGCACACTATTAGCCAAGCTACCTAAGTCTTTCACTAACTAAAAGAGTATCTACTATGATTTACCTAGATCTTTGTATGATAGAAATCCAGCCATGTCCCATGTTTGTTTAAAAAAAAAAAAAAAAAAACTTAGCAGTTTTTGTTCTGACTTGACTGCTGATTTTGATGCTTTTTCCCCCTTTATCTCCTTGTTCATGATGTCTCCAGCTACTCTTTCATACTTCTCACATGCATAAAAATCTCTGCAGTAGTCCACAGAGCCTTTGCCCCTTTATGACCAGATCTAAGACCTACACTTCAAATTTAACATTAAAATGTGAATCTCTCTCAAAAACCTTCCTCCTCTGAGATGAGAGTATAAGGGAGTCAATATCCACTTTTAAAAATATTAGAACTATACAATATACTAAATTGTGCAACCACATTACAAGATGACCGTAATCCTTATTATTCTCATCCTTATCGTTTATTTGTCATGCTGTGTCTTGGTGCAACATAAAGCATTTGGCTGGTGAATTCTTTTAAAATTGAGTCAAGCAAGGTGCTGAACAGTTGGAATTCCAGCCAGGAAAACCACTAAAGTGACTGAAATTAAATGTGCCTAAGTGCATTTCTGGTTATGAGCCAGATTTCTCAGTACCTTGCTGAGTTGTGCTGATGGTGACCTATGATTTGTCAATAGGTTTACATTTTTAAGCTCTTTGTAAAATAGTAGTAATAGATACCCTGCAAATTTGTTTGTTCTGTTGTAACACAAATTAGGTTTCTGCAAACTGTCCCAAAAAGAAAGTGAAGAAAAGTTAAAACTGTTCCAATCAGTCTGTCCTAAAATTGTCAAAAATAAAACCCTTAAATCTCTAAAGTGGAATAATCTACTTTACTTGAAGTAGTCAGCTTGGGAGTTAATACTTTCATAAATAATATGCTAAAATTTAGTCACAGCATATGGGACTTGAAGGGGGAGCAACTGAATAAATAATATTTATGGTCAGATACACTTGCTCAGAAAAGTCAGATTGTGATATTTTAAAGTCCAAATTTGGCATTTGTATTTGTGTGATGTGACAAGTAGAGATAACATGTAACTGTATGAACAAAAGCAAAACTGAGCCTATGTGTAAAATCTATTTGGAAGCACCAATTAGTTTATTTTGGAAGCCACAGCATAATTCAAGTGCTTTGATCAGAGAGATGAAAATGTAACCTAACTTTTTGGAAGTTTTCACAAGGTATCTGGAAAAAGTCAGACTTTTCTGCAGACTAGCAAAAGCAGAACCAGTCTGCCTCACTTCAGTGCTTTTTTCGGTATAACCACTTCAGTACTTGCTCAGCAAGTAAGGTCCCTAAGTTGTATTAAACTTTATTTTGGGAGTTCTGTGAGTTTTTTGGTGAGATTTAGCCAACTGGATCTACCTCTGTATGTTCAGTACTGACTTGCCTCTTCAGCCCAATTTTTCTATAGCAATGTCATAATTCTTTCTGGATATTTTTAATGGAAAAAAAGATAAGTGCTAAAACTGCTTATTGTTAGCAAAGAAGGGAAAAAAATTAGCAGGTTCTTTCTTTCTCTCTATCTCTCTCTTTTTTTTTTTTTTCTTTCTCTTTTTTCCTTGGTATCCATTACCAGGTACTACCATGATGAATAAAAAAAAAAAAACTGAGAGAGAAGAAAGCAAAGCCAAACCAAATCACCACCAACAACAGAAAAAAATCTCTGCACAGATGATGCAGGTCTACTTGGTCTCTAATTAAAATCCTACTTTCCTATATAATTTATGTTAACTAGTTGCTGGAATCAGTTTTCCTCCTACATCACTAAGTAAGTATTTTGGCAAAGGGAATTGTTTTAAGAAGTAGTTTCAGTATGTGGGGGTGTCATCTGGATTTGTCTTTTTGCTTACTTTCAACTACCTTGTTTGTTTGTTTTCCCCACATTTAACTAGTTTCTCCTCTCTGTTGAATAAAATTCTTAAAAAGCACCTACCAAGGAGAGATTTTAAAACTGTATTTTTGAAGAGACTTTGTATACTCCAGAATTTTTTTCAAGATCTGTTAAGGATAAATCTTCTGGAAAAAGAGTTTTTTGTTTATTGCAAGAAAAAACATTTCTGCTGAACTTATGCCATACAGATGGCAACAATCTTATTCTTCATGTGCTGTAAACTTCTGTGAAACTGAGCAATGAAATTCAGCTTTAAGTGAAATCCAGGCTAGCTAAATTTCTCTTAGCTGCTGGAGAGCTGGCTTACCAGTCGTGTGTTGTGTTTGTACACATTTTTTAACTGAAGTGGTGTTTGGGGAATTCCTCATAGAGATTACTCTCCAGTTAACACTGTTGAGAAGACTGCTGAAAATGTTGTCAACATTATCAAACCCATGAGAAATATTTGAGGGGTAGAGGGGTCCTTGCATATCGAAGGAATGTTTTTCATTGAATTGTAAAAGCTTTTCAACTCATGCCAATGGTATCCTGCTGAACAATGCAACTGGATAAGTTCTTTCTTCCTTTAAGCCAGGTGTATTTTGAACTCTTACTTTGTCAATTGTAAGTAGATGTAGCAGAATAATTTTATTTTTATTTCCACTCTAGAAAACNTCTTATTAGTTGTTTTTTGTTGTTGTTTTGTTTTGTTTTTATTTTTTAAAATGAAGATAATGGGACACTTGTTCTATGTGGGCCAATTGTCCATCTCTATGTATTCCATTTCAGATTTCAGTAAAAGTGAATAAAAAGGAAAAGAAATCTCCTGTTTTTGAGTATCTGACCCAACTGAAAAACAAAACAAAACAAAACAACAACAAAAAACAACCTAATATATAAATATATATATATATGGTTTTTTTTCCTCATATTTTGGAATGACTTTTGTCTTCTTGTAAAATACTGTAGAGTCCATGGAAGGGTTAACAACATATTTGAGGAACCTTTTCAATCAAGATAAAGACTAAATTTATGCTGTGTACTTCCATAATCATTTAACTTACAGATGAACCAAATAATTTATAACTCATGTTGTGGCATGAAATCACAGTATTTTTATTCTAATAGTTTCTAACACAATGTCACCCAGATAATTCTTGGCAAAAAAACATTCTGCAACAGTTAGACTTCACCAAAAAAGTTACTATATGTTGCAAGATCAAAATTTTGGAAGGCAGATGTCTGACTAACATGTAAATGACTTACTACATGCTAAAAAAAGGAAGAAGAGTTAAGTTCAATCAAATTTAAAAACATATCCTTTATATCTTAGCCTTGGCATGTTGAAATGTAAATAGCTGTTTATTGCTGTGAGTCATATAGATCATTTTCTTTAAAAATTATGCACAAACAAAAGAAGAAAACCTGCACCAAATATTTTGGGGCTGATTCTGGTCTTTCCTTTGTCATGTGTAATGTGTCCTCCCCCTACAGACTAGATGATGAGAGAAACACTGGTGTAACAGGCTAACTCCTTGATAGATCACATTCTGAGGGTGTGCACATTACTCCAAAAGGTGGAAGGTAATAGAACAAGACATTGTGTACTTAATTTCTCCTTTAACTTACATATAGAGTGTTTTTGGCTTTTCCTATAGAGAGGATAAAGGAAGTTTCCATTAGTTTGTAAAGATATAGCAAGGCTAGCCTTTCACTTGGGAAAATTTCTTGCTCATTTCTCTTCCTCTGCAGACCACATTTGAGTATTTGTGGAGAGTTATGGAAATGGCAGGTTAAATATAACAAGGTTCCATATCCTTATAAGCTAGTTTTGCTTTCCTGGAAAAGGTCTTCCAGTAAGATGGGGTTTTAGTTTGGTGCAACACTGTGCAAATAGAGAGCTACTGCTTCAGGACCAGAGCTGGTGCCATGATGCTCACCAGATTTATCATCTTGGTTTGGCAATAGCTAGATCTCTGTGATTTGTTACATCCACACTGCAAGTTTTTGCAGACTAAGCTGAATGTATTGTGGTAGTGGTACTTTTATGTGTGTTCTTAATCTGATCCTCTTCATCAAGAAAA
>VXAL01010385.1:653235-687288 GCA_013399475.1 Chauna torquata | reverse complement strand
AGTTGTTTCTTGATCTGTGTATTGGCTGTTGTTCCTGAATTCATTTAAGACTCTGTTCACTTGAATTCAATTGTAGAATAATTTGTCTATTGGAATTCTCTGCAAGTGTTTTATATATATGGAAATAAGCAGCTCACTAATGCTGAGGAATGGTAGACTGCAGAATTAATGTCTGATTTAAAAATAATAGTAATAATTAAAAAATGTGTAGCTGGAAACATTTTTTTTCTTGACCAATTTGAAATTTGGTCTCGGTGTCTTTCATTTCTGAGGAAAGGTACTGAGATGATACCAGATAAGCAAGGAGAGGATTAAAAAATTCTCTTTAGAGCATGGTCTTTTCTTGAATGTTTCCAACTTCCGCTATAATTATTTATGCAGTAAAAGACAAGTATGTGTTTTTTCTGTCTTAACTAGCTTCAGGACTCAAGATCATTTGTTTTTTTAAATATTTTGAAAACAAATACAAACAAGCAACAACAAAAGAAAGCGATGTGTTTAATGCTGTTTTTTTCCCCCCCTCTTTCAGCAACGTGTATTTACAAGTAAAGGCAATTTCAAACATTGTCTGGAAGTATCAACGCTATCATTTCATTATGGCCTATCATGAAAAACCTGTTCTGCCTCCACCACTTATTATTCTTAGCCACATGGCTTCCCTGTTCTGTTGTATATGTAAGAGAAGAAAAACAGACAAGACTTCAGATGGGCCAAGTATGAACAGTTATTATCCAAGAAATTGTTACAATTTTTTTGATCTGATTAAAGCAAACTGTCAGAAAAGTGCAAACTTCTTAGTTATAATGTGTGTTCTCAACAAAGTTGAAGTTGGACTTGATGATCCTGGTGGGTCCCTTCCAACTCGGGTTATTCTATGATTCTAAGTCAGTCTTAATTTTTCATATTCTCAATATTGAGTAAGGCTCTAATTCTGTTCAAAGTTGCAGAGTTTTTACAAAGGATATAATACACAGCCCCTAGAAAATCTCCAATTAGACAAAGTTATAACAAAAAAACAAACAAAACACCAGAAGATTAGATTTCTTGTTAGTGTTAATGGGGGAATAAGAATCATGCTTACCAGCTCTTTTGAGTCCTAGTTNNNNTTTGACCTTTAGCTGTTTTCTTTCTAGTAAGGAGAGAAAGGGTCCTAGATGGCACTGTTTTTGTTTTTGTTTTTAACACCCTTTGTAAGTTTGTGGCTATTAATTTCAACTGTCTATACTACTCTACTACAAATGCATCTTCTGAACTGTTTAATCTCTTTTTAGAACTCTTCCTAACAGAAGAAGATCAAAAGAAACTTCATGATTTTGAAGAGCTGTGTGTTGAGATGTATTTCAATGAAAAGGATGATAAATTTCATTCTGGAAGCGAGGAAAGGATTCGAGTCACATTTGAACGGTAAAATTTTAACAAAATTTCTGCATAGAGAAGCTTAGAACTTTTGTGTTTTTTAACTGCTTTACAGGGGGTAAAATACAGTGCAAAAAAATTCTCAAAGTATTTGTGCAAACTTTAAGTGATGCCATTCCATTGCTATGCAGAAGCTAATACTTTGATTTGTTTCCTGATCTGTAGAATAGCATTGCCTGCACTTGGTAAGCTGAGGCAATTGTAAACTCATACATTTGAAAGTCTGCTTTAGGCCCTTTGTTTATGTGTACACTAATTCTGTGATTCAAAAGTATGTACAAATGTTATATTACAAAGCAGTCCAATGCTCTAGTTGATGCCACCCTGAAATTTTTTTTTTCCTTAAATGGGCAGGAAGAGTTGCAAAGATGTTTCGTTTGCATATTGAAAAAAATACCTTTCATAGCTACTTTGTAATTTGATTTTTCTTAGGGTGGAACAAATGTGCATCCAGATAAAGGAAGTTGGTGATCGTGTCAACTACATAAAACGGTCACTACAGTCTTTAGATTCACAGATTGGCCACCTACAGGATCTCTCTGCTCTAACTGTGGATACTCTGAAAACACTGACTGCACAGAAAGCTTCGGAAGCTAGCAAGGTTCATAACGAAATTACACGGGAATTGAGTATTTCAAAACACTTGGCACAAAACCTCATTGATGATGGCTCTCTAAGATCTTCTGTGTGGAAAAAGCACAGCATTGGAAATGTCTTTGGCTCTTTTCCACAAGGAGGCCTCGAAAATAATAATGCTTTACTCTGTAACATTTCTATACGTGATGACAAAGAAGTCCAACATAAGACAATTGGTCAGGAGTTAGCTCCAGTTCCCCGAAGAGAAGAAATAAATTTTCAAGAGGCAGGTTCCTCAGGCAGTGCCTTATTTTCCAATGTTGTTTCCCCTCCAGAACTTCGCCAACGAATACAGGCTGCAGAGATCACAAAATCCATTAGTAGAAGTAAAAAATTAGGCAATTCATCCAACAGCATGCCACATGTAACATCCCCAACAGCTAAATTTTTTGTTAGCACTCCATCTCGTCCCAGTTGCAAAAGTCAGGTGGATTCTTCAGCAAAGCATGAAGAGACTGTTTGCTCTAAGGCTACAGAAGGAGATAATAATGTAGAATTTGGTGCATTTGTGGGTAAGTATAACAAAGTAGATTCTGAATGTCCTGAAGTCATAATTAGTTGCTCTTATCCTCTTGCTTCTGGCTCTGCTTGCCTTGCTTTCACCCAACCTTGTGTTGAAAATGGAGGATACATTAATTGTGGTTTTATTCATGATGAGAGTGACACTAATGATAACTACAGCTGCAGAGTTGACAAATGTGATCATCAGTCCTCTGTCAACTTATGGAAGAACAAACCCCACACGAAGTTGTCTTTGTCAACTGGCGACTTGACGTCAACAGTCAACTGTGGCGGCTCACATGGAAAATTGAATATTAAAGATGAACTTTCCAAAAGTCAGCATGTCCATGCAATGGAACTACAAAACCAAGATTTATGTTCTAACATCCTTATGGGACTACTTCATAAACTGTGGACCAAATCTAATCCACAAGGTTTGACTTATCAAGAATTGTATGGTATTTTGGGTGTATTCCGGTTGCAGGTGACTTTATTCTACCATTTTGCTCTGCTTTTTTTGCTTTTAACATCTCTAATTTCCTTTTGTTGCCTGAATTTTTTTTTTTACCTAAAAATTATCATTTCTTTATAATTCTGTCACATAGACAATATTTTTCTGAAAAACATTAGCCAGTTGTTGAGTATAGCAGTTTTGTGCAATTAGCAGCTCTACAACTTGGTATGGGCATTATAGATAAACTTTTTGCAACTCATTATGGAGCTCTTGTCTTTTCATTTCATAAATCTAAAAATATTGTCTATTTCTTGACGTAATTACAGAAGATTTCTTAGGCTGATGGAATCCTGGACAAATATCTTTGTGGTATCTGTGTCAAACTGAGGGATCCTCCTATACTGTGTTTCTAAACACTGTTGTAATTGGGATCTTCCACTGTTGCCTATGCTGATGTATCTTTTAGCGGTCCTTTCGGGAGCTTCCAAAATCCTTTCATTAAATAACAGCGTTATGCCTCCCTCAAGTTTTGCTTAACAGTAAAAAGGTGCATGTTTTTGGTTACAGTACCTACATATATGAATGGTAAAACAGTGGCAGATTCATTGCAAAATACAGGTGTGGGTTTACTAACCAATTTCTGTGAAATACACGATGCTTTAAGTAGGTTTAGTGTATAGTAGATCACAATCTGGAATTGTCAGGTTGCCTGCAGAAGTGTTGTCTTGCCCCAGTTCAGGGATGTCTCAGTGTTTTTCAAAGGTTTGTTGAGGATGTACAAGTTTAAATCTTTAGACAGGAGTTTACTGCTGTGAAACTTGGAGTTCTAAGAAGATACTACATACACTATCACTTTTAGATTTGTTTGTGCGTAGGAAGAGTATCTACACATTTGTACACACTAGCTACTTGTTTATAATTTCCTTATGATTTAAAAAAAGACACCCCCCCATTTTTTTTTTTTGAATTCAAAAAGCAAGACTAAACAGAAATAATGGATTCAGTGATTGTATAACTCTATCTAATCTGTGAATGTTCTTCACCACTAATAACTTTGAATACTAACTATACTTATTTTACTGGAGCCAAATTTTTAGTGTACGGTCCTCTGACATCTAGCATTTACAACATACTCTTCATTCTTACTGTCCAGGTGTTACAAAACTCCAGATACAGAGCAGCTTTCAGTTGTCGATCCAAGTAGGTTTTCATTCATTACAAAGCCACATGCTTGATAAAATTCTGGAGAGTATTTCTTGCAGCTGGGAGGATGAAGGGTATATTGTAAAAACTACCTCAAAATTGTCTGCTTTTCCTTCATTTTTTTATGCCTACATAAAAATACAGAAATTCAGACTACGCAGTTCCTTTCATGTGAGGAGCATACACTTGAGTAAAATTTTAAAATGTTAATTTCACGTTTTGAATTGTGGTAGTCCACACAATGTGGGAAAAGCAATAGTTTCATATTAATATTTTGTTACACCAATTCTGCTGTGTTTGGAAAGTGTTCTCTAGTGCAATCAAGCACACAGAACTTAGATGGTTTGTGACCCTTTGTTATGGTAATACAAACTATTGGCATGGTCAGAGCGTGGCAGGTTGCGTTTGATTTTGAATATTCTTTTTCAATTCACTGTGTCAAAGGTCACAGAGACAGCATGGAGTTGCAGCGGTTTAAAGAGACAGCAGGCAAAATTAAAGAAAGAAGTGCAGACATTGAGGTAAGCATGGGAAAACTTTCTGAAAAGCATGTTAATGGGGATAGTGTTTTTTGGTGGTGGTGGTGAGCATTATTATTATTATTATTATTATTTTAATAACTTCATCATATGTTTTGAAAAAGTCTAAGAGCAAATACAGTCAAAAAACTTGCAAAATGCAGTCTGGAAGGAATGCATCTCTCTTACAATAAGCGATCTAGTGAAAACTCATGCAACCTTAACTGCGCATCACGTACTGTTGCTTCATAATGTGATACTAATGAAATATTAAACAAGATCTGAGGTTATGAAAGCTGAAATGAATATAACTGTAAATTAATATTAAGATAAAATTATATATCCCATAGTTAAATGAAACATTTGACACTTGTAAATTTCAAGATCTGCATTTAGGAAGGTTTAAGTGATTTACAGTGATATTTTATAGAGCAAGATGATAGTGGATATGGTTGAAAAAGTGACTGCAGTTACATCAAAAATTGTTTGTTGTGCTTCCATAAGAAAAAGCCTTTCTAGTAAATTCATTGTCAACTAGAATGATGTATAATTTCAATTTTCTTTAAGATTAATACAAATAGCTACTGGGAAATTATTAATTGTGACAAAACTGTCCTCCAGGTGATACACATATAGAAAAGCTAGGGCTTTTACAGTAGTTTCTAAAATAAATTAGTAAATACAAGTTACCATTTGCAGTTACCCCTCACTGAGGGGAGAATCTGACTTGAGAATTGCATAATGACCATTTGCAATATCAATATTCTGCTGAATTGCTCCTTCTACACTGATACTTCTGATAAGTATCATGTCACCAAAAAGCTTTTAGTGTGTGTGTGTGTATTTTGGTGATACTTTTAATAATGTTTACAGTTTGCCTTGTTCTTTTAATAGGAGCAACAGGAAGACTTCAAAAAAGCTATATTGGAGGGCATAGAGACAACCAGACTTCACGTAAGTAAAGAAGGTTTCAATTTTATATTAGAGAGACGATTTTCGCCAGATATTGAATTTATCCTTTACAGTGAAGATAGGGAACTCTGTTTTCATAGATCATTATTTGTAAGGGAAAGATATAATGAACTCTTGTCATGATTTAAAAAACAAAACAGCACAACTTGGGGAGAAGTTTGCCGACTGTGTAATGAGTAGTTGTAGTCTATGTTCAACAAAAAAAAATACAACATTTGCCTTTAATCAATGAATGTCTTCACAAAGTATGACATATTAAAGTTGGGATGTCCAGACATAGTGCATACAGAGTAATAGAATTTATAAAGAAGCAGACTGAAGAATCTTAATAACTGCAAAGTCTGGATTTCAGGTGCAGTAAAAGAAGTTGTCATATTTAGAATTCTGACCCTTAACTTATCTTCAGGAACTGATTATTGAAAGCTTCTCTGTTGCTCATGAGTTGGAAAACTGTGGTTGAGCCAGATATAGCAAGTTTTGTAAAACCAGGAGTTTGTGATCGTATTAATGAGTGGTGTTCTGGTGCTGCAGGATGCACTAAGCTGACATGTCGTGAAAGTAGAGAGGTTCTGCTTTTCCCCTGTTTCTTCACCATATTGTTCCTGCCACTTCCCTTTTATTAGCTCCAGCCTTGTCGTACCCCTCTGCAAGACGGTTTAAGTTGTTAAAACTGCAAAAGGCTATCCTGTCAAAGTAACTGGATAGTTTTCCACTGTTTAACAAGTGAAACTGTCTCACAAGAGGAGTATAGCAAATACCAGAACTTATGTGAGCGTGTTTGTGTGGTGGGGGCGGGGGGCACGTGGATGTACATACCTTCTGGCAGCAGTGCACGGTTATCTTGGCTTAGCTGCACGTGAAGCAGTTTCCTTTTTGGCGCCTTGGAGAACTTGTGCTCTGGGCAAAGGAAATATGCCTGATAAAAGAAACAGTCTGCTGTAGAAGCCAGTGTAGTCCATCTTTTCTGTGATACTTCTGCTCTTGACTCTTCAGAAAGATTTAAGTCAATGCACCACTGCCTGAAGATCAAGCTTGCAGAACCTTTGTGCAAATACAGCTGGATGTCTCCTTGACATAGGTCCAAATATTTCTGGCGTTGGTACTACTGTAATGCAAACTCTAGTGGTATTTCCAGACGGAACCACTGCTGCTAGGCACTTAGTAATAGAGTTGCCCTGTCTTGACTGATAGAACTGCTTTGGTTCTTACACGTCAGCACTGTAGTCATTGACTGTAAGATGCTGAAGACTTACGCTGAACACTGAAATGCCTGTAAACCTAAACATGGAAGTTCTCAAGACACTTTCTGCCAGTGCATTCTCTGGTACATTGCAGTGGAGTATTTCTGTCTAGGAATGTAAAGAAATAATCTTTCTCATAGATATCTATGCACACACAATGCATGCATATACACACGCTCGGTACACATACATATATACATACGTGTGGGTATGTGTACAGGTATGTGTGTGTGTATGCCTCCCTTAAAGGGGAAGGGTGAAAAAGGCTGGCAATAACTTCCTGACTGTGGTAAGTCCTGGAATCAAAGCAAGGCATAGCATTCTAAGTTCTAGTTTTTTATTCTACAAAATCCTGAATTTTTAAATTTTATTCAGGTAAACATTGGAATTATTAGGCTGGTAGTGAGGAATATTCTGGCCCCATTGCAATCTACATGAAGTTGCAGTTTGTGTTGAAGCTGCCTTTCTGTTTGTTTGCAGAATAAACATTTTGTTGTCTACAGCTGACCATTTCAGTAGATATTCAGAAAGTATGTAATTATTACTAAGGAATATGTCCATGAGGAAATTCAGTTCATAAACTGTAGGTTTTTGTGGCAAGACTTAATTAGTTCTTATTCTTATTTTCAGTGGCTTCTTCAAACTGAACCTTAGTTTCTGCCTGAGCCAAGTTCTCAAATGAGAATTGATAGCTAATGAAGACACATGACAAAATAGCTGAACGTGGTGCTTGTAGAGATCCAGCGTAATGTACATTTCTGCAATCATAACTTATTGTAATGTTCTCTTTAAAAGTATTTTTTCAGAATAGGTCAGTAGTCTTAATAAGCACCTGAAAATGTTAGAGCTGATATTTACTGTGAAGAGTGTTTTAACTGAGTTATGCACTTAACGTAAGCATTTTTGTGCAGCGAGGTATTTGAGGTACATCCGGAAGATTAAAAAACATATCTATTTCTAATATAGTTATACGTAGTCCTAAAAAAGAAAACTAGGCAGATTGCATGCTGAAAGAGTAGCAGTTGAAAACAATGGTAATAATGATGTGTGTTATTTCTTTTGTAGGGTCTTCAGACTGACTGTGGTTTAAGACAGTCTAGTTCTTGTGGTGGGTTTACTGACCCTTTGGCAGTCCATTCAGAGCAATGTAAGTGTGTCATCTTTCCAGATGACCTGATTTTCTCTCTTAATTTTGTTGACAATGCATGTTTCAAGATGGTACAAAGGAAACACAAAAAGTTAAACCATCTTGAAATATTTTCATGATTGGTGCTACTTGAACTGGCTCCTGTGTTTATTGTGATTCTTCTAGTCATGGTAACTCAATTCTGTTCCCTTGAGTTTGTGACAGCAAACAACTAGAGTCATAAAAAAGGTAAGTGATCTAGTCAGAACTGCGCTGGAAACTTGTAACAGTCAGATAGTTGTGGATCAGGGACTTTTTTTCATTTTTTTTCTTCTTCTTTTTTTTCTTAATGAGAGCCCCATTAAGCTGTCTAGTTGCTCACTCTATTAGAAAATAGGAAAGTAACAAAGACACATGCTGTTCTTTGTCCAGTTACAATCTTTTTCATTTGTAGTATACAGCAAGAGTAGAAGAGCATCAAGTGATGACACTCAACAAGTAGACTCTAAAGCAGCCTTGCTGACGGTTTGTATCCTTCTCTCTTTTGTTGTTGTTGTTGTCAAGTAGAACTAGAAACTGAACAAATAAAGGGAAAGAGACTACGTGAGGAAAAATAGTGGTTTGTGGTCTTGTTTGTTCAAGGAGGCAACAGAAGGGGACCTATTTTGACTGAGGAAAGAAGTTGTACATATTATCTACTACATATTGTGCATATTCTCACTATGAAAACATACAGTGCTTTCAGGTTTATGTAAAACAAGCCTTTTTGTTTAAGTACAAAACTGTTCATACAATCTATAAAACCAAGAATGTAGCCTTCTCGATTCTTTTAATTGTCGTTACCATTCCTCAGTTGTATTTGAGTCTTTCCATTCAACTGCAGTTATGTACAGTTTAGTGAAATCTTTCCAATAAACAGGTTGTACTGCAAGATCTTAAAACACATAACTCTCCTATCCCCGAAATTTAATATATGATGTTCTCCTTACAAAACTGAAGCCTTCTTTGTTTTTTTTTTCCCCTTTGATGTAAAGGACTGGTTGCAAGGTAGACCTTCAAATAGCAGTCAAATGTAAGTAAGCTTTCTAGTAATGGAGAAACTCCGTTATTTTGATTTTTCTTTTTGGTTGTTTTCTTTGACTGTAGTGGTATTCAGTTGTCTTTAATGAAAAAAACAAGGCTTAAGGATTTTTCTAATAAATAACTGAATGTGTTCACTGGAATGCTGTGACAGGTTCTATTTAGATTAATGGGGTCACATATCAGAGGGCAAAACATGCTCTTACATGAAAATGTCTTGTGTTGACGCTTATTAAGGAGCTAACTTCCTGATAAAGGTCTTTACCCAACCCTTCAGATTGTAAACCTCCTCTGAAATTGTGCAGTCGTGGCTCTTGTTAACAATTATCCCCGGAGTTAACTGTTAAAAGCATTACCTTATTAATCTGATAACAGAAGGGTAAGCTGTTGTGAACACATTTTAATTAAAACACCTCTGTGGGAACGAGCTCTTGTGATGCAAACTTTACATAATGTTGTGCGTGACTTTGTGGTATTTAAAGTATAGCTCTGAAACCGTGAGATTACTTAACATCTTTCCATTACCATTTTGTAATTAAGTAGCAGTACTGCCCTTGAAAAATAAGATAAAAGCAGTACTGTGAGGTTAACAAGGTGACCTAGGATGCTGTGTCAAAATCAGTAAATATAATACAAGTTTTTAAGAAGCAATGACAATTGGTTTTGTGGCATTTCACAGGCCATCTGAAGAAGATGCATTGAATGGTAAGTTTATTGTTTCTGCTATAAACAAGCTGGGAGCTTTTTCATCTAAGCAACCGTTTGGGTCTTGTATGAGAATATGTTTAACTACTGATAATTTGGAGCTTAATGAACAGATAGTACGGTGATTACTTTTTTTTTTTTTTTTTTTTTAACCTAATAGCCTACTGTCAAGTACTACAATTTCTTCTGAGGTACTGAAGAGCTAAGTCAGATACTTAATTTTCTGCATAGCAAATCTTTTTCAAGCTCTAGTCACTTGGGAAGTGTTCTTTGAACGTGGTTATTTTAATACACAATACAGGTAGCAGGCAGTGTCTCATTATTTCTGATCTCTCTCAGGCATTGCTTCTCCTTTCAAGCCTATCATGGATATCAATTACTATTATTCAGGTCAGTGCCTCTTATGAACTAATGTTCATATTTTTAATGACATTTATTAGATCTTTAAAATTTAATGAATGCTGTAAATTTTCTCTAGCTGTAGAAAGAAATAATTTGATGAGGCTATCACAGAGCATTCCATTCACTCCTGTGCCTCCAAGAGGTAAGGACTGTAATTCGTGTTAGTGGGTGGAGGGGGAAGGTCAGAGTTCAAAGGGCTGATTTAATAAGGTCTTTAGGGAAAGAAAACAAAAGAAAACCCTGTACAGATTTCTTCTAATATAAAATGATCAAGCCAAATTTCACACTTTCTTGTAGATAGTGAACTAAAATCGTGTCTCTCTTGCAACGCTTAAAAATATAAATGGTTATGACACTTTTTCTAGGACAGCTCACTTGCTTATGAAATCTAGATTTAATTGTAGTTGTTCTTGGAAATCGTGATCCAGTGATGATAGTATTGTACTAACAGTTTTTATAGCAAACTGTTCTGGAAGGAACAGCCCTCTAAGTTAAGACTTGTTTTGACTCGTTTAAAGTGTATGTAAGCATTTATTCAGTGTTCAGTGTTTGAACAGTGCCATTAATAGCTCTAATCATGAGGACAAAAACACTGTACTACTATGCTGCTGTATGAAAGAAATTGGAGAGGGGTCTTCCTGCTGGCTAGTTTAATTTTTTTTATTAATTCAGAATGTTAGAAACAACTTCATGTGTGTTGAAATCTAAGAAACTGGAGATATTCAGTGCTTAAATTTTAAAATTTGAAAATTAAATGTGGTAATTGCTTTTTGTATTGTAATGTAGGTGAACCAGTCACTGTGTATCGCCTTGAAGAAAGTTCTCCCAACATCTTGAACAACAGCATGTCTTCCTGGTCACAACTAGGACTCTGTGCTAAAATTGAATTTTTAAGTAAAGAGGAGATGGGAGGAGGTTTACGTCGAGCTCTTAAAGTAGTATGCACGTGGTCAGAATATGATATCCTGAAATCAGGACATCTTTATATCATCAAGTCTTTTCTTCCTGAAGTTGTGAATACTTGGTCAAGCATTTATAAAGAGGATACTGTGTTACACTTGTGTTTGAGAGTAAGTTTTATTCTTGTCAATTATTAAACATAGACAGGCATTATGTTAAACAGTTTTTTTCCACTTGAAAACTAGCATATATTTATTANGGGGGGGGGGGAGTTAATTTGCTGTTTTGTATGATCTAAAGGGTTAAAAACTCTGCTCCAGGATGGTTTACTTAATCAAAATGCTCAAAATCTTAAAATGTAGACATAATTTAAGAAGTAAGGAATTTGTTATACTATCTTGGTGGAACTGGCAGTTACTGCTTTTGCTGTCTTTTTGGCTCTGTAATGTTTCCTCTCATGTAATGCAGCTAATACAATATGGGCTTTGAATTCTAGGAAATTCAGCAGCAGAGGGCTGCGCAGAAGCTCACCTTTGCTTTCAATCAAATGAAGCCCAAATCCATACCATACTCTCCAAGGTGAGTATATTTAAATTTCTAGTATATTGCATGTTTTTGATGCAGAAGAATGCCTACAGGGTTGTGAACGTACAGATCAAATATATTAAGATACTGATATATGAATATGTCTCAGAACGTTATTAAGAATGTATCAAACAAATATTCTTGGCATTGTTTACACTGATATTTTCTTGCACTGATTCTAGCCTAGTGTGATAATATAAATATCTGTGTATAATAGTTTCAAATGGTTTAAATGATAAGTAAATCAAACAGTTACCTGGTAGTAACAGTATACTGGTCATTTATTTTGGAAATATATTCATTAAGTATGCTTTTTACTAGGTTCCTGGAAGTTTTCCTGTTATATTGCCACTCTGCTGGCCAGTGGTTTGCAGTTGAAGAGTGCATGACAGGAGAGTTTAGAAAATATAACAACAACAATGGCGATGAAATAATTCCAACTAACATGTTAGAGGAGGTTATGCTAGCTTTCAGCCATTGGACATATGAGTATACAAGAGGGGAATTGCTGGTACTAGATCTGCAAGGTAATGTCCCTATTTCAAAATCGAGATCAAGGGCGATGGTATATGGGTCTTTCTCATAGAATCGTAGAATATCCTGAGTTGGAAGGGACCCGTAAGGATCATCGAATCCAACTTCTGGACTCTCTTGTGATAGCGTTTTATTAAGAATTCAAATGCCTGTAATAAATAATAAGCAGTGTGTCTTGGTCGAGTTCGTCTGAATCAGTGGTGGGCTTATTAAATATGGCATGAAATGTTGCAGCACTACAGAGAATATAATTATATATGAGTTTTCCTAATGATATGTACCATAAAAGAATATGTATTTGTTGACACATTTGTGTAGTGCCACTATCGCAAGCTGTATTTATACTTAATTGTGTGTCAGATATTCTGGCTGTGAGAAGTTCTATATAGGAAACTTCTTTCTCTCCAGTGAAAATTAGTTAAGAATTGCAGGCGGATGTAAAATTAGGTAAAGGAAACCTGAGAGGTACAAAGTGATTGCCTAGGAGCAATAAGAGTATTCTATACCATTTGATTCTTTCTGCCTTTATTCTTGGAAAAGCTGAGAAGTCATAGCTAACAATGCCAAGGCTTTTCAATATTAATGCATTTATGTAATGTATCAGATTTAACTTTTTCTTCATGTGCTGTCTGAAGGTGTTGGTGAAAATCTGACAGATCCCTCTGTGATAAAAGCTGGAGAAAAAAGGTAAAGTTGAAGAAAGCTTTAAAGAAAAGTATTATAAAAATTGTGCCAGGGAAAACATGCAATCCATGTTGATGTGCCTTTTATTTCTAAGGTCATATGATATGGTGTTTGGTCCAGCCAATTTGGGAGAGGATGCAATAAAAAACTTCAGAGCGAAGCATCACTGTAATTCCTGCTGCAGGAAACTTAAACTTCCTGGTAAGAGTGGCTGCTGTATTTTTTCTGAGACACTCATGTATCGTGATACACTGTGTGATGTGAAAGTAGAGTAAGTAATAAACATCAGTTTTGTATTTTTACTTTCAAGAAGATACGCTATTTTAGGATAAAAATCCTAAATGAAGGATTTAACAATGTGTAGGTATTCTATATTTGTATGCACAGTATTTGAGGAAGGTAGACTAGGTTGATCTAGACTTCAGAAGATACAGTAAAAAAAAANTTAAACAAAAAGTGGAGCTTGTGTTTTTGGCGGGGTTTGCTGCATGGACTACACTGCACTCATCTCAAACCTTGAAATTATTTCTCTGTATCAGGCTTTTAGACTCCAGCAGAACAGCATAAAGAACTTGCATGATCCTGCCTGCTTTATGCTTCTCTTCTAGGTTGTTTCTCATATGAAGAGAGGTCATTTATTTTCAATTTGAGTTGTAACTCCTGATAGCACCAAAACGGATCATGGAAGGATCCGATTTCCATTACAAGCTGACTTGGTACTTGCCATATAGTATCTATAAATAAAATAATTAAGTTTCCATCACTTTTTAAAGCAGAGCTTTATACTTCCCATTATGTGCATGATAAAAACATCCTTTTTTGACACTGAATGATGCATAGTGAGGAATTCTTACTTATAAGTACATATGTCTGTCCAGTTATTTGAAAGACTTTTATGCTTCGTTGTTTCTACACTCCAAAGAAATGGTAACCAATATGACTTAATTTTGTTTGTATAGATCTGAAGAGGAATGATTATACACCTGACAAGATTATATTTCCTCAGGATGATTCCCCTGAATTGACAATTCAGCCTGGAAGCTGCACCAAAGAATCAGATTCAGCTAATTCTATTCGTTTGATGCTCTAATGATGTGACCAAATCAGTGGCTTCATCCAAACTTCATGGAATGTCACAAAGTTGTCACGTAATCTTTCCTTCACCGTAATTAAAAGAAAGATGCATCAAAGCAAGGATTACTGTGTTATAAGTGGAATTTTGGCTGGTCCATAATCTAAGGACCTAACAACTTGTGATAACCATCTACAGAGAACAGCTTGGCAGCTGGTTGTTTTGGAGGTTGAATAATGATGAGTATTTATGGTTTGTTTTTTGAAAGGGGCTTTTTAGTAGAAGGTTTATTTTTGATTTTTGTTTCGGTTTAGTGGAGGATTTTCTCTCTGTAGTCCTGTGGTGTGCAATATGCCTTCAACCAAAATGATTTTGGTAGCTGATGTTTTGAGGTAAAGCATTTGTCTGTTTGGCAGCTGTCTTACTGTCAATTGGCAAAAGATAGGAGAAAGCACCTACCTCTGTAATGCCAGAGTATTCTTTGAGCGTTTTTGGAAGTGTTCCACTAACGTTTTCTCACCAGATGTCTCCTAATCTGGCCTTTTGAAGAGGACAGAGCCAAATGAGGGATGTGTATGTGATGCCAGTAGGCTGAGGTTGAAGGTAGGAACTTGATCTGTTCCAATAGAGAGAGAGTCTCCTGAATCAGGATTCAGCTTTGTAGCTGTAAAGCTGTTTATTTTTTTGTGAAATAGAGCCCTGATTGTGCATAATGAGATTTCTTGTTTTATACATTTCAGTTTTATCACGTCACCATCAAATAGTAACAAACAAAGCCATGATAGACTGGTATAATCATATATAATAGAAGAAATAGTATGTACTGGTCCAAATAAGTTGCCTTGTGAGAACACAAGTTGGAAGTGCTTTTTGTTGTACGTAGTGACTGCTTCAGAAGTTACGCCTTCCAAAGATCTCATAAAACCAGTGTATCAAAACCGAATGTACACATAACTTTTAAATGTGTTTAAAGTTGTGTAGAAAACATCTTTAATGTTATGTTATTTGTGGTACTTATTTAAGAGAGACTAGGGTTGGAATAGCATTATGTAAAGTACGGGAGATTGCAATGCACCTTCATGCCAATAAAATGTAATATAACTGTCCCAAATATTGTTGAGCATTCAGCAAGAAAAACCTGTTGTCCAACTGAAGTTTCATGCTGCGATTTTTTTGTTACATAGGTACTAATTTGTAATTTTTAATTAAAAGGGCGGTATATAGCTCTACAAATTTTTTTATTCAGTAGTGTATCTTATAGATACAGACTTAAGGCACGAACACAATAGCTGTTTAAATGGTGTTTTACGTTTGACGGGGAAAGGTAAAATGTTATAGGGATATAATACTGTATACATTTTGTATATCATTAAATCTTTAAAGAATCTAAAATAAATTTATTCTTGTTTACAGACTTCTGCTGTCCGTCTTAGTCTGAAAGGTTGAATGAATTTAAGTAGCTCTTTATGTGGAAAAGTAGAATTTGCCATGCTGGACCAAAGCAGTTGTCCACCTTTGGAGTATCTCAACTTTGGCTGACACCAGAAACGAGGGGAAAAAATGTGAAAACTCCTTTAGTTGGATAAACATGTGTAATAGGATTAATGAGTAAATGAGACAAAATATCTTCACACTCTTTACAGTGTTTGTTTAAAATTTGGAGCTCCTTATTGGATGCATGCCTGCATCCGCTTACGTTGCTGTGAGGTGATAGGCATCTATTCAAGATAGTAATTATAACTTTTTAATGCTGTATTCTTAGCCAAGTAAAAGCAACAGTCAATATGTTAGTGAGGCTAGCTCTGAAAATTGGGAAGAATTTCTAGAGGAGCCTCAAGTGGTCTAAACCAAATTTAGTATATAAAAAAGGATAACCATTTTGGGAAACTTATACATAAAAGTTAGGAAACATTGTTTCCTGACAAATATTTGACAACACACAGTTCACTTGCACGACCATGACGACTGTCTTCAGTAGTTTTGCTTGTGACTAATTTCTTAAAAAATAAACAGATGTGCCTTTTGTGATGGGTGTTTGTGATAGCGGGGAGTTTTACCTGGCCGGTGTTGTAGTGACTAGGGCCTGAAGCCTTTCAAAGACCAAAAGGGTCAAGTAAGGTTGGGGGATGTACGTGTGACTTGGAGTGGTTAACAGTGGTTAACCGTACATATTTCTGTGCGTCTTCCTGTCATGAGTACTAGCTTACTCCCTGAGACTTACAGCTAGAATTGTGAGAAGCCTGTATGTAAACTGAGGAGAAAACAATTGCAGCTTTCACAAACGATCATCTCTTTCATACTAACAGAGAAAAATCGTAAATATAAGTATCCTTCAAGGAAGGCATTGGAAGGATGTGGTGGCAAAGAAGAGTTGGTTTGAAGAAGTATCCTGACTGACCCTTAGGGAAATACCTTGTCCTGATGTCGCACTTTCCAAAACTAGGCTGTAGGAACATGTAAATTTGGCTGAGAACATTGAGTGTCACTCCTCTTTTAAAGCCTTACCAATTTTGAAATGCATTTCCATTATTCTCTATGAATAGAAAAGAGTTTTGATCCTTCAGCTGTTAAATTTCTTGTAGATTGCTGAAGAGGAGGAAAAAAGAAGCAGTGCTGAACATCAGAACCTCTGTTAACTACCTAAAACCAAAATATCAGCATGTGTTGCTATCTTTGATTTTTTTTTTTTAAATAGCTTTTAAGTACAGGAGTACTAATTCAAACCTTCTCCAATTATTTTTTAGTAAAAATTTGAAATGCTTCAATGGCTTTCCTACTAAAAGAGTATTTAGCTTAACCTATTTAAAGAATGTCTCTCATATAGGGAAATAGGTAAGCTACATTATTTTCCTTGACAGATAGCTTTTATTCCCTTCCACCATCCTCAGGGGATTTTCATTAGAGGAAAAACCCATTGAATAACAGATGAAACTGAATTTTATGTACCTGGATAGTAGTGTTGGTTACTTATATGACTTCTGTTTTAAAATGCACTTTAATTTCCTTCAGCAGCAGTATTTCTTTATACAAAAACTTCAACTATATGAATACACTAGTTTAATCTTTTAATTCAGCAAATTCAGCACTGTTGACTACTTCGCTGCAGTATTTAGGTGCTGAAACATTTCAGAGGAAAACAATTCCGGACACATTGTGACAGAATACAAAAAGGTGAGTCTACTGGGGAGCTGGTTTCCTAGCTACTGCTCAGCAGCCATGTGATCAGGAAAAGGAGGGATTTGGTTTTTTAAGACTGGCAGTAATCTCCTACACTTCTGTTCTTTGTGGTTGTGTTTTGCTTAATGTCACACCACTTAACACTGCAAGAATTTGGAAGAGGGAAAAGCCTACAGCTGAACACCTGGTAGTAACAGTTTGTGTTACATGCTGCTAAGAGATCAATTGGGAAAAAAAAAAGTTTTAAAAATAATGCTTTTGAAAAGACTTCTGATTACTTTTTTTTTATAATTTTCCTTGCAAGTAGTCTGTTTTGTGCTGAAAGTAACAGGAAGTTAGTTCTAAGCCCTGGAGCTTGCAGTAGGTAGCACAGATGTGGTGGATTTCTGTATTTCTTTTGTCATCTTGAATGATGTATGTTAACGTTGATTTTAGTACTAAGAGTAAAATGCAGCTATATGGATTTATAGCCTTTTAAAAATATTGACAGTGCATTTCAGGATTTCAGTGATCTATAGCTTTCAGTACAAATTGTGCTTTACCTGCATGACAGCTATTATAGGTTAAATTTAACTTACATTGTTTCCCTATAATGGTTTCAAAAAGTGTTTTTAATGCTGTTATCAGCCTGTGTGTGACCATAGTACTTGCTTTTCACTATGTTTCTTTCAAGTCATTTTTCCCTCTCTTCTTCATTTCCCGTCTGCAATACACAAGTACTGTTACCTTCAGTAAGAACGTTTTTTAAGAATTAGTAGAATCTGAGACGCCACTTGTTAGTGGTGTGAATTGCTAAACAGTTAGCAGCGTCATTGTCCCATGACTTGTCTAACAGGAATAAATTACTTGTTTCCTTCCTTCTATCTACTGTTCTTAGTTTGTTGTGCAATGTTTTATTTGGTTCTGTTGCTCTAAATAGTTGCCTGTGCTCATGTTCGTCATTAATGGAGTGAGATTGAGACAAATTCCTTCATATTGACTACGGTGGAGCAGAACCGAAGTACATCAAACTGCTCTAGAAAATACTGTAATTACATGCACTAACACATCACTGTAAATATGAAGCTCATGAGCAATTTGTAGCTGCTAGGCTTTTGAGGGTTGTAATTTATTTTCGTGTATTTGATTTTTTTAGAGCAGAGGATGAGGATATTTAGTATGGTAACAGGAGCTTGCCAAGAAAATCAGGGAGCAAGTTCCTGACATGGAGATTCCTGATGAAATAGGCAGGAAAGGTAAGATAAGCAGGGGATATAGGGTAATTACTGTTTCATTAGTAATAATGAAATATATCTCAGTATAACTTAATCATGTAGAATTGTAAAGATATATTTGCATGTGTAGTTGTACTGCACTAGAAATTAATACCAAAAAAACAAACAAACAAAAAAACAGTGATTTTCCAGGTTCGTGCCATGCTGCTATACTGTTTTTTTTTTGGTTTGTTTTCTTGCACTAAGTTTAAGGTACAGATAGTCATATAAGTAGAAGTGGAAGCTAAGTCACCTACGATTGCTGAAGGGTGTTGCAGAGCAGAAAGAGAAGGGCTAGGAGAAATTGCTTTTTGAACAGTATCTGAAAAGCTCTTTCTTGCAGGGAGCTTTGACATCAAGAAAAATGGCAAGCTGATTGTTTTCTGAGATTGAAACTTCTGGCTTTCCCTTTTCAGGAGATGTGAGTAATGACTGTTGCAGCAAGTGGCAGCCTTCTCTCATGCTGTGTCCACAAAAATAGAATTAACTAAGAACAAGAGCTTCCCTCTGAAAGTGACAGTAGGCAGGAGGAAGCTTTCTGTTCCCTCATGCCCTCGCTGCAGTAGAGCAGCAGATCTGATGCAGAAATTTGCTAGCGTTTTGTTTCTTCAGGTCAGATGTTGTCATTCTTCAGCCTCTGCCATAGCCTTAGCTCCGCCTTTCCAGAAGTTTGGATGAAATGTCTGACTTTTGCCATCTCCCATGAATACCAGTTAGTGTGGTCTTCTCTCGAGTCCACATTAGAAAATACGGTGTTTGTCCTAAGTAAGACGGATTTAATAACTGATGCTGATATTCTGCACTTTGTGTGTTGAAGTGACAAGATGTTGAGCTGTAAGAGGAGGGAGGCAGCTAGCTCAGTGGAAAGATTTCCTAAGTCAGCATGGGCTGACTTTGAATATCATCTGGCTCCTGTTCCACTCACGTACGGAGACTGGGAGTGGACATCGCATGAGCCTGAGCAAGCAGTGGGAAGAGGAGCAGCCCCCTGTCAGACCAGGGCTGGAGGATACAGTTCATGGGAAGGGAGCAGCAGTGTAGAGCAGGGATTGGGTTGTGACTTGGTGGATCAAATCTGCCAGTGGTGAGAGAGACTGGGGCAGAAAAGACAGGATGTGAGCAACTAGGAACAGGGATAGGTGAGTACTGGAAGCACCTGTGTCAGTCACCAATGACAAAAGTGGTTCATCGGAAGACAGAAGAATAAAAATTTATATTAGTGGTTATCTTTTGTTGAAGGGATGTTTATAACTGCGTGACAGAGGTAAGATAGTGACCCAAAGCCACAAAGTGTCTTTATCCCTTTCTTACCCTAACAAAACGTGAAGCTATACATACTGTCATCAAAATATTACAATTTTGATTTTGACTTTTCTTGATTTTTAGATTGCAGAAGCTGCTAAAATGAAGGACAAAGGAGACACTGAGAAAATCACAGAAAGCATCAAAAATCCATTAACCGAGAGAAGACCGCAAGCTGCTGCAGGTGTACCCTGGATTCTGAAACAGGAATAGATATTCACCATGAATGTTTTATCAAAAACGATAAAATCAGGAAAATATGGAGAGTCATCCAATTGAATGCAATTTATCTAAGTGGCTAAATTCCAATAAAGTAAAATGAACTCCTTACTGGCTTTGCCCATTCTTGATATTTTCTCCAATGTTGCAACTGTTCTGATTTGCTTGAATTTTATTTCTGTATTAGTGTTTATTAGAAGTTCTTCATCCTTTTTCCCCCAAAGGGCTGCAGGAATAAGCAAGGGGACTTGGAATCACAGAAACATCAGAAATGCTATCACAGAAATGAGAAAAAGCTCCCACAGAACAGGCTTTCAGAGAACTTACGGAAGCCCTATGCAGTCCTTCTGTACAGACTACAGCTGTATACAGGCTTCAGTCTATGCCTGCACAAAGAGCAGAGTGCATAAATGCTCGGCATATGTAAAGGAAATGTCTGGTGTATTGAAATCATCCAGAGCAAAGGAGCAACTGCAGATGCCTTGCAGCAGCCCTTTTTTATACATCTGTAACATGTACTTTTTGTTTAAAGTTTTAGGTTTAACCCACAGGATTCGGGGGTTGGAACTAGATGATCTTTAAGCTCCCCATCCAACCCAAGCCATTCTACGATTCTATTGTAGTTTAGATTTTAAGACATTTGAAGCTCTTGGTAAAGTACATGTGATATTAGAGTTCCATTTACAAAAATGTTGTGGATCAGATTTTGAATATATTAGGGGTGTGTGTATGTGTGCTTTCGTGTTTCAGTTAAACAGCTTGGGAGATTAAATAGCAGTGGCTATTAAATACCACTAAAGTGATTTGAAGCAATGTTTTGAGGTAGTTCCATCTTCCTCTGTTTTATGGTAAACAGTCATCGCCACCTTTCCATCACAGCGTGGAAACAATAAAAATTGATACAAGTGTGAGCAAACATGAATAAACTTGAGTTAGGCTGGGATGGTCTGCACCGCAGATGCCCATCTTTTCCTAACTGTTCTGGGTGATGTGCTGGAAGGAGACCAAGGCAGCCCAGGCCCTTTCTGCCTTGGCCGATGGAACAAAGCAGCATCACAAAGCGACCGGGCAGAAGGGGAGCCAGAGGCGTCCACCCCTGCACAGGGTGGGGGCTGCGGGCAGGATTGTACTGGTGATGCCGTGAAACAGAGGGCAGGAGAAGAGGTGATGATACAAAGAAAAGAGAGGAAGAGGCAACCTCCCTGTACTGGCGGAACTGCAAACTCTGCGAGGCCGCAGAGGGCTGCCCAGCCACCTACCCTGCTGGGTGGTTCCAGCGTGTTCTCTGAGTCCGTCCTGCGGCGTTGTCTTCTGGGGGGTGGTTGTAAAAGATGGCATTAAGCGTTTGCGTGGGAGACTGATCTACAGGTAGAGCTGCTTGGAAACGTTGGCTCTGCTGTTACTGAAATTTAAGAGGAAAGTTTTGTAGCTGTTTTGTAGGTATTGGATTATTAGAAAATGGCTGTTGGTCTCCAGAAACAGGAACTTGGGCGTGTGTTGTGGAGCTGAAGGGAAAGAAATGGCTTTTTCTTGTTCTCCAGAGATTTTTGAGGTTTTGGAATTTTTTCTCTTTCTGCATCAAAATAAAACAGTAGCTTTTAAAAAGTGAAGAAAGGCAACATCAGTGAGCACATCTGGGTTGTGCAGGACCTGTGTTCAGACCTGCCCTGCCTGACTGGGGATGGGGGCAGGTTGGCCAGTGACATTCAGTCTTGTGCAGCAAGAAGAAAACAGTAACGTTTTCTTATGTACATTAAGTAACATTTTACAGCTGGTTATAGTTTTTGAGTCTACATTGTGCATGGAGTCAAAGACCGAGTGAAATTTTAGAAATAAATCTTAACAAACAAACCAACCCCAAGTATTTAAATAATGCTACTTAATGGTGTATCTCGCTACGCTGGGAAGAGCTTAGCATGGGAGATGGGAAGAAACAAACAGTTTGTGAAATACTGAGCAGGAGCAGAGAAAAAGCCCCACTGTTTAAGTTCCTCTCTTGCTAAATTTGCTAAATGGAGTCTCCTCCTGGGGGAGGTTCTCTGAGTTCCCGTTTCCCTGTCCTGTAACGGGAAGCTGTGATGTTTTTAGCTCCTCCAGTCCTGTGCTGAAAAACGTAACAGGCGAGGAAGTACCTAAGAGGTTATGGAGAGATAAGATAGGAACCTCTTAGCTTAGCAACTGATATTTTAAGTATCAAAATAAGGTTTAAAACTGTAAGTTCTGAAGTTAATTGGATGGGAGGAAATAGCTGATGAAAAGATAGCAGAAACTTACTTCCATGCCCCCTGAGTTCATGATGTGCTATCACTGCTGTATTTTCAGTGAGGCCAAATCTTTTAATTTGCATGAGTGCTATCATGGGCCGTGAACTTCCGCCTTAAATATGGAAGAATAGGGGTCTGTCTTTGTTCAGACTTTATGCCAAAATGCTATCTATCTATGGCTTATATATGAGGTCCAGAATTTGTTCTGATTTTGCGAATTATCTGACTTACATGTTGCATCTTCGTCCTGTGTGCGATCCTTAAAGTATATGGCCTTGTGATTTTCCTGGGGCAGGTTTCAAATGACTGCAGTGGCTGCGTTCGGCAGCCTTCTCCAGCAGTGCATTGCCAGACGTGGCAGGGCCGCGCCGGAGGGAGCTGGTTTCTCTCGGGGGCTGCGTGGGCACCTCGGGCAGTGCCAGCCAGGCCTGCCAGCATCCCCCCTCCTTGGCCCACATGCACATGCTCCCTGCTTTTACGTTTGCAAACAAGCATTTGGTTCTAACTTTATTTTGCCT
This sequence comes from Chauna torquata, assembly GCA_013399475.1. Lineage (NCBI taxonomy): Eukaryota > Metazoa > Chordata > Aves > Anseriformes > Anhimidae > Chauna > Chauna torquata. The sequence continues at coordinate 664,526 of VXAL01010385.1, read as the reverse complement.
AATTTAGGGCATTTGTTTCAACAAACCACAGACACAGGTTGGTAATTTTTAGTTGGCGTTTCGATTTCCCCTCACTGCGGGGTGCGTGCGTGCTGTGCTCTGGAGCCACTAAGCAAGTGGGAGCTCCCGGTACTTGCAGCTGGTCCTCGTTAGCTCCTGTGGTCAGCGCGGTGAGACGAGGCAGCCACACGGGAAATCTGACCAGGGACAGGGAAGAGGGGGACGATTCTCAGGAGCTGGCAGAAGCAGGGGATAAACATGCCTCCAGGCGGGGGAGACCGCTGCAGGTTATGCGGCAGGACAGAAGGAGGGATGATGAATGGTAGAAAAGCATTCCATTGCCACCTTGATGCTGAAGTACTCTGATGGAGTGGCCTGTGCTGTTCTTGTTGGTTAGTGGGTCTATACCAGTGTATTAGCTTGGTGAAAGCAAATATGAGTGTGACTATAAGGAAGATGCTGAAGCAGCAGGACACGTCTCCTCAAGACAGTGCTGCCTTAGAACACCCAATACAAAGAACATTGTAGCATTTTATATTTCCACTGTTGTGTTCTCTTGTTGTTGTGTTGTTGGTTTTTTTTCCTAGTAGTTGGAAATGTGACTGTGTTTGCTTGGAGAGCTTGAAGTATCTGAGCATGGAACCAGTGGATGAGATGAGCAGCCAGTGTCCAGGGCTCACCCGCCTGAGGAACCTGGGCAACACGTGCTATATGAATGCAATTTTGCAGTGCCTCTGCAGCATGCCACCGCTTGTGGAGTATTTCCTCTCAGGAAAGTATGAAGCAGCCCTGCACAAGTAAGTTGATTCATTCATGCTACTTATATTTTCCTGCTTGGTACTGCTGTTTTCCTTCCAAAAGATACGTGTTGCTGTGAGAACATCAGAGGCAGCCACCTACCAGCTCTCCACCAGGCAGCTATAGACAAATTGTCTGGCCACAGTCTGGTTTCCTTCCTCTGAAGTCACTGCTCCTTCCCTCCTAGTCTGCTTCCCTTCGCTGTCAGCAGTGACCTGTAATGTCTGCAGGCAGCAACAGCCCATATTTGTGATCCTCCTGTTCCAAATGGCTGAAAGTCCTGGACCAGAGCCGAACATTTCTGGCACTTCTGAAAAAAACTCAGGTCATGCTTCTGTGCTACTGTGGAGACGTGGTCCTGTTTGGGATCAGGAGGCACCGCCAGAGCACCCTTACCTGTCATTGCTCTTTCCTTCATCCGCAGTCCCTCGAGTCAGCAGTAGTCCATCTCTCCGGATACTGTCCACTTGTTTCCCTGCTGGGTACCTTACGCGTTATGCTCACTTTTTTTTGTCGTACTGATGGTAATACCAGTTACTGTCGTTGCTGTCTTGATAACAATGTCTGCTACGTTCTAGTATCTGCAGAATCCCTCACACCAAATGACAGAGGCCATTAGAGCTGTATTGTACTTGTGTATATTTTCTAAGTTTATTATGCTCCCATTTGAAGGTAGAGCCACCATATTTTCCTACTTTACCTGAAACTTGTTTTTATTTTCTTGAGGGAGAATGGCAAATATGCGACTGCCTTTGGCTATTTGATGTCTGATATGTGGCTTGGAGAGTTTGACTGTGTTTCCCCAGAGGTTTTTTGTTCAGTCCTTGGGGAGCGGTACCCAACTTTTAGTGAGAGGACTCAGCAGGATGCGCAGGAGTTTCTGGTCTGTGTGCTGAATGAGCTCCATGAGGTGCTCAAGAAGGTAAGAGCGCAGCTGTGATGTTTTGGGCGCTGTAGCTGTTTCCTCTTTGCATTTTGTGGTTTAGCACTTCATGTAATAATCACCTATTCCCCTTTCCTGAACTGCATGACATGGCTGCTAAAATTGGCGTTTTCTTCCTTTGTTTCCTACCCATTTGCACACAATAATTCATTAGCTTCATCTAATGCCACGTCAAATTGCAGCCCCTCATCTAAATGCTGATGCTGTCTGTAGCTCTGTCACACTCACCTCTTCCTCTCCTCGAGTCTTCCGTGCTTTACGTTCTTCCCCCTTTTCATCTGCCTAAAATCTTGATCTGCTATTCCCCCATGTCTGCTCAGATCCTCTGATAAACGAGTTAGCTAGCAATTAAATCATTCCTGCCCATGTGTCCAGAGTACTTTTTGTTTAATTTCTCTCAGAAAAGGAATTTAGTTTACTCTGTGTGTATGGAACATCAAGTAATAGCAACTTAGAGTCAAGTTCTGCGACAAGACTGAATACTAGCCTACACGGGCAGTGCGCAGCAGTCTGCTGTAAACCCCACTGTTCGCTTTCACAGAAGTTAGTTTTAGCATTACTTAGAAGAAGACTTGGTAAACTTTGCAAGCAAAATCCTATCACAGTGGGCCCTTTGCCCTCTGTTGTACCTGGCTTGGTGCTACGGAGTAAGTGGGCTGGGAGGACAGAAACCGCTAAGATGCTGCTGGCATGAATTTTGTTGTAAAAGTGATGGGAGGTTGATTGCTACAACAGAAGAGAATGTTTGTCGGGGGGAGGGGGGCGGGGGGGAACAGGAGATGGTTTTTGTAGGTAAGGATAACATTGAATCTGAAGATTTCAAAAGACAAAAGATGTGCAGCTACAAAGAGCTGAACAAATCAGACCTCTTCCTTCAAAGACAGACTTGCGTCTGATTTTATGTGCAAGTAGCTGCTGGGATGACTGGATAACTACGCTGAGTCCCATAAGCACTGGGAGTATGCCTGTCTGACCAGTGCCTACAAGTTAATACGGAGCTGGAAGGAGGTGCTGATAAGTTGCACTGGATTTAAAGCTATTCAAATATTGGTTACATTTAGACTTACATCTTAATCAGTTATTTCTTTACAAATAAACCAGAGCTCTGGACAGTACTTGTAAGTATTGCTAAAACCTATAAAAACACCAGGATCTTGTAATGGGTTCGCCTATACCTAATGACCACCTACTGCATTGCAAATGAGCGTCCTCCTCCCCTGCATCGCAATAATGGGCAGGGAGCTTTCATTCATGAACCGCGTCTCATTCAGTTGAACTCTTAGCAATATGCAGCACAGAATACTATAGGTACAAGAGACTATTTAAAAACAGTGCTACAGCCTATAAGTAGCATTTTCAAAGAACTGCTAAGTACATAGAGAAAATTTCAAGGGTCCTAGCATGTTGTAGCTGTCATTCATTCTCAGTGTTTTTTGCAGGTTTGACATTAAACATTTGCTTCTGTTATGACCATTAAAAATGCTTAAGGCACTTCTGAAACAGTTGGCTACCTAATTTTTTTGTTTGTTTTTTGTTTTTGTTTAGTCAAGCAAAAGAAGATGCATAACAGGTGCAAAAGATAGCAGAGGGCCTGGGTCTGTCAGTGAAACATCTATTATCACACAGTTATTTGAGGGGCAACTCAGCTATGATGTTACATGTCTGGAATGCAAGACCACCACGGATAAATCTGAGATCTTCACTGTTCTTTCCCTGCCTATCCCTTCTGACAGCACATGCTCTCTGCAGGTACGACCTCTAATATATTCCCAAAGTGCAGGTTTCTGTTTGATGGAGGAATAGGTGGCTTAGATTAATATTACAAATGTTAAAAAGATGCAGGATTTTAGTTACTTTGGGTCCCTGGGCCTAAATGGATATTTTTTCAAATGGGATCTGGTCCTAAGATAAGTGGGGTTTCTCAAGTGCTCTCCAGACTGTGGAGACTGGTAAGAAAATGGGAGCAATTCTCCTAAGTTGCCATGGGATGAGGGATATTAAGGTTGTTCAATACCAACTGTGAGGGTTTTTTTCACTTACCAAAATACTTCCTCAGTTGGGGGGGGAGGAAGCCAATGTTGGCTGCTTTGTTTCAAATATATTCATAATGTCAGCCATGCTCTGTCACAGTTTAATTAGTAGAACCAACAGTGCAGGGGAGAGCTCCAAAATATGGCAAACTTGTCTCTTGCATAGGATCTTCAAGGGTAGAGGTCTGGTTGATCAATTTTTTTTTTTTTTCCTTTGACAGGACTGTCTCACATGCTTCTTTCAGCAAGACACATTGACTTGGAACAACCAAATCCATTGTTCCTGGTGTGGAACAAAGCAAGATGCTGCAGTGAAGGCCACCATCGCCAAGGCACCACAGATCGTTATTTTTCACTTAAAGAGGTACAATGTATATGGGGTAAACCATGGCTGCTTCCTGGGACTTGTGAGACAGGAAGGATATTTATTTGCATAAGAGGAAAAAAAAAATTACTGTAAATGAGTGTTTTTAGTATGGTTGATGCCTGGAAACTAAATGGGTAATTACTAAAGTATGCCATACTTACAAATTGCATTCCTGAAATCTCAGAAAATGTGTTTCGCCTTACTCCATACTCCAGGCCACCCAATTTCACTCAGTACATTTGTTACCTCTTCTCCAAAGGGAAGAAAAACTCCAGAGGAGTGATTGACTACAGACTAGTACAGCAGTTCATTTGGTCAGAACTAGTTCCTGTAGCAAGTTGGAGAGCTTGTGACTTGCGTTCTAAGTGTGGGACTGAAACGGGGTGGCCTGCTTGTCATTATTGCAGCTAAGACATTGTATTTTTGTTTATTCCTTACCTAAATCAAGCCTCAATAACTGGACCTACTATACAGAGCTGCAATTCAGTATAAGAGCTGCCACTTGACATGCTTTACTAGCCATGTGTGACCAGATACCAAATTTATTCTGAAGAATTTCTCCTCATCAACTGCTCACATATTAAATAAATAAATAATAATAAACAGTTACTCTGGAACAGTTGGGCTTCCCAGAACTGCTACATCAAGTTAATGTTTAATTTCCCATTCAGCATGTGCTTTCCTTGACATGCTGAAAAAAACTCATGTTTCCCAGCTACAACCTTTGGCCACATTATGAAAGTTTAGAAGTATGGTGTAGTACTAAAAATTACAGAGGAAAGAGGGATGGAGCCTGGCAAGAAAAAAGCTGACAACAGTGCAGTCCAAAACAGTTAGGTCACAGTGACAACGATGCAGAGGGTTGACTTCTGTCTGCTCTTAGTACCTGTGTACTATTCCATTTCTAATGTAGGGAAGGATCAGGAAGCAAGATCTTTGCTTTTCTTGCTAGACATCACTTGCAGGCAGAGTATGTTTTCTGGCAGTTGCTAGTAATATTCAACATTAACACTCATCTGTTTTAAAACCCAGGGTAGCCATTAGTCACTTTCCCTTCTCATAGTAAAGCCAGTTAAGCAAACACCACAATAAAAGAAAGAAGTTGAATGTTACTTAAAATAGTTCAAAATTTTATTTCAGGTTTGAATGGCAAGGCAACTACAAAAGAAAACTCTTAACCCACATCTGCTATCCACTCAGCGATTTGGATCTCTCTCCATATAGTTACCCACTCTTCTGCAAGAACTCAGAGTACAGCTTGTGTGCTGTAGTGGTGAGCTTTGCCTTTCCTACTTTTATTTGTAATGCCTTGCCTCATGTAGCAGACACAGCCTACGTTAGTTTGGACTTGGTCAGAGCAACAGTCTTCTCTGTTCCAGGCACTTAAAAATTCAGTGGTTTAAAAAGCACACAAACATACATACAAAAAAAACCAGCCAGCATCCCCCCACCCGTCCCAATCTATCCTTATTCTTTTCCCTCCACAAGTGCATTTCTTGAGCTGAAGTGCCTCCTGAACAAAACTATCACTAACTGAACACATTTTTCATCAGTGAGAAGGTGGTATGCACCCTAATGAAAAAAGTACATTTGGTTTCCTGCCTCTTCTAATTGCAGTCAGAGCATGTGAGAGAGGACTGTCCCTCTTTGCTTGACTAACAATCTACCAGTAACATGTTTATATGTACACATACGTATATATAAAACTATATATATATAGTTGATTTTAGAATTATAATTTAGGTTTAATATTACTTATAAATGCCAAGCTATCATACATGGATTCTGCTATTGTGCATTCCTCTCAATGGATGCAAGTTTTTCTTTTCTTCTCCCCCCGCCCCCCCCTCCAGCCAGGGATTTAGTTACATGCTGTCATTGTATTATAACAGAGGGGAGAAGTTATCACCTCTCTCTACTCCCTTCTCCCCTGCCACATCAGTTTTAAAAACCATGCATTCCTGGTCAATAACGCCTGGTTGCAGCTTCCTCAGCCCTTTCAGCACAAACTGATCCTCCATGGATCCTGTCCATAAATAAGGACTAAGCAGGCTCTTCTTCCATCACTCTCTACAAGCGTGGCCTGCTTATAGTGACCTGTATCAGGGCTAATAGCTGGGTTTTGAGTTCAATAGTGCAAAACAGACAAGCATAGTCATCATCTATGAAGTGGCTGTTTGCTCTGTTGTAAAGCATTTGTTTGAATTAATATTCCTCGCTGTAGGCCAAAGGGGGCCAGAATCTTCTCTCCCGCCTTTTCGAAGTGCAAAAAACAAAATGATTGCCAATCCCTAGCTTTGCCTGTAAGGAGAGAGCAAGCCTTCTGTTTTAACAGACCATGTTGTTTGTTACAGAATCACTCTGGTTTTCTGGATGGTGGCCACTACACAGCGTTCTGCAAGCACTCAGTCACCAAAAACTGGTACAGCTTTGATGATTCACAGATCACCAAGATCCCAAATTCCTCAGTGCAGACTGAGGCAGCTTATCTCCTATTCTACACTTGCCAGGCCTTTTCTGCACCCACGAAAAGCAACAAGCCATGAAAAAAACAACAGTGAGTACATCTGCAATTAGAATTCACTGGCAGCATTAGCTAAATTCTGTTTCATCAATAAACTAGAGCACTCACATTACCTGATCATCTGCTGTGGTCTTTCAAGGAAGTAATTTCTAGAGAGAAGCCTGGAGTTACAGCTTCCAAGCCTGCTAAGGAATGCATGTCCACTCAGTTTGTGCAAGGTCTACGGTTTGTTTTTCATGACTAACTTCACAGATCCCTTAAAAGAGCAGAAATGCTGAGCGTACGTATGTGCTTACCTGAAAATTTCTGTTTCTCTGTTGATTATATATGCATGTAGACAGATAAAAGCTCAGATTATAGGATGTAAGATTTTTGAATGCCAACTTAAGCAGGGAAGGAAAACTAACCCAAATCCAGACCAGAAAAAGGCACAAGATTCAACTAAAACAGTTTCTAAACTAACTAGTTCTACAAAAAACAGTATTCTTTTCATCCAAAGAGCCTTTCAACTGTGTGAATCTGATGCAGACTGTTGTTATATAGAATCCTGACCAGTATACAACTAGTTGAGAATGAAAACAAACCCAAACATACATTTAACAGGATATATTTTTAAATCATTTCTTCATCAAGGTTTTTAATGCATGTGTACATGAAAATTTATATTAAAAAATTAAAAAGGAAAATCCTGTTTGTTTGGAATAACTCTGAAGTGCACAAATATTGACCAAAGCTAACAACAACAACAAAAAAGTACAGCTCTGCTTTTTTATTAAGTAGTGTGGCCATTACTTAGAGCTGGCAAATAAAAGCAATCCTCTGAGTTTTAGAGTTTCTCACAAAAAGGACAACATTTTATTATATACATAGTTCTGATGTGCAAGTATGCAATCAATATGTACACTTACATTCCTAACTGTTTACATCATTCTAGAGTATTCACAGTAGAATCAAGCGTAAGGTTAGAAATGTGAAAAGGCCATAACAGTGAAAGAAAAAGATAAAAATCAAGATATGCCTTGGGATTTTAAGACATTTTTAACTACTTGTTAATAGATTTCAGATGACTAAGCTAGAATTTAATTTTGGAGCAGACTAAAAATATAGTTGTTTTTTTAAATAAATGGTAATGCAAGTATTCTTTTAAATGGTTTCACAGATGGCAGTATTACCACAAGCATTATTAATCAGTCTGATTTAAGCCATAGTACTGACCAGAAAGAGCTTGCTTGCAGAGAAGCTGCTGCAACCATCCCCATAACTTTAAGTGACTACCTTTGTCATAGTTTTGCATATTTATATGCCTTCCAATAACTACTTTGCTCTTATAAAAAGAAAACCAGTTTTCTTAACCCACATTACTTTATGTGGCCATATCCACTGCTCGCTGTTCGTAAGAAGTGTAAAAGAGAATATATGCAGCTGAGGATTTCACAGATGATGCTGAGATCTCAGATACTTCATGGTCATCAAACTTAAACCAGCGTTGTTTTGAGGCGTTTTTGCAGTAGGCAGTATAGTGCCCTCCATCCAACCCGCCATAATGATTCTGTAAACATAAGAAGAAAAGAATTGACGGCCTTGAACGTTGCCATTTCTTACCTGGTTAGGGAAGATAAGAATATCAGATTTTTAACTAAATACTGATTATTCTTTTTAGAACATAACTTCATCTGCAAACAGGTAGGCAGCCTGGAAACCCAAACGAATCACACAGACTGACACAAGTCTTAGCATAAAGATCAGCTAACTGAAACGTTACTTACTGATACTGAAAAGAGATTGTATCTCTTCAAGTTATTCTTTGGACCAATAACATACTGCGAAAGGTCAAGAGTTTCCAATGGGAAATCTACAGAGGTCTGAAGCTTCTGCTTCCATCTTCCATCGTAGGAAAATCTAGAGAATTAAAAAGCATAATTTTAAGTTACGAGTCGTTCACAAGCTATTTAAGAATATTTATTAAGCTGTGTTTGGTTTCCCTGTTTTTAATCCACACATGATCTCAACTAAAGAATAAACTGTTTCAGAAACAGCATTTGGCCCCCCAATTCTGTTAATGCTTGCACACATGCTTTTTAGCACACATGAAAAGAGGTTGCTTGTAAAAGAACTGCTTTGTGAACTACAGCCTAGTAAAAGAGGCATCAAGTGAAAATAAAGTTCTTGCAGCATTACAACTGGAAATACATCTGGTACTTTCTCTAATTAAAAATTATTTACTGCACTAGAACAATCAATCTCCATCAATGCCCGGTCACTTCATCCTAATTTATTTTTACCGATCATTGTTTTGCTTACCGTTTCAAGTGCACGAGAAGAACAGGTGGTAATTTCCAAATTTCTATTTTTTTCAAAGAATCCCTTCGAGTTTTGCAATGGCTACAGTAAAATCTATTGTTGTCAGTGAGCTTTTCTTCTTTGGAGAACAATCTAAGGCATTCCTTAAAACAAAATATAAGGGCAGGTGTTTAGGGTAGTGTAGCAAAAATGTTTGTTTCCTAATTGCTTGTTAACTTGCATCGATTATCTACATGCCATGTTTCACAAAGATGAAGAAAACTGAGTTAAGTCCATGTGTGGAAGTAAATTTTACTGCATATATTATCTGAAAATCATTCAAACTATCCCTACAATATTGTCTTTAAAAAAGAAGATGCTAATACTATGACCTACAAAAACAAATACTAGACATGTCTTTTCTGTCACTGTGGCTTCAATATTCCATCCTGCTTGTATTTTAAAACTCTTAAGAAGTGATCTAATTTTTTAAACTTTAGAAGAATTAAAAAAAAAAACTAACACTTAAGATCTGTTCAGGTTAGCATAAATTAAGCTGGAACATTGATGAACACCTTCAACAAGAGGCTGAGCACAGTATCAGAGAATGGTTGAGGTTGGAAGGTACCTCTGGAGGTCATCTGGTCCAAACCCCCCTGCTCAGGCAGGGCCACCTCAACCTGGTTGTCCAGGACCATGTCCCTCCATGGAGGGAGGGAGGGAGACTCCACAACCTCTGCTGTTCCAGCAGAAGCAGCATCATGAAGTCACAAAGAAATGTTCTTACTGTTTCAAAAACTGCTTTCCTCTAGTGCCACCTTACCTGCAGTGTACATTTACTAGTGGATGCAAGTGGTAATGACAAATACATGAAAGCCTCAAAAGTCCGGGACTTCTTGTGACATGTGAGACACTGCACTGTAGATTTGAACTGGCCTTGAAAGAGTGCCACAATAATGGATTCGTTGAGCTGTTTGTGTTTCTGCCAGGCTAGTTCTGCGGCTCTGAGGTCATCGAGATGGTCATTGTTTTCTTCCTTGTATCTTTTCCTGTTGTCAGCCTGTATAGCAGAAGTTTGAATACCTTAGCCATAATATTAACATACATAAAAAGAGAAAGTTTTATCTATATGCAAGTATACTACTGAATATTTGCAAGAACATTTTTTAAATACGTCAGCATAGCCATCCACTTCTTAGCTATTTAGGCTTCTTCCTCTGTTCCCTTCAGTACCTTATACTGTTACAAAATTGATTCCTATAATTCCTAATAGTTGTATTTCCTTCTATACAAGGCTGCAGTAACACAAGCAGCAATATGTATCCACTGTAAACTAATTTAGACTATAAACAACTCCTACTTTGGGGCTGATACTGTTTTCTTGCAAAAGTCATGCGGTGTACCAATAATAGTTTTGGAACTTGTTTAAAGTACCTACCCTGCCCCTGAGGACTCACACCAGTTTCATACGTCCCCACCACCCACAAGCTGTAAATAGTGATGAAATCTAAGAGGGAATGACAGCATTTTCCCAAAAGTTCTTACTACTTGAAAAATCTCTCCACATTCTGGAAAAGAAGATATACATACAGTAACTGAGATTTGAGGTTTAAAAGCAGTAAGGTAAAATAATGAGTACTTAAGAAAACCTGCTTCACCTTGGAGTTTCTTTCATGCTGTCACGATCATGAAGTGGAAAAACGTGTAAGGTTACAGCACAAAACTTGCTTCTCTTAGCAAGCTTCTCCTACTCTTAGCAGACTATTGAGAAAAAAAATCTGCAGACCACAATGGTTCAGCAGTCTCCAGGCTGAAAACCTTTAGCGGACATGTCCTCCAGATACAAGGCATATGTTTCAATCATTCCAGGAGCCTGACTTCATACAGGTGAATAGGCTGGGAGGTACCAGTACATAAGTATCACAAAAAATAATAATAATAATAAAAAAATGGCTGTCTCTACCACAGCCCAGATAATTGAAAGTAAATTTCCACTTGATCTTTGTCTAATTGTACCTTTACTCCCTAAACCACAGCATTTTTGGGCTGATGCTTTCCAACTGCATGGCCTGAAGCAGCCACAAAAGCTAGCCTCTGCAAGGGATGTTTGATGATACACAGGTGGTATTGAACTGTACAGACCTCAGGATCTCCTACTCCACAAAAACACGAAAAAAGCAAGCCGTTTTGGTAATTCTAGGACTTCCCAGACAGAGGGATATCACAGAAATGGGACTGCCTCCAAAGAGCAGTGGTGAGCTGAAGTCAGCATAAATGCTTATTCACTCATACCCAGAAGCTGCTTCAAAAAAAAAAAAAAAAAAACAAAAAAAACCCTAAGTCCATTTG
>VXAL01010385.1:629903-640894 GCA_013399475.1 Chauna torquata | reverse complement strand
TCTACCTTTTCAAAAAAAAAAAAATCAAAGAAAGGCTATGTGAAATATAAACTAAGTAAAAGCAAACAAACAAAAACATAATTCTGAACAGGAATTAGCTACTGATAAATAACAAATGCTAGATTAAAACTATACATTTAGGCTGAATTAGAGAATTCGTAAACATCTTCAGTTACCTTTTGGCTTTTTCCTTTGGAATCTACTGTACTTTCAGATGAGCTTTTGGCTGAACTCTTCCCATCGTCTTTTGATTCTTGCTTTTTCTGCAGCTCCTGTCTGTCCCTCTCTTCAAGTCTTTTCCGAACTTCAGCTTCCTCGTATCTATGGAAAAAATGTCATCCCCCCCAGTATTACATAATAGACTAGTGTTGGATAATTAGCACCAGAACNCCTGCAACTAACTCTATTTTCCTCCCTGACTGTTTGATATAATTTCTCCCACTCTTGGGATGGCTTTCTTAGTCTTAAAATCTTGTTTTGGTTCCTATTTCATAGCCACCACTTTGAAGGGTTTACTATTTTTTTCTTTAAACCTGCGGTCATGCTTAGCTATGGTGTCACTAAATGTAATAGGTATTTCATAGAAGCAAGAGGAAGTATTGGTGTCTTAAAGGTAAACTTCAATATATTATAACAATCACCCAAGGTATTTTATGTGTTTTTGCAACAGTGCTAATAATAGTTAGAAATAAGTTAGCTCAGTTCTCTAAACTTCCTTTTTCTGACTTTCAGGATGTAAGCTGACTGTAATACTGTTATGCCCTCACCAGTGCCCCTGCTGTTTATTTCAAACACTGGGACTACAGTAAAGTCAATGCAAGAATCATGTGTACTCAAAAATTTTGGTGGACCTAAGTCTTGCGTACAGATATCCCTTTCATAGTGCCTCAGCCTTTAAAATTAACCTCCCAGCTGTTTGCCACTGTAAGGACAACCACAATATTTTAAACTGGTGGCCTCCAAACTACAGCTTTTAGATCAACTGCAGACTTGTATAGTCACATTGCTGTTAAATAGCATTGTTATATTTTACCCTTATCTTCTCCATTGCATTATTAGTGATCCATAAAACAAAAAATAATGTTTTGAGCTAACAATATTGATGACTGAGCCAAGTAGTGAGTCTTGAACACTGAACTGTATTAGTAATTGCTCATTTTAATTATACGTTGACTAATCAGGATTAAAATGACAACTATACTACGCAGCTTTATTTCATATCAAGAGCACTGCGTTAATAAACTAGATCATGACATCAAATTCTGCCTCAAACCCTACTCCACTAATAGGAAGCAGGCTGCAAGTCTAATTTTATTTCTTAAACAGGCCTCCTGATTTGGCAAAGACATCGTAAATTAGAACAGAGCATTTTGTTCTTATTTGGAGTTAATGGCACTAAAGCATATTTAAGATTTTCACTGAATTCAATCAATATGGGATATTTACCCATCAATTTCCCATTTACCCACTGCTATGCCTTTGAAGCACATAGTAGCTCATTCTTGTAGGTATTCCTAAGTCCAAACAAATGATGTTTCAGCAGCTCCACTTTTAGTTAACAATTAACAGTTAAACTATTTGCTGGCCTACTGCCTGGAAGAGAAATTATACAATAACAATTTCTATGAAACCACTTCTGTAGTTACGCAGAAGTCATGTTTCATTTATCCTCCCTTTAAATATATATACATTTTGCCCAGAATAGTTGGAAGTTATTGTGTCAAATTTCAAAACTCAGTTTATTTCATAAAAAGCCACAAGTTACTGAACAATAAGTCTCTAAGTAACTTGGATTTTGTATAACTCTATCAGAGTTTGCCCTTACAGTGAATTTGTAGCTCTGTTGAATTGTAAGACTTAATTAAAAACAGGGAAGATTTAAAGATTGCTTCACGCATAGTATCATCACACACCTTGGGAAAGTCTCTTTTCGTATACATGTAGCTACACTCATTTTCTTGTTCATCTAAACTGACTTTTTAGATTACGCACTTCAAAAGGCATAGAATAAACTTTCACAATAACACTGGGGGTGCATGGGGAAGGGAAATGTGCTTAGCTGAGAGAGTTGGAAGGGGGAGACAAAGACAGTTGCTAAGGATGTGAAAAGCAAGTAAATCTGGAAGCAAGACAAACTGTACTAACTACCACGAAATGATAGAGTCCACCTTACAACATACTGACAGGATTTCATGGCTTATGGCGCAGAGACTTGTAACTCAACAACTGTAAATGAGCTACCAAAAGCCCTTTAGCATCAGCTCAGTTACATACTGGCAAAACTGCATTTCCATACATGCGTTTGCAAGTGGCAGAAGTAGAGAAAAGGTGTAACAGCTAGTTAAAGAATAAAAAAATGCCTCTGGAAGTGTTTTGTTAGTGCAAACGAAGTCTACATTAGGAGGGCTTTTTAACATATGTAAATACTAGTAATGTTCGTTAGTATATTTGGCCTCAGATGACCTTATGATGAAAAGGGTGAGGAGGAAATGGCTCTTGATCACTGCTAGAGTACATATAGTTTATCTTGTGGTTTCTTTTTATTAGTCATTAACCAAAACTAGGAGACAGTATCAACAAATCATAGTCACCAAGAATTAAGAGACAACATAAACAGTGGCAAGTTATTGGAACGTGATTAAAAAAAAAAAGTCTATAAAAGCAGACTCTTGTGGGTACACAACTTAAGCTCAAGAATTTCAGGTACCTAGACACTACTGCAAGTACTATCCCTTACTAGTATATAGCATGAAAACCTGCAACCACACGTGCACGGGCTTCAGGTATAATGAACAATATTATCTACTCACTGTATTCACATACCTGAGTTTAAGGCTGTCTGAGAGTCTTTCAGCTTCTTCAATAGCTTTTTTTAAGTTTGTAGGTCCAAGAATTGAATGGAAATAATCCTAAAATTACAAGCATCACCCCACATATTAATAATACAGCTTAATAACGCTGATTTCTGTGCATATCAAGAACAGCTAATCTACAGAAAATTGGTATTATAATAATGATAATACCAACAGAAGGAACTGTTTTGAGTCAAATATTTTCCCCTCAAACATGAGTTTGTAAGCAAAATTGTTCTAATAACAAACAAATATAGGCAATGCAACTCTGTGCATTAGGAGACTGCTCTAGTTGCAAGACTGAAAGCAAAAAGTGCACTTTCATTCATTTTCAGTGACGTAGGCTTGAAATGAATGAAAGAAACACTCTCCCACAGTTCCCAAACTCCTTAGTACTGTACCAAAAGAAGTTGGAATGGCAAAGATGACAGGGTTACCTTCCCATGAAAAATATTCACACATCTGACTATTTATGTATGTGTAATGGATAAGAGCAAACTGTAAAAGCAACTAACAACAGATTTCTCAAGAGCAGGAAGGAAAAATGTCAATGTGAGACGGTTTACTTAATATCAGTGTAATCCTTTGAATGTGCCTTAGTGTAGTTTTCTGTACTTCTAATACTTTTACCAGTGCAGAAAAGGTCAGTCAGAAAGCTTTTATACCTGTTGCTGCTTAAAATCAGGTCTCTTTTTAATAAAATTATAAACAGTCACGTATTTCATATATAGGATGTAAGCTTTTTCTTCATCGCGGTCCAATCTGCTTTCTTCTGCTGCTTTGAAAATCTTAAGGGCACTCTGCACATAACTGAAATGAAAGAAGAGGAGTAAAGCACGTGATTGTTGACTTGTCCCCAAATATCTTTTAATTACAAGACGCCATTTTAAGTGTTCACAGCCTCTGCCCACACATTAAGCGTTTGATTTTTACCATCTTAATATAAGACTTTCACTAAACATGAATTACAATCATGCACCTCCAAATAAAGTTTCTCTTTACGAGTTTGTTTACTGGCCTTATTTAAAATCTTCCATATTTAAATAGCATACTGAGACATGGAAAAAAAGTATTTTTCCAAAAATATTTTTTCTTCTGAGGAAGAACTAATTCATAGTAAAACAAAATGAAATGACTGATTGTCTAAAAGTCCTAGAGGCAAAATATTTTCTATTCACACACTTGCTAAACTCTTAATAATTTTTAAGAACTTGTACTTACGTAGCCTTTTCTCAAAGTACTCAAACTGTCATGGGCACCATGCTCATGAAGTTACCTTCTGTAGGTAGTAAGCATATCTGATGTGATAGCTGGTCTGTACATAAGGCTATCAAAGATTCGATATCTAACAAATAATTGAGGTAACTTAAATCCAGGACATAGTGATCTGAGCTGGAATCTACTCAGAAGAGTAGCACTGACACTTCTAATATTGAGAGATCCTCTACAGGGAAACTAGCTAATGTTTAGTACATAAAGAAACAATTTAATTTACATAGGTATCAAAATTCTGTTTACTATATGCTACTGAGATTTGTAATTTGAATAGTTAATTCCAAATCAATTAAAATATATATACCTCTTCGTACTGGTCTTTTCAGGTTTTATTTCTGTCTTCTTGTTGAGATCTTTCAATGAAGTACAGAGATATAGCTCCTTAGGTACAGACGCCACAGCAGGCATGTTAGTGTTGTTACTTATGTCGCTTCTAGGATGTACAGCTTCTTAGAAGTCTCTATCAATATTTTTCTGGAAAAAAAAAAAAAAAGCCCACAACAGGTAGGAAGAGCCCAGTTATACGCCATCAATGACTTAAAACAGTTACTATAGTTACCTGCGTGGGTTTATTACCTAATCTGTCTCACGTTACGTGAATCAACACTAATATAAAACAAACAATCTGGAACTTACACAGTTAAAGATTAAATTATAATGAACAATTCTAAAGGCAATTTAAGTGTAAGTAATCAGCCAGAGCGCTAGTACATGATCTGGTCCACTACAATCTGGTGAAATGTTACTCTAGTACTACAGCATCAGCACCTATGTCTTTGATGTTAATCTATATTACTACTATTAAAAACAGAATTACTTGCACAGAAATATGCAGCTATTTAGAAAGAAAAAAAATCTGTCACTCTGGGCAATTATTTGTAGCATAAAGCATAAACAGAAAAATAATTCCAGGAGTCAAAAAAAAAAAAAGAAAAACAAATCCAACCTTCTTTGCCAAAAGAGGAATAATGCTTAAACTGCAACTATTTAAATGGTAATCATATGTAAGGGTCCTCTTTTATCAGTTTTATGTATTATTGATGCAAACAGATTGGCTGAATAATTAACATTATAAATTAATCCTCCTGAAGTGACAGAATTATTTGAAATGATTCTAGGTAACTTGTCAAGCATGTGAGCATTATGTTTCAAACACCAGAAGAATAAGGAAAACAAGGAGAAAAGAAATGCTGACTTAAGAATGTTCAAATTCATTTATCTGGCAAATTTATTCAACTACAAAGCCAGTAAGTATATTATCAAAAAACAGCTGACCCATCTGTACTGAGAAACTTGTGCTGGATAATTATTTTATAACTAGCTTAGCACCAGCCTCTGCAAACAGATGCTACACCCACGGAAAGGTGGCTTGTTGTGTCTTACCAAGACATAAGCTGAGGAAAGGAAGGTTAAAGCAGACTGTTAAAGTCTGCTTAAAACATCTTGGACGTGCTACAGGTCTTAAACTCCCAGGTACAGCTGTCTTTCTGCTGCCACCTGGAAGCGTTCCCCAAGTAGCCATTAAATAGTTAAGCAGAGTTTGGCCAGAAAGGCCTATTACATCATCTCACCTGACATTCTGCATATTGCAGTCCATTAAGCCTCATACAGATAGTCTAACTAAAATCTTTGAATATAACAGTAAGCTATTTTAGCCCTTGGGGATGGCAGAGGAAGAGCTCTGTCTGAAGCAGCGAGGTATTTAGGTGCTAGCAATACCAAATAAATTAAGAGCAACTAATTACAAGAAAGATGCTCAAATGATCCTAATGAATAAGTTATTTCCTAGGTTTCAGAAGGTAGCAAAAATCCACACAGCCTTTGACAAGATGAAGGCAGGGGGTTTCCCTTACGCCCTACGGTGATGATGAGGATGACAAGTGTGACCAAACACACCACCAGCTAGTGATCTCGGAGTGAAGTTTCACACAACGGAATTGATCTCTAGCTGACTGTCACCACACAAGGAGGCCCTGATTTCCCTCCCTCTTTCTCATGCTGGCCCGGTACTTGTCTGACCTTTTCTTGAGCCAATTCAGCTTGCTGAAGAGGCAGAAAAGCTACGCAGCTTGTGCAAGGACAGCAGCCAGCACGTGCAGCCAGGAATGAGCAGCTGAGATGGCAATGTGATGCCTTCCCATGGCACGTAGCTGTTACCAGCTAGGTACTTACTGCTTCAACACAGATGCTGTACTTGCTAATTTTCCAGTTAAATAGTATCTGTCCAAACTTGGTAAATTTCTCAAAAATCCTTCCTTAGGAGATTGTGTTCCAGATAATTCTTTGATAATTCTAGGAAGTAAATCAAAGTCCTCAAATACTAATTTTAGTACATAAAATTTAGAATTTATCCCATACCCCATACACTGTAAAACATTCCCCCCCCCATAAGGTGCCTTATGTTCAACTTTAACTTTCTGCAGATATTTGGGTGCTGAAAACAAGGCAGAAAATGAATTCAAAGTTCTACATTCAATAGAAACAAAACAAAACAGACACACATCCTGCCACAAAGTAAAGGACCTTCCCAGTCTAAAAGCTTTTTTGCCTTAAACAAAGACATACTTTTTTTTTTTTTTTAATAATTTTACAGAATTACGAGGAAAGGCTTCACTCTTACTAAGGTTTTAACATTGCTTGTCTAATCATACCTTCAGAATGTGTCTTTAACTGGCTCTTTATTTCCCCTTGGAACTGCAAATAGACTTTTTCTTTGAAGCTCTAAGTCCTTTCTAAATATAAATGTTTGCTCTGTTATGTAATCAGTATTTTCTTAAGATTAAGTGACAGCATTTGGTTGAGTTCTGACAGAATATTGTAACCAAATACATATTCTGAAAAAGATACAAATATAACATTACTGTGTCTGTGTGTGTATGAGGAAAAAACCAATATTTTGTGGAAGAAGAGCCATGTAATGAAAGGCAAAAGATGCTAGTAAATTTTCAAGTGTTGCTGACACACCTTGATACAGGCAGTTCTGGAACCTCATCTCTACACATGCAGAACTAATGGATAAAAGACAAATCTGAGATTTGGCCAAGAACAAAAACTGACCTTCCATGTTTTTCTGCTACATTTAGTAATGGTTATAACTAAAGGTTTTTAAGTTGCCAAACACAATACTAAACTTTTATTTCCTGATCTGAAGAAATTTCTACACCCTTTTCAAAACATGAGCTGCTAACCACAGTAGCTGATGAACGAGGTATTACTCTGTGACATCCCAGAGCACTGTAATTCATACAATATGCTGCAGTAAAATGAGTAAGGGTGGATTAGAAATAACATTTTCTGGAAAAAAAAAAAAAATCAAATTCTCAACAGTCTACTTAATGGAATTACATGCAGCACATATCAAAAGTTAATATGAGGTTTCAACTGCAGTTTTTAATTCATTCTTCTATGTGGAAGAAAAGTCAGTTCCTTAACTGTAGCCACTGAGCACTACCTGTCAGAGTTGACTGTTCAGAGTCCTAGCTCAGAAGGACCTTTAAAACTCCTTAGGCTTCTACTACATTTTAAGTTGTGCTTGTACCTTGATGTTCTCTTTATGCTATTTTTCAAGCAATTATCACCCTGTGAGTTCAGTGTTGTTTAAATGAACACAACTCTGTATCACCAAAAACGAGACAGCCAGAGTGAGTGACTAACGAAGGCTTCCCCCCTTGCAATAACACTGATCCAAATAAAAGGTCGTGTTATTCAGTCAAAAAAAAACACAACAAACCACCACCAAGTAGCAATAGGAAAATATTAACCAACTGTTTCCAGAAGCATATCTGGGTCTCTTCATTCTTTCAGTATTGGGAAAAATTATGAACAGAACCAGTGGAATAGCCCTCTTGATTACATTAGACTTCTTCTAAAGTGTAATATATATTAAAACTTCACATGTGACATACTACGTAACAACTTAGGAGTCTCTCCCCATAAGCTAATAAAAGGGGAAGAAGGAAACAAGCTCTTAACAGTTTTTTGAAGCAGAAATAATATGCAAGTCTACCACTGTATTTTGGGCATCGTACTTCTAAAACTTTTAAAAATGATTAAAACTTAGTTTGAGATGAAGTGTTGGGTATCAACCAATTCTCAGCATGACTCCATTTCCTTTGGTGGCAAGCTAGGAAGACTTCACTTGCCCAACAACAATTACTAGGTGAAGCATTGCTACCAATATAGAGAGAAATTGATCTATGATCAGACACTTATAAACTTATAAATTAGACAATATATGAATTAAAATACATGTATTCAGACAATGGGTACCATGATTTTCTGTTATTCTTCTCTTCCACAACAGAAGCGAGCAGGAAAACAAACAAAAAGGGGCGAGGGGGGAACGACAGAAGATCTGAAAACAGTAATGGGCATTAGCTTATCTGAGAACAGCACTAACCCCATCCATTCTCTTACCCACTCTCCTTCTAAAAAGCAGTATATTGTTGTGTCCTACATGTTCTGAGCCAGTCTATGTACATAGCTTGTGTGCCACAGGGCAGCAAACATCCATACTAGTTCATCAACAAGTCTGCTGTTCTTGTCTCCTAGCGCAGCTCTGGATACCCTCCTCCTCACCTCATATCTACTCTCTAGACATTTCTTAGAGAACTGCAGTTTGCTGCCTTCTCACTGCTAGCAGTCTTACAGAAATCAAGGCAAGAGAACCAGTTCATGAAACAAAAACTGTATTTCAGACAAGAAACACTCGAGAAATAAGGGCCAGGCACTTGAATTATCTTCCCAAATCCAAACAAATTTCTCATTTTTTGCATATGGATGTGAGTTTCCTCTCTTTTATTGCATTCCTCCTTGAATAAAGGATTCCATAGCAACTTTGCCCTAACTGCTTTTAATTCTTATACTTGCCAAAAGTTTTTCTAACTATTCTGCTTTATCACTTCCTTCTACCCATTATGGTTCTCATCTTTTTAATCATATCATCATCAGATGCTCTATTCAAATTATTGTTTTGAAGTCAAATGCTGCTGTTCTTTACTAACAATTCATTTCTGTTTAAGAAAAACTTTCTATTGGCCTGATATTTTGCATTTACTACCTCAACTGAATGAGGTTCCTTTTTTTCTTTTCTTTGAGTGGACTTTGGGAAAAGCGTACGATTTCACAATCATAATCAGGTCTTTGATATATAAATATAACCAGCTGATTTTGAACCCAAGTTTTTACAGATAAATTCCTAACTGGCCTGGTCTCTATGCTTCCTCCAGCAAAGTAAGTTGCACAAATAAAGACATACAGAAGCAGTTAACGTACAGCGGTGAAACACATGGAGATAGACAAGCTACTGCAAGTTCTGTACTAGGTCTCCATTTGTTTCCACCAGAAGAGTTGCAATGAAGTGTACTTTCTTATCAGAATTACATCAACTTTATCAGAATACACTCTTGCAGGCCCAGTCTGTATTGACTAGATTATGCTCACTTTTGCCAAGCATTTCATTTCCCTCCACACTTAAAATCACCATATCAGATCACAATGGCAATGCCAAGGCATCAGTGAACCCTTCAGATTATTTATGTGGCTCTTTCATACAGATGTGGAAGAGGAAGAGAGAATGTCTCCTTGCCCAACAAGAAAAAAATGGATCATGAAACCATAAATAAAACAAGGGATTGAAGAAGCCATGATACCTAAGTCTACTATTAGTCAACTCTGTGAGGAAGAGCGAACAACCTATTTCAGGTTTGCCAGCTATTTTCCTTAAAAATGAAGATCAGACATAAAACTGCGGATCTATTTCCCTGTCAGCTGAAGCATTGTCTCAGACTTCTTTATCACACCCAGGAAAGCTGAAAACAAGGCCAGTATTCCAAAAAATGTAAGGGAAATCATGGTCAGGCATCTATGGACATTTAAAATACTTAAAATGAATAGTTTTACACTGACAGTGTAACATACCTGTTGGTAACAGGTTTTTCTACATCTAATTACCATGCCTGTTTTACTAAGGATATGAGTAAGGTTTAAGTGCAATGACAACAGCAAGAACAACGCACAGAAGCAGTTATATTGCAAGCACTAACACAGACTGAAAGAAGTTAACATGCTAAGTACTGTGCATCACCAATTCAGGTATGACATAAAATATTATTCACCTATTTCTTTTTCTCTCTAAGACTTGAGCAAACGAGAAATGGGCTTCTCACAAGCATTGTTTATCAGTTCTCTTGGAATTAAGTTTTACTGCTTGCACTTTGTACACAAGAGTTGATTTTGTCAAGACTGTCAGTATTGATCTGGAAATACAGTATTTTCACATGACTGAATTATACAATTCAATCAGTATATTTATCTCTGTGAGGCCTCCAGCTTTCTTTCAGGCTCCTGTACTGTTAATACTACAGGCCTCAGTCCTGTAACTTGATGTGCACGGGCAGATTGTATCCATTAGGGCACCGTATAGAAAGACCATTATGCTTACGCAGAGCACCCAAACTTCTGTCACTTTGCTGGGTACCACCAGGCATCGTGGTGGTCGTGTATCGCGGGTCTGTCTCTGGCCTCGTACCACGAGGAGACTGCCTGCAGAGCAGCGCGTAGGAGCCACTCTTTTCACATAATGAGAAAATCCCTTCTGACAGTTCACTCACCTGACAGTTTAACTGACACTGATGGAGGGTGGGGGGAAGATGCTATAAAGTTAACTTAAAAAGCAAACAAACAAATAAACTAGGTTTTATACAGTTAGCTTGGAAGTTATTCGATCTAAGTAAAAACACAAGCAGCTTCACCTCTTAATTAGATACATTAAAATCTGCAAAGTGTACACACGCTGCACAGGTACCAGGGAGGTGCCGGAGACTGAGGCCTCGCTCCGGTTCCTGACCGCGCGTCTCAGCACGC
>VXAL01010385.1:590846-625347 GCA_013399475.1 Chauna torquata | reverse complement strand
CGCACGGCGAGGGGGGTTTGAGGGGCAGAGCGGGGCCCGGCTCGGGCCGCGTGGGGACGGCGCCGGGCCTCGTGTGGGGGCGCGGGGCCCCGGGGGCGGCTGGGCTGCCTGCACGAGCTCGGCGCCAAAGGCGCCCTGAGGGGAGGCTGTCCTGGTGGGAGGGGAGCGCTCCTCTGCTGCGTAGCGTCCCTCACCTGGAACCTGTAACCCTTGCTTCGCACTCTAATAAAGCCTGCCGCAGTGGGAGCGTGAAGGTGGGACGAGCTGCGTTGGTTCGGGCCGCTGTGCTGCTTTTTTCTCCTAGTAGTCAAAGCAGTTTCTGTTGCCGAGACTCAGTCTGATAGGACCTTGCTCAAAGCCCCGTAGGAGGTCTTCCTTGTTTCGAGCTTTTACGTTAAAACAGTGTGTTGTCTCTTAACCTGTTTATTAAGGTAGCTTTTATTTAATGGCAAATGCTGCCTGTTAAACGTGCTGATAGTTGTGACTGCAGCCCTTGGAGTACTTTAGCATAATGTTTCTTGAATTGTTCGTGGGTTTCGAAGTACTAATAAGACTAAAAGCAGTTTGGATCAAGTGTGTATGCCTGTAGGGATACAGAAATCTGCTGTGAATAAGGTTAAGAATATACTTGGCAGAATCTAGTAATCAGTATACACTAGGTATTGACTCTTCCTTCTGCCTGACATTCTTTCCTGAAAATGGCTTATTTTCTAGGTTTTTTTTTTTGGCCTGTGTGTAAGAAATCGTCAAGGAAGATTTCTCATAATAAAAACATTGCTTTAATTAAAGAGACTAGTGATTTTTGTTTCAAGATGTCTTTCCAGTTTCGGTTAATCTGAGACGACGGATTCTGAGGTTGCATTATGGTTCAAAGACAACGTCACAAACCCTTACATTCTTCACATCAAGCATATCCGCTGTAATGTAACCTTTTTGTTATCTAGCGCCAAACTTATCTGTGAAAGCTTTGTAGTTCATTGGCAGTGTCAACCCAAATTGTGGTGCCGGTGGTTCGCCCTTGTTGCATAATACTATTTTTAGATGTTGTAGGTGCTGCATTTTGCAGATAATGGCCAAATCCCTGCTCTCCTTTTTAAGGGCAAGACTTTTTTTTTCATTTTACATTTGTGTTGTTTAATGGAGTTACATTGATGATTGGGTACTAATGTAAGTTAATGTATGAGCCTAATTGGAGTACAGACCTGCATAAATACAGACTTGAGTACCTTCACCATTAAGCTATTCAGCTACGTGTTTGCTTTTCTGATCTACTCTCTCAGATGTTTTTCATCTGATGCTTACGTAGTCCAACATGAAGGTGATACTTCTCTTTAAACAAGTGAGAGAGAATTTAGTTATGAGCACAGCACAATCTAGAGGAAAGCTGAAAGCACTGGAATTAAAACAGTTTGCTGTTGATACAGAATAATAATTTTCATTATCTGTAAGTGTGGGTACCTTAAGCCTATGGTATTTATATTGAGATTTGAGCTGTGACATGTGAAGTCATTGTCACAAGACATTTGGAGGGGTATGATTCCATTAGGAGCCAATACAGGAACTACTTGAGTTTAATCCATGTTGGTCACTATAACCAGTGTTAAATGATATATAACATAAAATCATACTGACCTTTTAGAGAGATTCTAGCACAGGGAAGTAAGCTTAGGTTTAATGCAGGCCTTTCAGTTCCTTTAAAAGTTATAAAACTGTAACCGAAATGAAAAGTTGTTTCTGAAGTTATTCTGAGTTCACTCAGATTGTACTCAGGTTGTTGATGTTAAAAAAAAAAAAAAAAAAAGTGGACCTGTTATTTCAATTCTAGTAGTGATCAAAACTGAGTGCTTGATTAAAGATTTAAATAGTTATTGCTAGCTATTTTATGTTAGCACACTGTTTTGTGCGTGTTGATTTTGACCAACTGATGTTCACCGCTGCAGTGGTAGAAGGGCAGTAAAGGCCAGGTCCAGTATCGTTTGGACAGGACACCGGTCTGCAAGATGCTGCTGTGTTTTAAGCCCATATTAATAATCTTCCTTCGGACTTCAGACTCTACTGCTCTGTTGTCTGTAGCCTGCAGTGTGGACCCCAGGCTTCCCAAGATGCGTGGTTTTTGGCTCCTATTCCTCCTCACAGAGTCCAATTCATGTGCACTTCTGCATTTCCACCTAAACGTGGGTCAAGTGCTGTTACGTACCCCTCTGTAACGGTGTGATGTTCAGAGTTTTAGAGAATGTGTAAGAACTTAAATCTAAGATGGATACAAAAAAGCAGTATGATTTCCTTTTGAACCGAAGTAAAATGGCAATAGTAACTTGATGTAAATTTTGATAACCAGCTTACTGTGGCATCTGGCTAAGTGGTACTTCGCAGAATGCATTGCAACAAGAAGATGTGGAAGTTCAGGAGGTACTTAATGCTAACAAGCCCAAACCCAGCAGAGCCTCTTCCCTGTTTACTCCATGGTAGGGAAACCCGTCTGTTCACACAGCTGTGTAAGAGTTGGTAGAAGTCTGAAAACATACTCAGATTGCCATAAGAATAAATATAGTAGTCTCAAGACTATTTCAGAGCCACTGATGTTTCTGTTGCCTGAAAGATTCCTCTTATAAGGCATTACCCAGCTGTCACGTTACCCAGGCTGGATGGAAGTGGCGGTTACAGAAGAGTACCCTCTGACACTGTTCAGCAGCGTTGATTTGTAACGCTGCAGGGAGTAGCAGTGGTGCTTAGCTAAGAGTGCTGCTTTGAAGTGGAAATCTCATTTCGATTTTAAATGTATTTTATTGTTCTATATATTGAACTTTGCTTTTGATACTGTCACTTGCTATTGTAGTGTCACAAAATGATCTCAAGGGGGCAGCTGGAGGATTTTTCTGGCAGAAAGGAATTGTAATACTGCAGACACTTCTTGGTATGTCCCAGTACTATCCGCGAAAGAGCGTGGGGGAAAGTGTGGGGCCTGAGCTATTACTCAAAGGTTTCCTGACCTTATGGTACCGGTCCTTGGAATGGTCTGTCAAGTAGAAGTCAGCTTTGGGTTGATTAGTCCCGAGAAATTTCATGAGTGCTAGTATTGGTTGGTTAAAAGTGGCTGAATGCGCACAAGTATTTTGTTGGAAAGGGATCCTCGTTTACCGTTGTAGTGCAGTATTGACATAGTGTGATTTTTATTGTTGAGTTCAACAGTGCGATTTTGCTGGTTTTGTAACTTTCTTCCACTAGATGGCCCAAGCATGCTTTCAAGAACCCTCTGAGATGTGAAACTTTTGCTTCATTTCTAAAATAAGCTTTGTTATCTTATCTGAAGTTCTACGTGATGAAGAATATATAAACTTGTGTGATGTTTTGTGCTTGTTTAAAATGCAAACACTTTATGTCAACCAAAGAGGGTGTTGGTTAATGTGAATAATACATGATCATGGAGGTAATACCATGTACGATATTCCAGGTCCCTGTTTTTCCCTTGGTTAGAACGTTTTTTTTTTCCTCTCTTTTCCAGGCCACTGTAATTGAATTGTGTGCTGCTTAATTTTGCTCTGTAGAGCTTTGATAACAGCCTTGCAGTTTATTTTACCAGTATAGATGTGATCAGTGGGTTTTAAATACGTGTGGTTGTTGTATGTATGCACTGTAATTTAATTCACCTGTTTTTGTTGTCTAACAGACGTCAGGTATAACCTTGTTGTTGAGGCTGTCTTTTTGGTTAGGGGAGAAAGACAGCTCTCATCACGAGGGTGGTCAGACGTTGGAGCGAGGCCGAGGAAGTGGTGGAATGTTCATCCACGGGCACGTTTAAAACTCAACAGGACCGAGCTCTGCACAACCCGAGTGCCTGCTCTCGCCGAGAGGCTGAAGCAGGTGACCTTGAGGGGTCCTTTCCAGCCTCAGTTACCCCATAATTCCTAAAGGAGACGTTACTAGTTCCTCTTCTCTACTGATGTTCAAGAACAAAATCAAGGAAAATGGATTGAACTGAAGTTCCTAACTTCAGTATTTTGGATTAAGTTCTAGCTCTTATTTTGCTTCTGAGGTCCTTGATGGGGTATTAGACCACCAAAAAAGTGTATGTGCGCTTTTTTTTCCCTTCTTAAATTGCCACCCCTGCAAAAAAAGAGTGCCATATAGAGAGAGGACTATGGTTATTTACTTCACTACTGCACTTGACAAATGTCCTCTGTCCTGTTGTTTTATATCGTTACCCCTAGTGTCTTCCTTTAATGGGGAGAGTAGATTTTTCTCTTATTCCTTTCTCTTTTGCTTTTTCTCTTCATGGAAGAGAGTCAGCCGTTGTCCCTTCCTCTGCACCTGACCATGTGCTCCTTCTTTCCTTCCTTTTACTGTTGTATTGTGTTTGTCCTGTCCTTCTACCTTCCTGCTCCTCTCCCTCTTTCTGGCTGGATAAGTCAGAATGTGCTTGTGTACTAGAAGGATGGACATAAATGGGGTATTATCTTGGTGGAGGGGATATTGATGCCAGCAGTCAGTTCTGCTCCAGTTTGTGGCTCTACTGATACATGTTAGAGTTCTGCACTTGCAGTATTTTCCCCTTTCCTGCTTTCTAATTCCTTCCAAAATCAATAGTTTTCAGCTTATTTAGCAACATACCACACAAATGTTGCCAGTTGACCCAGGTGCAGAGAACTTTTTAAATAAGGTGGTTTTGTGACAGAAGTATAGGTTTAAGAAAAGAGATTAAAAATGATCCTGTTGGGATTTCTTTCTGAACCGATGCACTGTTACTCTGCATAGGAAATGGGCTGCATGGCCTTGCAACTGCTGTTATTAGTCATGCAGGCTTAACTCTTGCTTGTGACTGGAAAGCAAATTGATGGAAGTAATTCTGTTCTTGACATCCTGGTAGTGAAAAGCATAAATATAGGTCTAAAAATTTAATAATATATTTTGGTTAGTAGCATGAGTTATGGTTTAGTTCTAAATTTTATTACTGGACATATTTAACAGCAAGTATGAAATAGAGTGGGTTTAAGTCTTCGATGCAGTAGGAATGTAGATAGGTGTCTTTTGTCTACATATAATTTTATGTGTTCTATATTACATAGAACTTTTACCTGAGTGTTGTAAAAAAGGAGATTACCTAAAGATGATGGGAAGGTTTTCCAGCTAGTATCTCAGTCTTTTCTCAGTCTACAAACTTTGCACTTTACATGTTTTTTAGTAACTGTAGACAGTTGATGAAGGTAGTAAGGTTTGTTTTCTGGTGAACGTTTTAGTCTGTGTATCTCGTGCAGATAGCACAATAGTATATGGCTGTTGCTTTGTACTGTAGCTAGGAATACAGAAATTATTTTAGGGTGAACAAAATGAAGTGATAACGATGGACAAGATGTCAGAAAGGTGCGGTGTTTTGTATCTATCTAGATGTGTTTGCGTAGTGGTGGTACTTAAATACATATAGGCATTTTGGATAAGTGAATGTGATGTCTTTGGACATGTGACATGGCAGCTCTGACTTAGTGCCATTTGAAAGCTGGACAAAGCTACAGAAGGCTGCAGTATCAGGTGAGAGCTTCTGAACCACTTTTTATTATAAGAAATGTGTGTCTAGCTCAATGTATAAGAGAGCTTTGAAGCTGCTATGGTTACAGCTTTGTCATACTGAAGTCTTCACCCCAGTGTCACTTCTGTTTGACTGACAAAAGTAATTCTAAAATCAGTCTGCTTCTTGCAATCAAGAAAGCTTGTTGTCATGGCTAAAATACCAACTTTTAAATTTTTGAACTTTCAAGCTTTCAGACTTTCAGAGTGGTACAGAAATAGTCATTAAAAACATTACAGCCGTATTTGTGTACTTAAAGTAGAATTAGTTATGTATTTTTTTTCTTTATGTTGCTTTATGTCCTTCTGTAGATGTCACTAGTAGATTTGGGAAAGAAACTTCTAGAAGCTGCACGAGCAGGACAAGATGATGAAGTTCGCATTTTGATGGCAAATGGAGCGCCTTTTACCACAGATTGGGTAATGAAAACTTTTTGCAATGTTTGGTAAATTCTCTTGCTTCTCTCACCTGAAAAAGAAAACAACAGGATTATTACAGTTAAGCATTTATATTGCCATCCTTGGGAGTTTCTTTTTGAAATTCTGCAGTCACATCATCTGGTGTCTAATTCAAGATTAAACTTTGCTGTTTCTTCATAAGGTCTGACCTACTAATTTTTGTAACAGTTTGTGAATGAGTTCCTTCTGATGGCTATTAAGATGACCTTTGGAATGGTTAATGGGAGGAAGTAGCAGTCATCCTCCTAGCTACTGTGTTTATGCATTTAATATAATAAGAGCTCCAAATAAAGAGAGCAGTCTCAACTAACTAATACACGCACTTGAGAGTTCCCTGATATAGGTGCTCTGAGTTGTGTTCTGGAGGTGCCTATGCTTTGAGTAGGTTGTGTAGAGAGACTAGGTCAGGTACCTAAAATTTTAGGGTATTTGCAACCCCTTAAAAGCCTTAATCTACTCAGTCACCTAACTGTCAAGTTGAGTCCGTTCTGAGCAGGAGATTGGAGTTAGATGACTTCTAGAGGTCCCTTCCAATGTTGGTGTGGTGTGTTAACCAACACTAAAAATGGGGTTAGGCCCTTTGAAACATTACACCTTAAAAAGACAGGAAAAAAAATCTATCACAGACCTCGAAAAGTTGCTTCCAGTGATTTGTTTTCAGTGTGCTGTGATTACTGAAAAAAATTTTAAACTTTTTTTCCCCTTCTTTATATTCTGTAAAAGCCCTGATAGCGTCTTTCCTTGTGGCTGCAAGGGAAAATGATTTGAAGTGGTGCCCTAACACCTGAATTTGGTAGCTCCAGAATAAGAAGAAATGCTTCATTCTGTTAAAAGTCCACTTTTTCTGTTAAATTACAGTTGGGAACGTCTCCACTTCATCTGGCAGCACAGTATGGACACTACTCAACAACAGAAGTGTTGCTGCGAGCAGGTGTAAGTCGTGATGCCAGAACAAAAGTGGACAGAACTCCATTACATATGGCAGCATCAGAAGGCCATGCCAGCATAGTAGAAGTCTTACTTAAGGTAAAGACTGCTGAGACAAGGTCTGAGGCAAGGACATTACAGTGGTTTGTGACAAAATGTGTGATTTCCTTTTAGTCATGAAACTAACATCAAAATGATGCAAGTAGTTATACTGTATGTATTGGGTGCTTTGTTTTCCTATTCAGTTGTAATTTATTTTAGTATTAATTAAAATCATGATTTCAGGTGAATTATTTATTGCTGTTCCAAAATAAGACTCCTTCCTAATTTGGTATTGTGTGAGTAACGGCTTTTCGAACCAAGACATGCTGTGTTTTAGGGAGTCATCGATCTTTTGAGGTAAATAATTTGTAGTACTTAGATTGAAGTCCTTTCAAGAAATCTATAGGCGTAAGATAATGGGACATTACTGCTGGATAGAGACAACTGTGGGCTTCGTTCCATGAGTGGTATTATTTGATTCATATACTTCTAATGACATCGTTTATGCAATGTTCTTGTTTGTAGCACGGTGCTGATGTCAATGCAAAGGACATGCTCAAGATGACTGCACTTCACTGGGCTACTGAACATAACCACCAAGAAGTTGTAGAGCTCTTAATAAAGTACGGAGCAGATGTTCATGCTCAGAGTAAATTTTGCAAAACTGCACTGGACATTGCAATAGACAATGGAAATGAAGACCTTGCTGAAATATTACAGGTAACTTTTCATTCATGATGCTAAGGGAATTTACAGCAGAGTACTGGTTAAACGTGTGGTCGGCTGAGCTTTTGTAGCAACTGTGAGTCAACTGTATTGACTAATAATGCTAGGCTCCAGTCTAGTTTGTGACATGGAAAGGAGACTGAAGTTAGTAAACATTACTTGCTGAAGAGTATTTCCACCACCTGCAAAGTCAGGAAGAAGTATCTTAGTGTGTGGCGTCTTCACAAACAAGGTGTAAAATTTAGCATACTGTCATAGCGGGAAGCTTTGACTGTACCCTAGTGTTCAATTAGTTTCGTATATAGATAGGAAGTTTCCTAATGGAACTGGAGATCAAGGGAGGAGAGCAATTTTTTCCTGGATTAGAAAAACTGAGATTGAACTACTGGAGAGGTGACTGGGATTAGGATTATGATAGATACTTCCCTGGAAATGTCAGCTAACTGTTCAGTAGTGCTGATAAAGACAAGGTAAGTGCTAAACATTACTGAGAAAAGAACAGAAAGCAAAACAGAAGATACTGNTATACAATTATATACAATACTAATAATTCAAAGAAAGACAGAAAGAAGGTTGCCATCTACAATTCATGGCCATTTCTAAGTTCTTAGAGCAATTTTTTTTGTGGCATATAGGTACCGCTGCAGTCTCAATTCTTCAGGCCTCTGCTTTAGATACTTGAGCTTGTGCATCTACAAAAAGCCCTTGTCTTTATATGGTCCTCTTTATGTACAGTAAATGGTAAGGAGAGAGAGCAGTGTGTTTCACTTCAACATCCTTCTTGTCTTTAGATTTTGGCCAAAAAAATGTTTCTCATGTGCTTAGCAGAGCACAGGATGTGACAGTGTGTGTGTTTATTGCATGGGTATAACTAAGGAGAGCCTCCCTATTTGAGTGTAATGTGCAATTATTCTAGTTCTTTTAAAGTAAATAACTTCTTTATATGTGCAGTTGGAATGGTATTACTACCTTTGTCTCCCTAGATTGCAATGCAGAACCAAATCAATACGAATCCAGAGAGTCCAGATACTGTGACAATACATGCAGCAACACCGCAATTCATCATCGGACCTGGAGGGGTGGTGAACCTAACAGGTCTGGTATCTTCTGCAAATACATCAGATGGAACAGGTATTTAGTTGCCTATCGGATAGATACCAGGATTTTACATTTAGTGAAAAGGCTTTAGGGAAAATAATGGTAAGAATAGAGTACTTACGTATTCCTCTTCAGTGTTTCTGGCGTTGTAAATATCTAAGGACTTAAAACAACAGTCTTCAGAGAGATGAGTTATCAGAAGTTATATCTGTTTAACAAACTTGCTTTCAGAATAGCACTTTGGTTTAGCAGAATGTTGCTGAGAACAGCGTGTGTTAGAAACTTCAGTACAATGAAAGTGTAAAATGGGTTTCATTGGCTGTTAAAACAAATTTATCAGCTAACTTCTTTTTTTCCTCCTACTAGATGAGACAGGAGTGTCTGCTGTGCAGTTTGGAAATTCATCAACGTCAGTGTTAGCCACGTTAGCAGCTTTAGCAGAAGCATCAGCACCACTGTCTAACTCTTCAGAAACACCAGGTTAGAAAGCCATGTAATTTAACTTCATTTAATAAACTAAAACAAATGACTTAACTGGTGCTTTTTGAGATACATTTCATACAGAAATGAGAGGACAATTTTTTCTTTTTTCAATGAGAACAAAAACTTTGTAGATACATGTGTACAATTATTTCTTAATAAGGTTTCTGACCACATCTGGTATTTGTGGGCCTGATGTTACTAGTATTCATTCTCGCTGAAAGCAAGCGTAACTCTGCAGACTGAATTCACATCTTTGTCTGTGTACAGTGTAGTTGCATTTGGTGTGAGAATGTTTTCTTTGAATGCTTCTTTCTGTTAAGTTATGGGAAATGGCCCCCAATGTTCTTTGCGTGTACTTTGTCAGCAGTTTTCTTAACATTTCATCCAATAGGCACAAGAATATTTAGTGATCTTAATGTGCAGATTGTCCATCAAAATGTCTGTGGGTCGTCTTTTCAACATTGAGACATTCTACTTGCATTTGCAGAGATGTGGAGTGACTTGTACGTCCCACTTTAGGCTAATATGCTGTGGGGGTGCTTTTATTTGTCTGAAGGCAAGATTTACCTAAGTCTAGCAATACATTATTGTTTTCTTAAGAGGAAGCAGCCTGCCTCCCTCACTACAGCCATCTGCACACTGTCTTACTCCCTAAGAACATAACAAGAAGCCAGAAAGGCACAAGGAAGTCCACTGCCCCTAAAACAGCCTGTCGGACCTTTATTATGTTGTAAACCTAACAGTTTCTGAGTTTTGCATTCCTCTTTTTTATCACAAAAAAACTTTCACACCTGCTCCATGGATCTTTGGCAGTGCTTTGTCTGAAAAAACACTGGTCAGGGTTCCATACTATGCAAGTTGCCCTGGATATCTTTGCTCATTGTTTCTGAAGAATCTGGTGCTTGTTTTGTGTACTTTTTCACTTTTGTACATTAGAACATGGAAAGTGAACAAAGAAATGGCAGTCAGGAGTGTAACAGCATCAAAGTGGATTATAAAGACTAGTCATTACCCCTGTCAGGTTTGAGAAGAAGATAAATGTAAGCAAGGAAAAGTCCTTTTATCACTCAGGCAAGTCATCTTGCTGTCTGCAATAAAATTAAAATGTAATCAAAGTAGTCTGAATTGTCAAAAGCTTCTTTATAAGGGGATGCCCGTAAACTTCTGTTCCAAACCATATTTTCCAATTATAGTGTCTGTTAATATCTTGCCATCACATAAAAAGTCAGGCAAAACTAACACGAGATAAGTGCTATATTAATTCTTTGTTAGCTAGCTTTTGGATGCACACATCCTTAGTTTTCATCTCTGAAGTAGGCTGTATGGTGTACTTAAATTAAAGACTTTTGTTATTCTGAGAGTCCCCAAAGGTATTTTGGTGGAGACCTGACTTTCTAAAGAAAGCTGTGAAGTATTTCTGCATACTTTACTTGTCCAGTGCTCTTTTACATAGGTTGCTCCCTAGTATTCTCAGGCAATATATGTCTGTAGCTGCTGGAGTTTTATGGTAGGCCAAACTGATATTTTGTTTTTGTTTATTTAATATTTATAGTATTTATTTCACTGACATGCAGCTCAATAGCCTTATTTCCAGGTTAGTTTGGGATTTTAAGCACTGATCAGTGATGTGACTTAGAGCAAGATGAGCCCAATTTTAAAGGCAGTGGCTGGAGATCACTATGTAGGGCAACAGCCCTCATGTCACTTGAGGATTTATGATGCTTTTGGTACCTGAGTTCTTCTGAACAAGTTTCTGAAGAAATTAGCTTTTGTTTTTTTTTGTTGGTGGTGATGGTCACTATGGTAAATGTTACAAAGCTGAGATAGTGTGGCCAAAGTCTTTGGTGCTTAAAAATTCTCACAAAATTCAGCTCTGTAGTAGACATCATTCTTAAGGACACGGTTTTCACTGGAAAATATAGAAGAGATCTCTACTCTCAGACTTGTTGGCATGACAACTGCATCCAAACATACACCTGAGTTTTCATCTTCAAGTATTTTGAAGTCCTGCAGAATTTCTGCTTAATCTGGCTCTTTTCATTCTTAAAGCAGTATCTAAGTGCAGCTGTACTATTCCATGACATTTAAATATTGCAAGTGAAGTGGATGATTCAAAACCAAAATGCAGTGCCTTTCATTACAGAAAAAGCTGGTGATGTTTTCAGTCAATTAATGTATTTCAGTGAAACTCGGATCTAATTGTAGGAGAGAGAAACTTGAGAGAAGAGATTGCACAGGATTGCGCAGTATCAGATATGTACCCAGGACTCAGTAATAGATAGACTTTGGTAGCTAACTGAATGTTCTCATGTTTCTTGGGCTTACCCGTGCAGTGGCCCAGAGTAACCTATGTTACATGTCAGTAAACCACTGAAAATAAAAAATTATTAGAGCCTAGGCAGGAGATGACAGGCAGGAAGAAATGTACTTGAAACCTTAATGCAGTAGCTTCTCACCTTCAGTAATACAGTGTCCATCATACCTAATCCTCCTGTGTACTTCAGTTCTTCTGCTTCGATTTTTATGCAGATGTACAGGCAATCTTGCAGCATCTTATTATCTGCAAACAGTTTCCTGGAATCTTACTCCTTTAATAGCTTATAAAGCATGAAGTATACAAAAGCAGCTTTTCATTACTGTGCATCAACAGTGTGTTCAAGCAAAAAAAAAAAAACAAAAAACCTCAAAGCCCATGTCCCTTCTCTGTTGTGTTCATCTTGTAAGAGATCGAATTATAACTCTCAAAAATTGTGGGGGTGAGAATTCTGTTTTTGGCTTTTGTTTAACTTTTTATTTAGCCTCCTGTATTTAAGACTGTGTAAACTTGGACAGAGCAAGCTGCTTCTGCTTTTTATGTTGTTTCTGTGTAGATTTTTCTCCCCTTTCCAGGTTAACTTTACTCTGATCTCTTCCCTCTAGTTCCTCATGGCTTACATTTAAAAACATACCAATTTTGTAAAAATCAAAGAAAGAAATATGCTTCTCACTGGAGCTGAGTAGAATCATGCTTGTTTTAATTTTTACTCATGTGAAGTGTGTATGAGGAGATGAGTGTTATGCGCTAATATGATTCATAATGTGTGTATGGAGCTCTGAGTGGAAAAGAAAATTTAAAGAAATGCCTGGTTTAAGATGTGCATTTGGAATGCAGTATTTGGTGTGCTTATGTTGGAATGAGGAGCATGTCTTACTGCGTGTGCAGCAGTTCTCCCGTGCGCACACTGCAGAAGAAAATAATGCACATTAATTTACAAATTCTTGAAAATAATAGTGCTGCTGTTTTAAATGACTTAGGCTTTCTTTCATCATATGAAGTAGGGTGACAATTAGTGGTGACAGGGATATAGATGAAGGAGAGCAAGGAAAGAATACGGACTGTATTTATGGGAGTATTTTTCTTTCACATAAATACCTTTTCAGACAAAATCTCAAACGTTTTTATTCCAAGGTCTCCTGCAGAAATCCTAATGTTTCCTTCCAGAACTGAAAGCCTAGTGTTGAGTTTGAAACTGAAAGATCAGAGTTGTTTGCCACAGCAGCTAGTATTGGCAGTTGCAACTTGGAATTTTTTGTCACAGTAGTCTCTCTTACTGCCGTGTCCTTACTTGGAAGCCAAATCAAGTTCAATACAATACCACTTATTCATGTAGGCCTTACTGTTTTGGTTTACTGAATAAACACTCCATGAATATTTAAGTAGTGCTATAGGACAGTAATCTCTAATCATAAAGATCTTCAGAAGGCAATGACTGCAGTCATTTGAACTACAGAGTGACTTCTGTGTGTGCGTTATATTGTAATTAATTTAAAAGATGAAAGCTTCAGGGTTTTATCTACCTTCTCTCATCTCAAGGATCACAACACAGTCTATAGGGTTTTAATTTCATCTCTGTAGATAGGAAGCCCTCTAATGTCTGTTATTTAAATCAAAGGCTTTGCTTTTACCCTCACAAATTGAAAATAAAATACAGTTAATGTGCTTGAGATTCTTTGATTGTGCTACTAGTGATCTTGCTCTTTGACTTGGTATGTTGTTTTAAAAAATAAAAGTGGTAGTGAGAGACCCCAGTTATGGTGTGTAGTGCAAACTGTGGTATGTGTCGTAGCTCTGAATTCATTCTTTCTCTTAACTTAATTTGATGTATAGATGTAATGTAAAAGAACCGTGAGAGTTCACTGCCGTGTAGTCATTATTGAATCACGTATTTGAAATATTTAGTTGAGCTGGGATTTTTTTTTATTTTTTTTACCTTTACCTATAAAGTTATATACATACAATGTTTATTTTACTTTTTTTAGTTTTATCCTTCTCCTAAGGTGTAAAAATGCCAGCTCTGCAGAACTTTTCCTTTAGTACTGTTTCACGCTTTGTATAATAGTTAGTCATGGTTTTGTTTGAAGAACCCATGTAGTACAAACAAAAAAGGTTCTCTGGAGGTCATTAAGTGTGTTATTGTCTTGAAGACCATTCTGATAGTCACAGAAGTCAGGGTTGAGTCCTGAGGTACACCTGGTAAGGTATTGGTTGAGGAGTAGTGCTTTTCAACTGGCAGTTTCAAGTTTTTTTTGTTGTTGTTGTTGTTTGTTTTTTAAATTCTGCTGTCATTATAACTTAGTCTAGTTCGTGTACAATGGATAAGTTATTTGTAATCTTAAAAACACCTCTTGCTGCTGTGTTAACGCTGAACCCAAATAGTCAGTTTTGAGAGGGGTGTGTCTATTAGGAAACATACTAAAAAAAAAATTGATTATATTGAGCAAGGTAAAACAGGACAATTGCAAGTATATTTCAAAATGTTAATACTTTATATGGGCCTGGTGAAAGTTTTCAATTAACAACGTAGCATGTAGTAATGCATTCATTTGGGGGTGGGGGGTGGGGAGGGTCACATTTGAAAAGACCTGGAAGAAATTCTTTCTTGGCTGGAGCAAAATGCATTTGAAATCATAAAGCTTAATTTATAAATTGACTTAATTCCTTTGCTAATCTGTTGATAGTTGTGGCGACAGAAGAAGTTGTGACTGCAGAATCTGTGGATGGTGCTATTCAGCAAGTTGTTAGTTCTGGAGGTCAGCAAGTTATTACTATAGTTACAGATGGCATTCAGCTTGGTAATCTGCATTCGATTCCAACCAGTGGAATAGGGCAGCCAATCATCGTGACCATGCCAGATGGTCAGCAAGGTGAGTGGAAACTTGTACAATTTGAGCTTGATAAACCACTTCAGTTATAGTGAGAAGTTGCTAGATGCAAATAGCTTGGACGTTTTTTGCGTGATAATAAATTTAAATACATTTTTGAATTCTTTCACTGCAAAATGCTCAGATACATGAGCTGTGGCAGTTCAGTGAGTTGCCACGTGTCAGCTGAGCCTCTGCATCAGGAGAGAGAACAAAAAGAATTACTGAACTATATGGGTAAGAAACAGGACGTTTAAGGGAAAAGTGATAACTGCTTGCTCTGTCTTCAGTAAGTTTTGAGGTTCTGGAGGAGCAGTCTCAGAGCCAGTGAGGACAGGATGACACGAATTGTCCCTCTTGAGCCGTATGTTCTTTGTTTGTGGAAGCTGCTAGTGTAGTAAGTGCTGTTTTGTGACGTGTGTGTTTTGGGTGGTTTCTTCTCAAATGCTCTGCCAGTGCTGTTTAGGCAAAAATGATTCCTTCTCTGGTTTCTTCATGAGGATTCCAAGTGTGGAGCTTGAGGGGGTTGTACACTAGAGACAAATGATTTGGTCCACCATCTGTATGAACAAGTACAGCTGGTTGTCAGAAAGCATTCTTCAGCAGCATACAAGTAGCTAAAGCTTTTAGTAAGTTTTCCCTGCACTGGCTTTATAATGCCAGCTTTGTAGAGCTGGCTATATAATGCTCTTGTATAGAGCTGCATGTTCCTAAGGGAAAGAGTTTGCATTTTACAGCTGTTAATTAAAATTGTCTAA
The DNA here is from genome assembly GCA_013399475.1 of Chauna torquata. NCBI lineage: Eukaryota > Metazoa > Chordata > Aves > Anseriformes > Anhimidae > Chauna > Chauna torquata. Next base: position 610,114 of record VXAL01010385.1, on the reverse strand, counting down.
CTGTATGAGTTTATATAGTGCAAATATTGTTTGAAGTGTATTTATATGTACAAATATGTTTTTAGTATTAACAGTTCCAGCAACAGATATTGCTGAAGAAACTGTGATAAGTGAAGAACCGCCAGTCAAGAGACAGTGCATTGAGATTGTTGAAAATCGTGTGGAGTCTGCAGAAATAGAAGTAAGGAGTCTATTACATGATGTGTATTAACCAGAGTGTTCAGCACTGAATGTGTGGTTGTGCTTTTTGTGTTGTTTTAAAGCTAAGTTTCTGTGTTACAGCAGACAGAAGAGCGTGATACAGTAACTTGTTCAGTCTCCCCTGTTACCGGAATTTTTCTGTTACAAAGTTGTTGTAAAAAGAACATAGGAGTGCCATTTGCTTCATCCTCTGATCCTGCACAGAAGTGACATTTGTTTCAGTTTTTGGTAGCTTAACTTTTTTTTTTTTTAAGATCACTAGCTAGTTTTTAAAACTAGATACTGATAATATATTATCATGTAACTTGACTTTTTCCACTAGAGGTGAATGAGTGTACTGTCCCCTCATCTGTCTTTTATGACCATATGCTTGTCCTGATTGTGAGATCACATTCTTAGCAGTATTTCCTTTCCATTCATGATAACTAGATAACTGTTAATGGCAATATGAAACAGTAAGATTCTGTGTTTTGTCAATTTTTATCTCTGTCTTTTTTTTTTTCTTCTTAATTCTGGAGCAGTTACTATTACGCGTCTTTGCATCATAATGTTTTTTGGAATTACAACACAGAAGACCTATCAACATTGGGAGAGCTTTTCTTTTTATATGTGACAAATAGATACAGCTGTTCGATTTCAAAATGTAGCTTTTTTTTTTTAATATTACAACAATAGATGAACCATCTCATTCCCTCTTCTGTTACTTCTAAGTGTGCTGACTAGTTTTGGTCAAAAGTTTATGAGAATGGCTCTCAGGCTTGACTAGGCTCTGAGTTCTCATTTTGTCAACTCCATGATACTTCATTTATCAAAGGTTGTATTCTCTGACTTCTGTTCATATTATTGAATAACACTTTGTGCCTAATTGAATGCTATTTATTGTACAGTGTGTGCTATGCCTTGTCCATGTCTAGTAACAATAATTACCACCTTTCATCATTGACTTTCTCTGTCCCTAAGTTGTCATATTAAATACCTTTGGCCTTTGCAGCTTTGTGGTCATTACAGATTATCATGACAGTTAAAACTTTCTTGCTGCATTTTTTTAAAAATGTATGACTGTTACAATAAAAACTTTTTTTTTGTTCACACTTTTAAACATCTGCCTGAATTATTCCTACAGGAAATTATAATTCCTTAAAAAATAATTTGTTAGGTAAAGGGAAAAAATAAGATCCACGTTGGTTAAGGAGTAAATTGACCTGTTCCTAGTTACTGATAGTTGGTATAACAATACAAATAATTCTTTAAGGGGACTGCCAACTTCAATTATATATTTAAAACACATTTCTAGACTATTAAAAGTAGTTAAAATGAAGGACTCCATCTGTTTCTTTTAAGTGCAAGTTTTGATGACTGACTTAATCCCTGATTGTACAACTGGAAATACACAAGCAGACCTCTGCCTCTGTGTAGAGGCCAGTTGACTTCAGGAGCCTTAGTGTGGTTCACGGGTGTGGTGCTACCTGTCTTTGGTAATAGGGGTGTTCAAGAAGTGCACATAAAGTCAGTTCACTTTGAAGTTTATCATAGTAGATGTATATACTTGAATTTGGAGGGAGTGGGACCCCTCCCACTTCAAAATAATTTTTTGATGTGAAAAACCTTTATTACTGAAGATTGGTTTCTTTGCCTCATTGGTAATACATTGCTTTATTTCATTATAAAGACTTGATTCAAGGCGAAGAGTGCTGTCTTCAGATGTTTTAAACTCATAGTGTACAAAACCAGTTAATTGTAGTCTGAAAATCTTCCAAGTTGAACTCCCTCCCACGCATGTGAGGTGACAATCTTTCCTGTGAAAGTATTGCGAATGATTAATACTGTAGTGATATTTTTTGACTTTCTCATTTGTCTGTTAAATTCAGCCATTGCAGCTCATTTTCAAGAGTGCTAGTAGTCTTCCTAAACTGTGATATTTAATTAAAGCATATGATGGCAGCAAAAAAACCCTGTCACACATAGTCTGTTTTTCATTTTCATGCATAATTCATTAACATACAGTGAATTGTATTTTCATTCTTGAATGTTACTGTCTTTCTCATGTTGCATGTTGGAAGGGTGACATGCTTCAGAAACAACCAGGACAATTAAACTTAGAAAAAGAAAAACAAAAAACGTAATTGTAAACGAATTGTATTAATGAATTCATATTCCTGCTTTTTCCTTCTTAGTTTGGTTATTTTAATTATTTAATTATAGGTGCCCCTATCTTTAATATATAGATTGTTAAGGAAAGTTGTATGTAATAAAGAAAACTTCCTTATAAAATGGAAGATTCCTTAAGAGCACTTGGAATTCTCTAATTTGATTTTTACCTGGATAGATTTTTATATGGTACAAAAGGACTTTAGAATACAAGTGCAAACATTTTAATTCTCTAAAGAGTGCCCTAAGAACACTTTCCAGATTTGCTGAAATTAAGAGTTCAGTTATAGTCCTCCTTAATTTTAGATGTCAAAGTTAATGAACCAGTTTTCACTGTTCAGTCCACAGTGGGTGTGTGGTGTTCCTCCAGAAGCGTTTCTTTCCACTCCTAGTTAGTGTATTTGGCCCCAGTTCCTCAGCTTATTTTGTTTCCATTACGACTAGGTCTCTCTAAAAAAGTACACTTACTAGTTCTTGGACTGATCTACATGCTTTGAGTTGCTAGTCTGCCTGATAGATACTGGTTTTATCTTACTGTCTCTGCCAGTGAGACTTTTTTTTTCCTTTTGTCTATCCCTTCCTTAAAGTGCTATCGTACCCAATGTGGCTGTACTCCTTTTGGGTACCTGGCGCTATTTCTCTCTTCTGTGGAAAGTACTTGTAAGACTTGTTTTGAGTTATGATCTCTACCCCTGGGTGTTTCCAGTCTGCGCGTGCTCTGTAGTGGCGATAGCGCCTTGTTTTTTGTAATGCACTGCAGAGCCTCTGGCCGATGAGCTGCTGGTGGTTCTTGTTCTTCTGCAGCCCAGTAGATAGAGCAGCTTTGCTTTTTGACAGCAGGACATTTAATTGTGTGACAAATTCATGAGATGGATAATGCCTAGCTCAGTATGTGCCACAGCTCAGTGCCCTCAAGGCCCGCTTTCCATGTGTAGCGGGATCTGCTGTTTTGACTACTTCTCTGAGAATTGTCTGTAGCTCTTTTTCCCCTACTTAGTGCTCCACGAGGCTGTTTTACGTAAGCTATGTTGGGTCTGCTTAAATGACATAGATAAATTACAGAAGTAGCAGTATGTTTTGGCTGGACTGGTGCTAGAGATGGAGGCTCCACCATTCATTTTGCCTTAGCATTTGGCACTGGTCAGTCTAGTTGCTATGTCGGTTGGCCGTTCATAATGTTGCTTAAAAAGCAGAATCCAAATTTTCAGAGGTGGAGGCTGAACATTCTTTTCAAATAAGCAACTAGATCAGATGAGATCTCATTTTATTAGCGTATGCTGCAAATGGAGCAATCCCATGAATACTGGCTTCCTTTAGCTCTTAAAGCCTAGTGTAAAATCAAGTTTCATTTTCAGAGTTTGTCCTATTCGGTATTATAGCTAGTCTTTATAAACCTGTTAATAACACTGCTCCTTCACCTGTTGTTTTTGCTATACAGATGCTGCTGTTAGCAATGATCAGATCACCTGTGTCATTGTATTTCAGCACATTCAGCACAGCATGTGACTGCTAAATGTGGCTGTGACAAGTACTGAGAACAGTAGCAAGTAGAAGGGAGGCAGAGTATTTTGTATTTTCAGGCTCTGATCATGAAAATACGTGAATGCATCAAAGAGGTGAAGAATAGGGATGCTGTTCTGGGGGTGGGCGGAGAAACTTCTAACAACTGTTTGAGGTATTACATGGGAATGTGACGCTGAATTGCTGGGATGGGGATAAGGTGAAAAAGCGACTTACTTTTGCTGGGTCTCAGTTTTTAACAGTTTTGTTTTTCTGGGAGATAGGTTCTCTAACAGCCTCCCTCCCGTGGCTGCTTACAGCTACAGTGGAAGGAATGATGTGAAATCAAATACTACCTTACTCATAGAATATGATACACTTACTTTAATTAAATAGTATTTGGTCGAATATCAAAACAAAACTATTTTTCCAAGCAAATTGCTTTTTCAATTAGGCTCAGTACAGCATCAAACAGAATTACAGTATCTACGTCACTGGAGATAGAAATACGTTCTCCTTAGTTCCTAAGGCAGCTTCACAGGACGTGGCATTTTCCATATTATTTTGCTTGGAGACCATTTTATAGCCATCCCCAAATGACTTGTGGGCAGGATGGTGCAAAAGTTACTCCTTTTGGCTTGAAAAAGATTGTCTAGCTAAATGTCTGTTAATTCATAAAAATGCAGTGTCCTTGGGGATGTTGTTATACCTCTGGATTGCATGGTATCAGTCACTTCAAGTCACTTCATTTAGAAACCAAGTATGTGTATATTCTAGTTAGTGAGCTGCTGTCATTTTCTGGTGCACACTGCTCACAGGTAACAGTTTTTATAACAGATTGTACTAGAAATACAATGGAAAGGGACAATCCTGTTAGAGTGGATTCCAATCCTATTAGAAGTTGAATTTAAAAAAAAAAATCACAGGGAAATGAGTAATTGGGAAAATGTTAATATATTATGTTTGATCACTGTCTGTCCGCTTTTGTACTTCACCATTTTTCTGTGAAGACTTGCTTGGTATCTTTGCTGCTAAAGAAACTTGGATTTATTATATTTAGACTTCAAGTCTTACTGTGAGGAGTTGTCTGGTATCATGATTCATGTCTAGTTTACTCAGCAGCATTTGTATAGGTTTGCCCAAATAAGAACAATTTCTACGTGATGCCCTAACACTTGAGCTGCATGTAAAGAAAAAATATTTGCCATTTTAACTTGTATTTGATACATATTTGATAAAATATTGCTCGTTCTGTTTCTAATAGGAAAGAGAAACTCTTCAGAAGCAGCTGGATGAGGCAAACAGAGAAGCACAAAAATATCGTCAGCAGCTTCTGAAGAAAGAGCAAGAAGCAGAGGCCTATCGGCAGAAGTTAGAGGCAATGAACCGCCTCCAGACTAATAAAGAAGCTGTTTAATAAAAAAAAAAGAACATACTGCAAAGCCTGTTACTTTCAAAAGCCCGCAGTACAATCTTGAACTGTACGTTATATAGGTACAGACACAGGATTACATGATAGAGAAGATGCTACAAGTTGATAACTGGACTTAAGCCGTGAGCTCTGATGAATTTCTTGTAACATAAAAACTCTGAATTTAGAAATTGTGAAAAGTATTTAAAATGAAATACTGTAAATAGTTGTTTTTTTTACAGTTTCAAAATAAGTTGATAAATCTTTTTGAAGGGATCCAGAAACACGAGAAGCCAATGTTTTTGTGAAATTTTTGATTTTAGTATGAATCTAACTTCTGAAAAACAGAACAGTTTTAAGGGTGATGTTGATTTAAGCTGACAACTTGAAAATGAATTATGTGACAAAATGAATTAACAGTTATTTCTACATGGTAACAACTTAAACTTCTCTGAATAAGACATTTCCAGGTGGAAATCTTTGTACAGCTTTAAGTAGTTGTCTCAGATTCTCTGAAAACCGTTTTTTGGTTTGTTTGTTTGGTTTTTTTAGGCGGTGAAATTTTTATATTTAATTTCAGGTATACCCAAGTAGATTTACATGTATATGAAGCTAATATTTTTTAAACTTTTCAGTTTGTACATATGCTGCATGTTTTTATAATTTCTACACATACATCTAGCGTAAGTATTTTTCAGCAAAGATGAGGAAAAATTATGAGAAAAATGTTTAGCCTATAGGTCATTTGAAGTAAGCTAGCAGCCAGTTTTATTGTGGATGGTATCTTTCTTGGAAGAATGTAATTAAAAACAAAAAAAATCTTAATTTACATAACAGCCAATTTAAAATTTGACGGTGGAGGCGTTGAAACTTTGTGTGTCTTACAGTTTTCACGTACAAACATTTTAGAGTTCAGTAATGAAAGAAAAGACTGTCTCCACTGGAAAACAAATAGTAGTTCTTTTAGAATATTCCTATTGATCTGTTTTCCCCAATAGCCTTGAAATTATTTCAGTGATACATTTTCTAAACAGACTTTTGCATTTTAATTATGCAATTGGACAAGTAATTTTTTATGTTGTGATGCTGCTCTCACCTAGCATCATTGTTCTTCACTGTGATACTGTGTTTGTGTGTGTCTGTGCAGTGATATATTATGCTTAGGATTTATATAAAACATTACATCTTCAGAGCATTGTAAAATCTTTAAGAACCCTTACTATACTGCCTGAGGCAGGTGAGTGTTATTGTCTCAGTTTTATATCTGGTGTAAGTGCAACACAGGGAGTGTCAAAACGATTGGCCCAAGACCACACGAATCTGTGGTAGACCTGGGAACAGATCTCAGGAGTTCCTGGCTTCTAGTCCTGTGCTTAGACTGAGCTGCCTTAAGATCGTTCAGTGCTGTGTTACATAAATTTTGAACTACTGTGCAGATTCCTTTTTTGTAAGATAAAACTCTGTGCTTTGCTTTGTTGTTCCATGTTTCACTGCTTTTATGGAATTGTTTATATAAAAGTTAAGAAAAAGTCTAGTTTACCTATACTGTATACAGAAGAATTACCCTTAAAACTGTACTCTGGCCTACTTTTTCTATTTTACAATTAAATATCTTTTCCACATATATATAGTGTAGAATCAATTCCGTTTCAGTTGTTCTGTATGTGCACTAGAAGGTCAAAACCGATGTGTTAGGCACTCAGAAAAATATGGAAAAACAGTGCTAGCCTTAGAAAGACCTTCAAAGGTAGGAGGGAGGAGTGGGAAAAGAATTGCATTATACAATACAAAGTAAATCTTCCTCCTTCAAACTTTGACTTGAGTTTGTAGAATTGGTAGCTGTGAAAAAATCCTATTGTTGGTATAAATTTGGCAAATTTATTACAAATTGGTAAATTTGACCCCCAAATAATAGAGAGATGGTAGCAATTGAAAATCTACGGTGGTAGTTTTTAGAAGGATTATTTTCCAAGTGTGTGATTGTACTCAACTGGTACTAGGACTTAAAGCAAGCCTGCTGTGGTGACTAATTGGAAATTACTGTATTTTAGGGATTTCTCAAAAATCAGCCATTATGTCACTAGCAAATAACAGGAACAAGTTAGTCAAGCTACATGTGCTGATTAGGCGTTTCTCCAATTGAATTATTCTGTGATCAAAATAATGTTTGTGTCCTCACATCCCACAAACTTAACTACAGTTTAATCTGTGTGAACTCGTAATAATGATAAGAATTTCAGCATTAGCCTGAGTAGTGATAGTGGTAATGTTCATGTCCAAATGGAGAATTTCCCACGGTTTTCACAGCACGGACCTTTGTAGCAAACAATGAAAAGAACCTTTTCTATTCGTTCTGCTTCCTGTGAGCAAATATTCTGTTCCTCATGGTCTGTAACAAAATCCTTCCAAGTGCAGGGTAGCTAAAGCAAAAACACATTTATCTCCCATAATATTTACCCTACCTGTAACTCATTATCACCTATCTTATTGTAGTTCCAAACAGGACCTGCTGTTTGTTCTCTTCGGTACAGAAAGAAAGACCAACCTGGTCAAACTATCACCTTTGAGCCAAAGACGTAGGCTATGTGTCATGTGGAATATTTATTGTGTAGTTTAGCTCTGAAAACGTTGTTAAAAGTATTGCTCCTTATTTGCTGTTCCAAATTGAAATCACAAATGTAATTAGCTGCCAACTTTCTTCGAACAGATGTGCTTCCTATTTAAAATAATATATTAGTTACTTGTCATGAGCTACAGTCACAGTTTTTGAGAAATGAGCTCTTTTTGACTTGGTCCTGCCAGCCCCTTCTCACCTTCTTTGTTCCCCTTTATGGTAGCATTTGCAGTAAAGTCAAGAGAGGTTTCTGAATTTCAGACTAATATTTGCAGGCGTCTTGTTAGTTTTTTCTTGATATTTCCAGAGAATTGTGAGATAAAGCAAATTAATATGCATATGATACGTTTGTGTGCTCTTCTTGCACTCTTCTTTCAATGCCTTTTTTATCAATTTATTCTTATTTCAGTATATTAATCTGTGTGTGTATCGGAGCATCTTGGTATCTCTGAAACAGTTCTCTCTCAAATATCTAATCGCAGCGGAAACTAGGAATGGTTTTCACACTGTTCTGTAGAAAGTACGCCGTGGAAGAAGTAACAACTCCTTAGAACCATGAAAGAGTTCAGGCTGCATTAGAATACACGAGGCAGAAAGTCAAAGCTTCTGACAGCCAGTTCCCTTCTGAGAACAGAGAAACTGTTGCCATGTATCAGACTAAGGGTCTGCCTAGCCTGGTACCTTGTTGCCAACAGTGGCCAGCTGTAAGCAGGAGCCTATGAAACAGCAAAAATAAGGCAAGCATGTGTTGTTCCACATAATCATTTCTCTTTCTAGCGCTTAGTCCATTTAGACCATCAAGATCTTTAATTCCTACCTCTCTCTTTTCCCAGGACTGCCTGGTATCAGTGTAGAGCGAGTTCCTTCTGGTGAAGATGGTTAGCACTCAACACTGAATAGTGTCAGAGGTTGTGCTGCCAAAGAGAGGTCAGGATGTGTTTTCAGTTCCTAAAACTGTAACAAGGGGGACTCTACGTGGTCGTTCTTCCAAACTGAGGACAATCTAGGTGGAGGACTCGGAGCAGTTCTGGAAATATAAGGCCAAATCCCAATGCTTATGCATATCATGTGAGAGAAAAGCAAGCACGATGTGCAAAGATGATGTGTTTTCCCAGCTCAGCAGTCTGGGGTGATATCAGTGGAGGAGTATAAGTCTGCAATACAACCTGGTCTGATCTGCAAGGGCAGAATTTCCACAAAGAGGATCACTGTTTTGTACTGCAGCTCTGGAACTGGTAATGATTGTAATGCCTTTCCTTCCAGCAGTGAGGGACTGACAGTGTAGAGACTGAAGAATTGTGGGAATGCTCTTTTCTTGGGAAAACTCAGTTCTACTTTTTTTTTTTTTCTGAAGTCCCCACCTACTTTGAACTGCCTTGTCAAATTTTTTATGTGCTGATATCCCTTCGTTACAATGACTACTGCTAATGCTGGTTTCAGTGTGCAAAAGTAATACGGCTGCTTTTATTTGTTTTTGGAAGCTCTTGAGCTTCCTCTCCCACAAGTCTGATGTTAATGTTTCTTATATTCATGATGGATTAATGTGAGACTTCTGAAAGATCCTTTCAAAATGGGACAGGCAGCCCCATTTTGGGGCAGAGCAGAGGCAGCTCATCTCAGAGATGTACTATCTTACACATCAAAAGAGTAGAGATGAGAACATGCAAGAGGCTGTAAAAGCCCTCAGTTGGGAGGAGTTAGATAAACACTCACCAATAACCTGCCTACGTTAAACCTTTTCCAGAATGCCTGAGTCTGAGATAAAGAGAGCTATAAAGGGTGAGCAGCTAGCAGGGCACCAGACCCAACTGACCCCAGCTCACTGAAAGGTTGCGGGCCAAGTTTGAAGAGGTGCTTTTAGAAGGAATCGGCATGGAGCCTGAGGAGTACAGACAGAGAGGTGAGTGATCCTCTGCTCTGGGAAACAGGTAGCATTCGCCCATGGGGAAGAACTGTTGTAGGGCTGTGAATGGTACCCAGAAATGAGAGTGGGCTGTGTACTTTTTAACTGCACGCATCCTTGAGGCTTTAGATCTGCTGCGGCTGAGACGATCATGTATCCCAGGGCTGGGTGTGAATTAGTGGGTTTGGAATCAGTGGATGACTTAGGCTTTTTGATCTTTCAATTAAAATACTGTGGGACAGATCCAAAACTATGATTCTCAATAAAGGCACGAGGGGGCTATGCACAATGGCTCTTCCCTGGCTGACACCATGAAACTTCACTGGTACTGGTGCAGTTTTGGAGATGGGGAGCGAACTTTTGCCCCAGGGCTGGAGGAGATTGCGTAGTAAGTGGAGACAAGGCGTGGAGCTGTGTAGTTGTTTTCAGAGGATGCGAAAGGGGTTATGCCTTAATAACAGGGAAGCATGGGGCATTATGACAGCTTAATTTCTGTGAATGCAGTTTTCATTTCATCTGTAGGTAAGAAAATCTCTCTATCCCCTCAGTAATCAAACAAACTGTGCTTGTACCCATGATCCTATTTAAGAGGTACATTTGAGCTATTGAATGATGACAATGAAGTAACCCTGTGAATCTGCTCTGTCCCCATGAAACCTGCTCTAGCAGCTGTGTCCCTACATTATTAGATGGGACAGGTAAGGTGTAAAGGTTGAGTAGCTTTCCCTAGATCATCTAGTCACAGAGCCAGAGATTAATTCAGGTCTCCTGATTGCTGTCCAGCCTCCCTCTTCTGCAGAGGGATGTTCACTCTATGAATAATAGGAAACCTTCAGAAGGTCATACAAATCCCATGCGTGGGGTGTCGTGTGCATGTTCCCAGATGAACAGGAGCATTGCTTTGTCAGACTGGTTCATGATACAGTGAATTGAGACTAGTACTGTGCAATATGGCTGTATTTTTCTTAAATGGGCAAAGTAATGAGCTTATTGTCAGGGAATGCTGTCAGGTATTATTTTCACTGATGAATCATATAGGCTTAAACTAAGATTTGGAGGACTAGTCTGAATCAAATGTTGAACAGAATTTTGTTTTTTTTTTTTGTAAATTCTATATCTATTTTAAAATTGTTAATGAATGAGGTAAGATTTTTTTTTTTTAATGTGGACTTCTCTGTAGCTGCCAGCTGGCAACATGAGATTTCCGTGAATTTCCTGTATGTTCCTGCTCCTTTCTGAAGTCCAAATATGTTAGGAGCTAGAAGTGATGAGACTGAGGAATGTACTGGAACCCTTGTTTCTGAATGTCCTGAAGTGCTTGTGTACAGGACAAGTAGGGCTTCAGTGGGGCTGTGGGCCTTTTGGCGTTCTAGTTCCTGTGGCTATCCCGGGAGCAGTATTCCAAGCCCTGTCCAATGCTAATGACAGATTGCACGAAGTGCTAGTAGTACTAGTCACTTTTCCTGCAATCTAAACTCAAAGGATTGGTTTGCTTCTTCCAGGGAAAGAGATGGTGGATTACATTTGCCAGTACCTGAGCAACGTGAGAGAGAGACGGGTGACTCCTGATGTACAGCCAGGTTACATGAGAGCTCAGTTGCCAGACTCTGCCCCAATGGACCCAGACAGCTGGGACAACATCTTTGGAGATATAGAGAAGATTATTATGCCTGGGGTAAGAATTAAAGTACAATAATGACAGGAAAAAGTCTTTTATATTTCGGGTAAACACCCAAATCCTGGGAGTGCACAAGTTCTGCAGAACTTTTGTTTAGATACATGCTTACATTAGTGTCCAGCGCACAAACTCCTTCAGAAGTACAGAAGAGGGCTATAGAATTATAAATTGCTGCAAGTAGCTGTAGGCAAGGTGATAAAATGAGCAAGAGCAGCTTTGTTGCAAGGATTCCCCATATAAGGATGAATCTTTCGGAGTCTGTTGTGCAATGTTGTTCAAAAGACCATTCTTTCCTGTTCAAAATCTTTGTCTGCCTGTTTAATTCAGATAAATGCTTTTGCTATAATTTGGAATTTATCTAATAACGACATAGTGTTATCATTTGCTAGAGCTGCACTCCTGTTGATATTATCTCTGTAGCTTTCTGCTAGCAGTTCTATAATTGCACGTATTATGCTGCTGTGATCCTTTCCCATCACTTAGAACAGATGCTAATCACTACATCTCGTGCAGAATTTTGTCACATTTTCAGAATTAACTTCTAGATAACTTTATTCTAGGTTGTCCATTGGCAAAGTCCACATATGCATGCCTACTTTCCAGCTCTTACTTCTTGGCCTTCACTCCTCGGAGATATGTTGGCTGATGCAATTAACTGCTTGGGATTCACATGGGTAAATTACTCTTTTTATTTTTTTACTTTAGATATCCTTCTCCTGTGTATGTTATGGTGGAACGGGTCATAGTCATTCTTTCTGGTTCTATGAGTTAGTATAACTTTTTACTGTAAACCATTGTAAGCTGTTTGCATAATTGAAAAATCTCTCTTGTAAAAATAAATCATATATATAAAAGAAAACATTGCCTAGTATTAAGAGTTGAATGAAGAAAATACACCACTAGAAAGGTCTGTTTTCTAATTATTTGCATATCCTACAGTAAGCATAGTTCCCTGATGGGTTAGTCCCAGTGCTCAGACTGTTGCACAAGCACTGCAAGCAGCAGAGCAGCCAGCACCCATGACTGCAAGCTAGGCTGGGCTTCATTCCAGTTCTGCTCCTTTGAGAGAACACATTTACTATTTTTCTTCTTCTAAAAATGATTGTTTGGTGGCCTGTCCCGGAATGTCTGAGTATTTGGTGTCCTCCTGCCACTACATAGCACTACTTGGCTATGACTCTACAGACCTCAGTAGCATTCTGAAGCCAATGTTTTCTCCACTGGTGAAGGTGCCCAAAATTTTACATGTATGTCTCCATGTTAAGAAAGTAGTAGAAACTCATAAATGAATAAGAATTTGGAGGTTACGGTCTCCATGTACGTGTATCTGATTAGCTCATTGCATACACAGAAATGTCCACGCTCTCTATCTAGTTTTGACAGAAATCTGTTAAGTTTGTAATGTAAACTAACGTAACCTGATTCTTTCATAACTGGAAAGCTTGACAATGAAGAATAACTTCCATCTTTCTTTTGCTGCTCTTCAAAAACCCACCCTTAACTCTCCTCAGCTGGAAGACGGATCAGTTTCCTTTCTCTTTAGGGACCAAGAGCATATACTCATGGCGAATTGCAGTTCCACATTTTTGCCTCAAATGTCTTGCAGTAATTTCTTTTTAATGACTCTAAAATTATTGATAGCTCAGAAGCTCAGCGCTGAGGTGTTGCTGTGAAGCCAGAGAGAGCATTTTAAGGAGGTTGGTGAGAGTCTCTGTATTTGATATTGCGAGAGCAACTGGTAATGAGAGAATGAGTAAGGTACCTGGAGATGACCCTCAACTGCAACCTCAGCATCAAGGTCTGTATTAGAGAACTCACCAAACAACAACATAATTTTTATTATAATAGCATTGTGCTCGCATAGGTATGAGCCATAGTCTTATAGGGTTAGCTGTTTACATATCCAGAGTTTGTAATCTGCATCTTTTTGGGTCTAGGTGAGATTTCTCCCAAGGCAATGAAGAGTGTTAATAGCTATAAATTAAAATGTGGTGTGTGGCATACTCTGTAAGGGTTAAATTCCTACTGCGTTTGGTGGGTGAATTTACAGCCTCATTTTCCTTGTTTGATTTTCTAGGCCTCCAGTCCAGCTTGTACAGAACTGGAAATGAATGTGATGGATTGGTTGGCTAAAATGCTGGGCCTTCCAGATAAATTTCTGCACCACCATCCCGACAGTGTGGGCGGAGGAGTATTACAGGTAAGGGAGATCAGAGGTGGCCTCATCAACATTTCTGTTTTCACTCAGGTAAATTTCCCTCTAGGTGACCATTTTCCTTGAGACAAAATCAACAAGATTTACAGCATAGGTCTAAATGGAGACAAATGTCATATTGACTTTTCTTTCTCAAATTTTAGGATGAAATTTAGATGATTACGGAATAGGAATTGCTGTTGCTTTTAGTCCTAATTGTGTTATGGACGAGGAGCAGGTACTGTTGTGGACTTACTTAAGGATAAATGAGATAATCAGATTTGGTTTCTTCAGTCTGTTTCACATCACTAAAATATTCACCAAGGTTATTCCTGCATAATTAGAGAAGGGGAAGACTTGTCACTGTCCTTCTGCCAGCAGTCCTTATCCACATAATTTCTTTTTCCTTTTTCTCATCATGTCTTTGTGTCTCTGAGTTGCAAGATCCAAGGCCTGAACCTTCACCTTCTTTCATATGGCCTAAGCAAGTATAACTTGGAATCAGTGCTAAGGCTCTGTGTTGTTATAAGTAGCTTTGCTCAGGTTTGTAATTTTTGTGGTAGATACTGCATTTAATGTGTAGAAGAACAACAACAACAAAAAAAGTGATTGATTTACTCCCCTCACCTCAGTCCTGTACATTAAAAATATACAGCAGTTAAAAGACTTTGTTTTGTGCTGCTGGCCCAGAGAGCTGCTCATCAGCTAGGGACCTTCCACTGCATCTGAGAAAAGCAGTAGTGGAAATAAAAAAGGGGGTGGGTAGCTGAGCAATTCAATGACTTTAGTAAATTCCTGACAAAATAGCAAAAAAGTAGCAAAAATGTTGCAGTAAATGAGCAATGTCTTTGCAGAGCACTGTGAGTGAAGCAACTTTGGTTGCGCTGCTGGCAGCAAGGAAAAACAAAATTCTGGAGATGAAGCTTTCTGAGCCAGACACTGATGAGTCCTCACTCAATTCTCGTCTCATCGCTTATGCATCTGATCAAGTAGGTTCTTACGGTTACAAAGAAAATAAATTTGCTTCCATCTCACCCAGACCATACAGATGACAACGTGAACTTGCATTTCTGTACCAAGAGAAAAATACAAACATGAATGCCTTACAAGCATGAACGAATCTCTCTCATGCTGTTTTCTGCAGATGGAGAAATGAAATTGGTGTGAGGTGAGATTTTGCAGGGTCCCAGCAGTCCAAAAGAGACTGCTTCACATGACTCATTTCTGCACATTTTTCCTGTTTTCCACAAAACCGTACTCCAGTAACTCCAGTAGTTAAGTGCTGATCTCATGCTGCTTCAGCTCGTTTCTTCCCAGCCTCCTTCCATTTGGAGACAGGCACACTCAGGTCCTCAGTGTTGCTCTTGGTTGTTGTCTCCGCTCCAGGCCTGCGAGCTTGTTCCTGGAGAAAATGCCTACACAGTGATGTGACTCTGCCTGAAAGCCTGTTCTGTCCTTTGGCTCCTGAACTTGAACAATCATATTCCCCTGTGGAACAGCAACAGGAGACATACTCATGCTGGTTCTCCCTTGATATAACTAAAAGGGTATTTTCTTGTGAGGTGTTTTGGTCTGTGCCAGCCCCGAACGAGGCACACTTCAGGGGTTTTCGTCTTATGACAGTGAGGAGGGAATACACTGAGGTTGATCCATTTCTAGAGAGTCCTTTAAGATATGAGTTTCGATAAATGGCCCTCCAAACGCAGGATAAGTATACCTATTATTAGGTTTTAGAGACCAGTACCCAAATAAATGGGTCATAGGTGTTCCTTGAAATTACAATGTATTATTTCTTTTAGTTATTGACAAGGAACAAATTTTCAGACTTGTATTAATCTGGATTATAATAACAACCTTATCTATGCTTTTATTACATCCACTGTCTTTTATAATAATTTATCACAGTTGCTCAGCCTAACAGCTTGCTTTCTTACTGTTTTCTTTTTTTTAAAAGGCTCATTCTTCTGTAGAAAAGGCTGGCTTGATTTCCCTTGTGAAGATAAAATTTCTGCCTGTGGATGAGAATTTTTCCCTTAGAGGTGAAACTTTGAAGAAAGCCATTGCAGAAGACAGAAAGAAAGGCCTAGTGCCCATCTTTGTATGTTCAACTTTCTGTTTGGGGTTATTGACATACTGTTGTATTCTTAATGTCATCATAAGAAATGTTTTAGAGATAATTTTACTGTGTTAAAATATTTTAGTTGAAGATGAAAACATGTATGAGAATTTATATTTTATTGAATTCAGAAATGTTGATATAATTTCATTTTTACTACATTGATAGCCACTGCAGTTTTAAAATACTGCATCCATTTATTAAAAAAAAAAAAAAAAAAAAGCCATCTGGCCATCTGAACAGTTTTTTCTTCTAGGTTTGTGCAACTTTGGGTACAACTGGAGTCTGTGCTTTTGACAATCTCTCAGAACTGGGTCCGATTTGTAAGTGTCTTTTCCCCCCTGATTTTAAACTATGATAGCACAGAGAAGATAGTATGAGAATTTTTCATGTCAAAACCAAGGAGAGTAGAAACACTAATGAGCTGAGTTTTTCAAATGTGTCTCAAAAATGAGTGGAGTCAGTACAAGTTTCTGCAGTGGTTTCTATAAGGTTTAAATTAGGATGCTAAAGTACATTCCATTCAAGGTGGCTGAAACTTGCCAACTGGTAATTCTTTAATGTGGTTATTCAGGGAATACACAGAGCGTACACTACAGACTGCAGTGTTGTTGTAGGAAGGATACTAAATACTTAACCTAGCAAAGGAGTTTTGAAGGTAGTGATTGGTAGGACATCCTTTGTAGTCAGCAGTTCAATAGGTAAATTTGATGTGGTTGCACGTTGTAGTCCAGCATAAATTCTGACAAGTAGGTGCTGAAGACACGTGGCACTTTCTCTTACATGTTGGAGTGTGGCTTCTAGCTCTGGGTCCTTTTTGCTTGTACTTTTTCTGGCTTTGTGTAACTGAGCTATACTTGGGAATTTCACTTACAAAAAGCGTAGGTGACAAATCAAATGTTAGAAAGCCTCATACGAAATTTAGAATAGTGAATTTTGTTGTAGAGTTGGGTCCATCTGAACTCAGCATTATCCCATATTTTATGGTTCTGGTTCCACAGCTTTAGAATAAAACTAGATTGCCAATTGCTTGTATTGCATTTTATTTTGTTAACCTGTCCACCTTCTGCAAAAATGTGTGCCTAGTTTTCAGAGAGGGGAGTACAACTTAATTAAGCATGTACTTTGATTCATTATGTCCCTTACATAACAACAGTTTCAATTCCAACAGGTGATGCTGAGGGACTCTGGCTTCATATTGATGCTGCATATGCAGGAACGGCATTTCTATGTCCCGAATTTCGATTGTTCTTGGATGGAATTGAATACGCAGATTCCTTTACTTTTAACCCTTCTAAATGGATGATGGTTCATTTTGACTGCACTGGATTTTGGTGAGTAAAAGCAACACCAAAAGGATAACGTGCAAATTGTAAAGTCTTTCTTTGCACTTTTTTTTTTGCTAAATACAGTTCATTCTACAATTGATAGGGTTAAAGATAAATGCAAGTTACATCAAACCTTCAGTGTTAACCCTGTCTACCTCAGACATCCCAATTCAGGAGCTGCTGTTGATTTCATGGTAAGTTGTAATTTGAGTTGTTATTTTAAATTGCCTATAAAATGTTCAAACATAGACTGCCAAATTAGGTGGTCTTACTACTTAAAAGCATAAAGACAATCATACTGAGGTCCTAATGGAGATTAAGTATTAAAGCTTTGAAGTGAGCCCTGGTTATGACAATTGATTATAAAATTGTTTTCATATAGAAAAAGATTGAGGTACTCAAGATTTTAGCACAGGTGGGGATCTAGCCTAGCCATTTTAGTTAGAAGAGTCATTTCTGTGCATTGTATTGTTCAAATAATTCCTACTGATGACATTTTGGGTAGTTTTCTTGTATCTCTGACGTGATAAAATAGAGAAAGGAGTAAGCAATGGAAACACCATGGTCTGAAACAGCAGTAAAATGAATTGCATTTTTCTTCAGATTAATGTATTGATAGGAGAGCTGAGGCATTTCACTTTAGCTCCATCTTACAGCAGATTTCAGTACAGTAAAACAAAAGAATATTCAACTGCCAATTGTTTCGTCTATGATCTCACCCAAGACCTGAAAAGATGATTGTTTTCTTGAAATCAATGGTGCTTTTCACTAGAGGGAGTGTGAACGTAGAGAGGGAAAAAAAAAAATCAATGGGTCCCTCTTGTGGTTAAATAGGACCCTGCACGTTATTGTGTAGCTCCTTAGGAAGTACTCTTACGTTTTGTCACTCTTTTCCATACACTAGGTGTTATTTTCTCTGGAAGGGTTTACTCCTACATGAATTCTTACTGTTGACTTGGGAACAGGATGGCACTTAAATATGCAAATTACAGGAACTGAAGTGAGCACTCAATCCTAAAGTGTAAATGGACACATCTTAAGTTGATAATGCTCTTTAAGTGCAAACAGTTGTATGCTGGTAATTATCTAAAAATTCTAAACACTATCCCTCTAGATTAAGGGGAAAAGACAAAATCTTATTTTTGAAAATAGTTGAAAAATATGTAGACGTAACGCTTCCTTCATGGCTATTTCCTAGGCTTAGCTGGGTTTCAGTAATACACAATTCGTTGTGTCAATAAAGATTTCTGACTTGAGTACAGGTCTGAAGCAACAGACTGAGTAATGTAAGGGGACACCTTTCTGCTGTTTTTGCCCTCACTGATATACTGTTGTGTTTTCACAGCACTGGCAAATTCCACTCAGTCGTCGATTTCGTTCTCTGAAGCTGTGGTTTGTGATTCGTTCATTTGGGGTGAAAAAGCTTCAAGCTCATGTCCGGCATGTAAGTGCATTAACAGTGCAAGCACAAGTGTATTACATTCATTTATCGGTAGTTGAGTTTATTAAATTCAGTCATGCAAAGACGAGTAACAGAAATCCTCTAATATACAAAGTTTGCCTAAATGTGCGTTGATTTTGATTTTGATTTTGCATTGCGTTTTTTGCATTGACTTTGATTGACAAAATGTTTCCTGTACTCTTCTTGGAAGCAATAGGCAATGGAAAGCAATTTGATAAGTCAATACCTTCTGCACATCATTGACTAAGTTTGTAGAAGCTTTCTTTGAGTGAAAAGGAGGCAGGCTGTGACAGATGGCTGAACCCACTGCAATGAAACTTCACAGGCTTCAGTCTTCGATGGAGTGTACATATGAGAGATCATATTGTGGATCAACAGTTGCTGCAAAAGGACTTTAATCTGAGAAAAGACACATTCAATTTTCAAGCCTTCTAGAAATTCCTATATATAGCCCAGCTATTCTTGTTCATTGTCAAGCGTTTGGGCAAAGAGAGGCAGTCTTAAAAATTCTTAGCTTTGTTGTCATTCTTAGCTTTGCTACCATACATGCAAATGAATGGAATGATCGGTTTTAATGAGGAGTGGAATTGTTTTTAACTACTTAATTTAGTGTCTTACATCGAGTTTGTGACAAACCAATACATAACTACATTTTTTCCCCTTAATTATAGGGTACTGAAACAGCCAAATTCTTTGAATCTTTGGTTGAAAGT
>VXAL01010385.1:575502-585693 GCA_013399475.1 Chauna torquata | reverse complement strand
CTAAGGATGTGCAATATATTATACCAACTAGTCAAAACTACTAGGGTAACATAAGTTAGAAAATACTCAGGGTTTCAACCAAATCTAACCTTGTTTGTCTGATTTCAGATCCCTACATTACACTGTAAGGTTGGATTACATTTCAACTGTCCATCACAATTGTATTGCAGGGGGAGATTAGATGGGAGTTCTGCGGAACTTGGGTAAATGAGCGACATGGCCAGGAAGGTACCTCCAAAATACAGGAGACAAGAAATTATAGTAAAGCTACCTGTTCCTGCCTTTGTTCTCCAATATATCCGGGATTATGCCTTTAGCAGCAGTGCTTCTCAAATAAAAAAAATAAAAAATAAAATTGTCATAAGCACTTAAAGAATTTATAAAAGTTCAAAGATTTTACAGATTTCTGAGGAGTAGAAAAAAGGCAGTAAACACATCAGAACTTCTGGCATTGGTTCAGTTTGTTAAGGAAAGGTGAAAAAAGGGGAGAATCAGTTTCTTAAGTGATATTATTCTAGAAATTCAAGTCTATTTTGTTTGTCCTATTCTACTGTAATTGTAGAGCTATATTCCTGCAAAAGATAAAGCACTTTATATCCAAGATACTTAATCTCAAGTGTTCTTCCCTTCTCCTGTTAATATTCTTATGCTTTCTTTTCTTAGCTAATTAATATTGCATACATTTAAATGATGGAATGTATCAAATGTAGCTTATGACAAATAGAGAAGCTGAAGGAGGACCACCTATACCCTGCAGTTCAGTATACTGGTATTTTGTTAACATACTAAAAAAAATCTTTTGTTACCAGACTTCAAGTGTTTCATCTATACCTGGAACTGACACTCCATATACAATAACTTCTTGAACACAGTCAATCAGTCCTAAAACATCTGCAACTTCAGTTGTAGAAACGTTTTCTCCTTTCCACCTGGAAAATAAGCAGTCAAAAGGAGTCGTGATTTCTATGTGTATTACATATAGTGATCTGTAGTGTTTTAATGTCTGACTTTATAATGGACTGAACTTGAGGTCAGAAAGCACTTTTGCACTGGAACAAGGGACTTGTTATCAAAACTAGAGAAAATGTGCTGCAAAATTCAAAAACACATTCCAGATTATTCACATCTCAGAAGGATTTAATATGCTTAGTTTACTCACGCTTAAAAGGGCTCTATGCATTCTGAGTTTTAAAAGCGCAGTGAATCTGAAAGCACAATGTTTTTTACTCTGTGAATGTGACAGGTTTCTGGCTATTCAAAATATCATCAATTCAACACCCTAAACTGAACCGCTTGTAGGCTGCATATGTAGCAATGAACACAATTAAGTACAACCACGGAGGTGAGTGACAAAGTCCTCTTTTCTCCAACTGAAGTCAGAAAAATTGCTCTTTGTCAGTCAGTAAGAAATACTGGATGTGAATTCAAACCTGAGAATTAATTGGTATTTTTTCCTATGACAAGCATTTAAACAAATCAACTAACCGGAATGTGTCTCCAATTCGATCATGGAAATAAATGAAGTTATCATTGTCAATTACTAAAAGGTCACCACTATTAAAATATAAATCCCCTTTTTGAAAGACATCTCTTAATTGCTTCTTCTCTGTTTGCTGTTTTGCTCCTGCGTAGCCACTAAATGGTGCATACTGGGTGATTCTGCAGATCAGTAGTCCGGGTTTGCCTGTGAAAAGGAAAAACATGTGCTGTTTGTTTAAAAAGCACAGTGGAAATTGCCAAAAACAAACAAACAAAAAACACTGATTTTTCCTTATGCTAATGATATTTGCAGATGTTAGTTGAGATTTTTTTCATAATTTTCTATTAAAATCAGTTGTGGAGGTACAGATTGAGTTTCACCTTGGCCTCTCGACTAATGAGCTCTCAAAAATGCTAGTAGATAATACAAAGTATCACCTGCTTGTATTAATGCAGAACAGAATCTTTGAGGTCTTGCCTGGTAACTGACAAAAAAGTTGCCCAGCTTCTCTAGGCAGCTTCATAAACCCCAGTTTAAAACATGAGACTCATTAGGAGTTGTGTCTACAGAGGAAACTTACAGTTGACACCAGGCATGTCTTTAGATGGTGACCACCTGTACAGGCTACTTTTTCATGTAACTCAGCCGGGCTGCAGTGGGCTTAACCCTCAGCCAAAAGATTCAGTTGGATTTAGTAACCAAATACTTGCTTACTTCGAATGCAAAATAGACCAAAAGGCTGCTTAGTATGTTCTTTATTCTTTCACTTGCTAGAGTTAATGTAGTTTGTGAGGGGAGCAGGAACACCTGTATGTTTGTGTAAACTGAAACCCAACCTCACATACAGAGCTTTGTGTGGATGTTACGCACTAGGGTGAATTTTATCTCTATACAAACTAAATTACAGTCCATTCCTGTCACATTTTTCAAGCGTGGGATTTTACATTTTTTCTTTGGTTTGTCTCTTACATTGCAGATATTTTCTATTCGTCTGCAGTTTAACAACTTCAACATTGGTTGCATTTATTTGAATACGGAACATATGTGCCCGCATCCCTCCTCATCCTAAGTCAAGGGAGAGTTGGCATAGGAGAGTATGCCTATAGGGCAGACCCTCTGCTAACATAACCAATACGTTCCTCAGTAATGAGAATTTACCACAGCTGGCAACCTGTTCCCTTATACACACAGAAAGTGAGCATTTCTTTCTCACTGTGTAGCCTGGGATGCTCACTCGGAGTTCTCCCTCGCGTGCAACAGAATCCAACAATATCAAAAGTATCATAAGTATCTGGTTTACACCTTGGTTTGCCTGTGCCAATATATAATCCCATCTATAAAAACTGATATTAAGGTACATTATTAAAAAAAAATATATTTTCATGTGTGCTTTCTCTATTGCCAGTGGAAAACAGTTTCAGCCACTGGTGGCAAAGAGAACTGCTTTCTATTTTGTAAATGTTTCTTTACTGGCATGTTAAGGACAAAGCCTGAGAAGAACTAAGTAGCTCCTGCTGAAAGTCAAGATCTGTACTCAAAAGTAAAAATGTTACTGTGTCCATTACTAAAACTAGAAAAAATAAAAGCAGATTTATCATGTTCTTAGCATCGCTCCAGATAAAAGTGATGCAGAGATGTAATTTTAAAAAGTAAATACCTTTCTGAAAATTTTTTTTAAAGGAGTTAAGTTTTTACCTTTGGGAACTCTTACGCAGTATCCACTTTCATCTTGGACTGGTTCATCTTTCTCTACGTCATATTTAATCAGTTCATAGCGTAAGATTTTCTAGTGAAAATTTACAAAATGTATACACACATGAATATTCAATCTTTGAAAAATATTTTCAGAATTATGCTACACAGTCATCTTTCTATTTAACAGGAGCCAAATTCACCACATTCAACTGGATGTACTAAGTCTAAATTTTCATTTGCCTGAACTAGCGAGAGATATCTGTGGTATCTAGCATGGGCAGCTGTACACTATACTTGGGGAGAATCTTCTCCCTGAACAAATTTGCTGAAATTCTAACGGGGCCCTAGGTTCTTCCCACCTTGTGGGAAGTGGCCTAGCGAACGACCTTGGCAATGTACTAAACCACAGAAGACAAAATGCAAAGTTCTGTTGTTTTCTTACCTTCTGCAGGCAGTTTACTCTTCCCACTGCACCAATTTTTCCAGTGTAATTAACAAAGGAAATATTTCCTTCAGTCGATGCATAAAACTCCAAGATATTAATATTTCCAAATCTTCTGATAAATTCTGTCCAAACATCAGTCCTTATTCCGTTTCCTATGGCAAGTCTGACTTTGTGATTCTGATCATTGTTTCTCTAGAAACAAGAAAATGTTGTGNNNGCAACTGTAGTTAGCAGTTAACTGGATTTGGATGAAGATAGGTACAAATAATTAGATGCAGAAAGCCAGAATGAAACTTGGGCACCATGTTACTCTATTTTGTTTGGAAGTCCTGCTATCTGGAGAAGCGTGAAATTTACCCTGAATTCAGCAGAAGGTTTACAGGATTCAAAATGTTGTTTGGGGTGGAAAGGAAATCCCTTCTGCCATTACAAATGAACACTGCAGGATTCAGCCTGCTAAAAATTCAATTCTTTTACAATATTTCATATAATTTTTAATGGTGCTATTAGATCTTTGTGTTTACAGAGTAAAGAGACAAGCACATAGTGATGATGGTACTCCACTTATGCCTTCTCTTAGATGTTTATATTTGTCCTCAACAATGGGAAGTACTCATCTGGATCACACACTTGTAATTCGTAAATATTTCTAACATGCTAATGAATAACAATAGCCTGAGAGAATTTTAGCAAAATATGGAAAGGCTTTTTTGTCCCACTTTCTGCTTTCTACTCCAACTATTCCTTCTTATTGCATAATTTAATACTGTTATAAGGCACAAAGTCTTTTAAATGTATATTGGCTTACCACCTTGGAATAGACTATGCTATCAGCAACGGACTGGAATGTGCATTTGTGCAGAGTATGTTGGCTTTATGTCTTTCAGGCAATACATGCAGAGGGCAATGTAGTACGTAGTAGGAGCAGATGATGAATATGGAACACTGGAATTGCAAAGTGCTCTTTCAACAAGGGATTCAAGAGAGAAATCTGGCCATCAAGACAAACATGGTTTGGTTTTGTAATGTCACATTCCCGGAAAAGACCAAAAAAATGCCACAATATAATGGCTATAATTTTTAAATACCGAAAAACTTTGTTTTGGACTTCAGTCACATAACTTCTGGATTATTATTGCTTTTCTGCAGAACAGTCTAGTAATAGGTTTTAAATTTAATCTAAAGAAGAAATATATTAATATATAGTCCGCTCCATGATATTGAGAGATCTGCCATTAATATGTAACAGCAGAATCAAGCTTAAAATAGAAAATCTGCTGAAATTCTGCATAGCGTCCAAATTAGTTGCTGTTCACTTCTTACAAAGTCTTTGTCATAGATGATGCTCTACAGCAGTGTACACAATACCTTAGTCTCTCCTGGGAAGTTTTTTTCCAACTCCAATTGATTAGGGATTTGTAGATCTGAGCTTAAAGACTTTATTTAGCAATGATTCACTGGAGACAGGCTGCTGCTTGGCTCCACATTGTCTCTCATTTTTTGTTGTTTTGAAGTCTGTATTTTCAATCATTTTTCCTCCTCATTTACTTGGGCAGGTAAAGAAAATTTGTTATTTAACCATGATTTAGTCACAGTTAATGAAAGGAGGAAAGAAGGACTTAAGGAATCACGCTTAAGGTGATTTCTGTAATACTCGGACTATTCATTTGTTCTGTAATGACTATGCAAGTTAGGTGGAAGTATAATCAGAAAGAAAACAGTGACACACGTTGAGCTTTTTTTCTTCTGTGGATGTATAAAGGAAAGAAATCATAGCACAGATAAAAGTTAACTGCACGATAAGGCAAATGAATTATGAAATGACGTTAGTTAAGCTGGATGACACTCTACATCAATGTGGATCCTACTTACACTGTGAGTTCCTCATAGAAAAGACTCTGTTACAACTGAAATAACAAGCCAAGCCCTCTTGGCACCACTACAGTTTAAGTAATAATATCTGCCAGGCCAAGTTCTTGCTCTCTTAAAATGTTAATCCCATCTTTCTGGGAGACTTGCGGACTCAAAGCAGCAAGAATATGAGTTCATGGGAGCGGACATTAAGCTTATAAATCATTCTTATTTAAAAGTGTTTTCTCCACTGGTGTTGAATTCTATGTGTTACATATGTAAACAAAACCCCTTATATTAAATAATAAAAGCTAGGATACCTGTGTCTATCTTAAAATCTGATCTTCGTAGAGAAGCAGCCACCAATAAGGAGTAACCTGTAAGACAGTCTCAAATACCACTCAACTGTATTGTTCCATTCTTTCATTGGGCTTCAGGTTCAGCCATTCAGGTTCATTAGTTTATGTAACAAATGGTTATTTTTGATTAACAGATCACTTTAATGGTTAAGCTAAATGTCTCTGTGTGGCTAACATTACCAATCTCATGCCAGTTTGGAACTGATTTATACTTGGATGGAAACTGTATGTGTCTTTGAGATCCTGGTTAAGATCAGGAAGCTACAGAGCGTGCCCTGTGACTAGGTTATATTCATATACACAGGCATGCTGAATAACCAAGCACACAACTATGTCAAAAATGAGAATATGAGCTTACTCTTTATTTTCCTAATGAACTTGATGCATGAAAGCAGATAACCTAGTTTTTCATTTTTTCCCCTATTTCATTTACACCAGTTGAGTATTGGCTAATTATGACTGCTTTGCTAATTGAGGTCTTCCATGAACTACAGGATTATCATATAACTTATCACCACCTTTAAGTATATGTTTGAAGGGCCCAGTTTCTCTAACTCAGTTTAAATCTGCTCCCCCAACTCTTTTTTATGACAACTGCTGGCCTAGTCCAGAGGCCAAGTCTTCTGATTATGATAAAACTTTATTTTACTCACTGCTCGTTTTGGGCTAACAGCTCATGAAGAAAAAATACTAAGAATAGCAGAATCTTGCTTCAATACCTACCCTGCTTCCAGAGAAACTCCACTGATTTTCAGTGATTTCATCTCTCTGTACCTGACATCACAAGCCTCTCTACATTTGCTATTTTGCACACATACAAAAATTGCAAAGAAACTGTGGACCTGACTCTCTGTTCTATATTCTGCTTATCAAATGGTGCCAGGAAGTGTGATTGATACCACTTTCATACTTACTAAGTTCTAATTGCTATTCACTAGGCCTACCTCTGTGAATGTAATTTTATGCAACCACATTTCTGAAATCAAGGACTAAACGATACGATCGCAGGGGTCTCAGCAGGAAAGTACCTATGAATAGGTACACTAATGAAGACAATATGTTAAGTGTATCTTCAGAGGGGCATGCCTTAAATAATCACTTTAATGCTTTCACCTGGGGATCACATGACTGTCTTGGGCTAGGACTTCTTAGCTGCAAAAAACAAACAAACTCACTTTCCTTAAATATGAAATGACACAGCTCCTTTACTTCCTACAAGATCTCTCATTTTTGGTTTGTAGTTGGAGTGCTTGTATAAGGTAAGTATGCCTTCCATTGATTTTAACAGAATGTCAATTAATGGATAACAATTGTTCCACTATTCAAAAGAATAGTTAATTCAAGCCAAAAGCTTTTTTTTTGTTGTTCTTGAAAAAAAGTCATATTAGTATGCAATGAGATTTCTGACCTCCTTAGAGAAGGTTACAGCTCTTTAGCACTACCTGCTATCTCTTAGATGAATGCTGTTTGCTTTGGTGCTATGCATAGCTAAATAATATGCTGCTCTTAATTTAAGAAACAAGTTGGTAATTATATGTAGAGTCCTTTAAGGATGCAGTAACACTAACATACTGTTGCAGAACGTGTTATAAGTTGAAGTTTTTAGCCCAAGTTAGGTAAAGCCAAAAACAAACAAATGAATGTGGTAAGGGAAAACAAATCAAGGGAAATGAGAACAGGTATGAAGTAGAATAAGGCGCAGATTTTTCACCTTCATAACTAGAACTGGCCACCAAACAAGATCAGACTGATTTGGGTAGCTAGAGAATAGGAATCAAATTGAAGGTAACCCACTCTTTTTTTAAAACTAGGTGACAATTTAGATATCCACGTACCATATGGTATGTGCAGTATTATAACAAAGCTGTATTTGTGTATATGTACGATTTTTTTTCAAAAGAGCTCTATACTAGCAGGGTTTTTCTGCAGTGCACTCACATCCATGCAGAACTTTCCACATGCACGTTCAGATAAGACCCTTGCTTCTTTACATGAGGCTTTGAGTATGATCTAGCCCTAATAGGTTGACCTACTATTCATGTTTTTAACATCTTAAAACTTAAAAAAAAAAAAAAAAAAAAAATTCAGTATTAAGTCTATTTTCTTTGTGTTAAACTTACAAAATTATACTATTTTTCATGCGGCACTTTTATTATGTTAATTTGACATATTTTATAATTAATGCATAAAGTTTTCTCAAACTTAAATCTGTGGAACAATTTACTTTATCTGGAACTGGTTTCTTGAACTCTTATTAATACTGCTCATGTCTGGAAGTCAGCAAGAATTTATATCTTTAAAATTCTGCAGAAAGTGACATTAATTCTCATGTAAAAACAATTGTCTAAAAAAAAAAACACAAAAAACAACACATAAAACAAACAAACAAAGCCCTTAACAATATAACAATATGATTGTCACCATTCATGTAGTTTTCATTCTAATACTTAGCTTTCTAAAAGCAGTTGCTAAACCAGGGAGAACAAGTTACACACATTTAGTGGAAAAACAGCAAGAAGCCTTTTGCACTAACACAAGAGTATGTTAAAATTTGATTTAAGTAAAAAAAATAAACAAAGCACATACTGACTAGTGTTTTTTCCCTAATAAAATAGTGACTTTTGGATTAGAATCACCGGCACTCCCTTGACTAAACTTTCAAGGAAATAATTGTTAAGTGGGAACTGATTTGCCTGACTTGGAAAAAGTTTATTTTAAAACAAGGAATATTATGTTTTTACTTTATGGTGTGCCCTGTTCCTTTCTTTCCATTTCAAAAGTCGCTCTGTATTGCCTTTATGCCAGGGAAAGCTTCTTGCCACGTAGTGCAAAGTAAACACAATGAAACTGATGGATGATAAGTTATGCATTGTTTGAGACTGTTCGTGTGCATTATTTTTTTCCTTATGGTTAGATTATAAGGATAATATAGCCAATATTCCAAGTACTTCAATTAGCCTAAAAAAAAAAAAAAGACAGTTAATGTTACCTGTGGCACACTGCATAGATACCAAAGCACTTCCCCTATATACTGTATCACTGTTACATTATATTTTCTGCGAAGACGTCCAGGAGGGTGCGGGCGGGCCGGCGGACGCCAGCTCTCTGCGCCCTGCTCGTTACCCGCGCCATCGTGAGGGCGAAGCGCAAGTCCTGCAAGAAGTAGGGCCAGGCGCAGCGCAGCAGGAGCAGCAGCCCCGCCAGCGCGGTGCAGAGCGCGGGCAGCATGCCCCCGCGCCGCCGCCCCTTCCTCCCCTCACGGCCGCGACTCGCGCCGGCGAGCGACAGCGAGGGCCACCGGCCGCGCCTCGCGCCGGGCAACACCAACGGCCGCGCCTCGCGCTGAGGAGAGGGCGGACCAACGGCCGCGCCCGCCTCCTACCGCAGCTCTGGGGCGGCGGTCGCTTTCTCGGTCCCCGCTTGAGGCGGCGGGCCGGGCGGTCTATGCTGAGCGAGGGGGCTGCCTCACCTCTGGGTCCCACCTGCCTTCTCCTCTCGGCGCCTCAAGGGCAAAACCCGGCAGCCGGCCCGGCTCACACCGTGGCACCGGCAGGTGCTGACTGACCTGCCGCTGTCAGTCCTTCTTCTCAGTCTTCAGTGCTCTCGGATGAGCTGTCTGATTTGATGGCGGTCACTGCCCGTCGTGCTAGAGGGACTGTTTAATGACCGTTGTAGCAATTCGAAGCGCGGCAAGCGGTGGGTGCGCACAAAGCTGGAGTCACGTCCTCATGGGTGCTGACGGGTTCCTGCGTGCTGTGCCAGAAGCAGTGTCTAGCGGTGCAGCTGAAGAGTTTTCAGGACTGAGGTGGCCAGAACGCTGACATCTTCCCTTGCGAACGAGACTGATGCTTCTCTTGGAGGCAGAATGAGTCCTGCAGGGGACTCAGACCATCTGGAGGTCCCTGTTTCAGTCAGCTGTCACCAGGGTTACAGGCAGCCAAGCCTCGTCAGGGTTCACTCCGAGAGAAACTTAGGATGAGGCAGATTATGTGGTGAGCTGTCTTGGGGAACATGTCCTTCATATTCCCCACCTCTTGTACCAGTCCTAGCACTCTTCCTTACTTGGTGATAAATAGGCTAAATAGGTAAATAGTAGCAGAGTCAGCCAAAAATTTGGGGGGTGATTTTTATTTTTTTATTTTGAATCAAATAAAAATGTTTATTAGTATTCTAGATGTGCAAAAGGGATTTACAGTCCCAGTCTCTCTGTCTTGCTCCTGTCCAAGGCTAGGAGAGATACTGGTTACTCTTACAGCCCTGAGGCAAACTCCAGGAATTTCACCCTTCTGACAAACCAGCAACCACTGCTTTTCTCAGTGAAGTTTACGCAGCTGTTGCTGTGAAGAAAGATACCCCTTTCT
>VXAL01010385.1:558389-575415 GCA_013399475.1 Chauna torquata | reverse complement strand
CCCCCTTTCTCCCCCCCACCAAGGGAACAGTTTCTTGCCTTCTCAATCACAGGTTTCTGCTCCTCTTTCATGTCATATCCAGTACTTCTTTGCCCACATGGTGAGTTGATTCAGCTCATTGATCTGCCAGCAAACTTCTTTCTTCACTGCAGACTTTGGCCTACCAGGTAAATTCACTTTGCCATGAAGTGAGCTGTCGCTAGCTCTAATGTCACAGAAGTGATGGACGCTTGAGCTGGGTGGGAGGGAGCAGAGCTGGCCAGTTAGTTTAGCTGTAGTCAGACCTCCCAGGCAGTTCCTCTGTGGCAGAAACAACCCAGTGGATTGCAAGTGGCCTACAGCTAGAGTTGCCTTTACTGCTCCCATACAGCAGCCAGCATTATGACTCATGGGACTGACTGATGAGCTGGTTCACAGAGCTAGCGCAGGTGAAAATTAACTGGTTTATATCTATGGTAATTTTTGACTATCATTAGCCATTATCATTTGGATAAGTTTTTAACAGTTCTGCTATATCAGAGCTACCATTTCCAGCTGGTGCCTCAGATATTTTTTTAAGAATTAGTTTGCAGCTGTACAAGCTACAAAATATTTTTGAAAGCTTCTTTATCTGATGATAACTGACTAAGTGGGAGAAATTAGTACAAGCTTTTGGTTATGTTCACAGCCAGTCTGTCCAAGGTATTGCTGAACAACCATAACAAATTCCAGCCTCCTGCTCTGAAGAGGATGTGGCAATATTGTGCTGTCATCCTGCAACAGGCTTTCTGAACAGTTTTCCTGTGTAACCTTCGCCTGTTCAGTTATGCCTTTGCCTTTCTCACATGGGCTGTGACATTAGTTCTGTATCTCTAGCAGGGAATCATGATCAGCAGTCTGGAGAGCTAAAAGCCTCAGATTAATACCTCATGTGTGTGCCCCAGTGACATTTTCAAGGACCTTTGGCTGCCTTATTATTCAGAACTGAATTTTTTGAAAACTTGTGAATTTTCACACAATAAATACTTGGTTTGCTGGCCAACTTTTTTTACAATACATTGTTCTACTAAAGTATTCCTAGAGATACACCTTTTCCACCCTTCTCCAATTACAGGCCCCTCATAAACATATTCAGCTCTACAGAGGTACTGATTTCAGTCATGAGCTGGCTAGTTTGCTGAGGCAGTGGTACATTTCAGAGGCAATATTTAATGATGCTTAACCTAGCAATGGCAACTAGAATTCAACAGTTCAGGCAGTAATTATGTCAGCATTACTAGGCATTTGGATAGCCTCCATATTTGAAACAAACTATACTTCTTGAGTTCCTGTTATTTTCTCTGATATTTACCAAGCCCTAACTACCTATGTTTATAGTGTTTCTTCTGATACTTTTGATTTAGCACTAAGGTTTGTTTTGTTCTCTAAAAACATGAAGCAAAACCCTGTTAGGAATTAGTCTCTGCTGCACACTGGGACAATCTGGTTTTCTTCAGTAATCCCAAGGCGAAAGTGTGTTCGTCCGCTGCTAGATACAGTTTTGTTTGTTTTTCTCATTATTGTAGAAGTTTTAATAGGTAATTAACTGCTAATTCATATGTTGTTTGAGGCTAATATGTCATGAAGTGTGCCACATGTGGCGTGATTTTGAAGTGTTTGGTGCTTTTCTTTTTTTAAAATATTTTTTATGGGAGAATTACTAATCCAAGTGGGTTATTTTGTGCCTGACTAATCTTATGGACTGCTGTAGTGTATGTTGATATTTTTCCTCAAATAGCAATCATTTTGGTTACATGCAAGCAGTAAGTAACCTTTAGTGTTTTTGCTGAATCAAGTATCAGTGTAAAAACTGTTAGCCTAGGGACAAGGAGTGCTTTTTTATCGACTTATTTGTTTGCTAGGTTTTATAGTTCAGTAAACACTATTTAATAACCTCATCTTCCCTTTTTTTCTTTTTTTTTTTCCTATTAGCTACTCCAAATCTAGATTTTTCCTAGAGAGCTGACGGAGTTTCCTGTGAATATTTGACATGTGTTTAGTGTTGCAAGAAGCATGTGTGCTTGAGCCTGTGCTGGAAACTGATCGAGGGCCTCACCCGCTGCAGGCAGTCAGCAGTGCTGGCTGTGCTGGACATTGCCCCTGGAACTGGTGCTGCAGAAGGCCTCTTGTCAGTCTTTGGCACTTGTCCAAGCACCCCGGCAGAGCCTGCAGTCAAGCTGCGTGAAGACAAGAGGCTGCTCACAGCTGTTCACTGTGGTTTCAATGGGTGCTCTGTTAATGAGTTTATGATTTCCCATGTATGCTCCTGTCCATAGTCTCTTCCTTTCCAGCTTTCATTCTTCTAATGCTTTGTGGAAGCACTTGAAACACAGATACCTTTCTACTGTATCTTCATGATAGCTGACATTCATGGAACTCTTTCTTTTCTCTGCATCGCTGTCCTCCATGGGATGACATTTCAAGGTGCCAGCAGAATTCACAAAGGAATGTATTTCTTGTTATGGAGATGTGATTTTGTTCCCACATTGAGTCTATAACTTAAACTACTGTCATTTTCAGCATAACATCCAATTACACTGGTGAATGTAGGTGTCCAGAGGTATCAGATGAAAATGACAAGACAGCAGATTACTACCCACTGGTGAGTTGCTGTTCTTTAATAATTTAGAAAAAAAAAAAATGTTTAGTGATTTACAATGTTAGAGAACACTGGCTCAATCCTTCCCCCTTGAAGTTACTGTCAAAATGTTCATGATCTTCGCTGAAGGTACGATCAGAACTCCTAAGGAGAAGAATATTCTCTTTTCCGTTGGGTAGGTGGTTATTCTTGATGATGTATGAATTTTTGTAACTAGGAAGATATTAGGTCGTGTTTTCTTCCAAGAGCAGAAGTGTTACATCTTTGGTACATATTGTCATGACATAAGATAGGATGTGAGTTTAAAGGGCTACAGCTATTTTGGAATAATTCTGTTTAGAAATTCATATTCTGGAATAAGTATGTCTTGATGGAAAGTTATTCTGGAATAGTTTTTTCAGAAAGTTGTTCTAGAATAGATGTTAGAAATAACCTGGAAAAGCCACAAACATTGGCTGATCACTTGCCTGAAATTATTAAAAATACACTGTCGTAGAGAAATAGATTTTTACCTATGAAAATTTCTAATATTAAATTTCCTAGAATGGCTGCAGAAATTGAGGACATTGAAATTAAGAACAGTGAGTAATCATTCATACCAAGTTTTCTTGCTAGATTAATAAAAATTACACCTCTGCAGGTGACATATGCATTTAAATATGAGAAACTAATTTTATGTTGTTCATAAAGAATGCCTAAGTATTTTGAAATGGAGGTTCCAAAATTAAGCTTCCAAAATCAATTAATATTTTTAGCAAAGTATTACTAACCTTTTCCATTTCTTAGTGTCTGACCTTGATTATGATCTGAGTTGTTTCTTTCAGCCTCTGTCAATGATGCGCAGGCATACTGGGAGGGTTAGTCGCTCAATATTTTGGGGGTACAATGAGCTGTGATTATGTGGTGGTGATTATTTGCTTTCTGCTGCCACCGTGGCAAGCAGTTCATGTTCCCCTTGACTTTAGCTATCAAACCCTAATTGCTGAACACTTGCTTATCCTCAGCTTTAGAAAATAGAATCTGTTTATTAATAGAAGATGTAGTTCAATGAATTTATTCACTACTCTCCTCCTTTCTTAGTTTCTGTGCTCTACTCTCCCATTTGCTTTTTTCCTGCTTACCTCCATTTTCAGTTCTTTGTACGGAGCTTGTTGCTATAGTGCTCATTTGCACTATCCATGGAAAACTAAGGGAAAGAAAAAACAAAGACAAGTTAAAATGTGGAGGATGCTACAGAGCTGCTTGGACTTGGGAAAGAGACTTCCACTCCGCAGGTTCAGGCACCCGTGGCTTTGCTGGGTTGGGCAGCAGGCAGGGATATCTTGCTTTTATCCACAAGATGTCACCAGAGGGTAACAAGTAACTGGAAGTTTGTATTGGGATTCGAGCTCACTGTACTGCTAGTTAAGGGGAAGGTAAGTGAACAGGAATCACGGGAAAGCCCAGCACTCCTTATGCTGGCTAACCATACGATGGTCCAGGGTGCAGATGGTTATTTTTTTTTTGCAGGCAGCCTCCTTATCCACTTACTGATCAGTAGCAGAGAGATGGGGTTCAGAGATGACTTGTGGTTTGAGTGAGTCTGTGTAACAGATCAACTGGGGTTTGTTCTTTTCTTGTCTGCTTCACGTGACCCTCCCCACTGAAAGCCCCAGCTGGATATTTTTCAGGATTGCTAAACTGAAATCTTCTGTCTTCAATTTCCAGTTTGAAATGCCTTCCTGACACATTTTCAAATTCACACCTATTGCAGTTACTCTTAAGGGTTTATTTGCAGTATTATCACAGTGTTTCTGTAAGGTTGCAATTAGATGAGACAGGCTGACCTCATCTAATTCACTGGTGCTGCCAAAAGGGGTGATTTTGTTTCTCTCTTCTCCTGCTGTGGCTTCCTAGCTACACTGCCTCCAAGTGTAGTGCTCCTCTGACACTTCAGTGACCAATCCAGCTCAATAAACCTGCAGAATATATTTTGCTGGGTGAGTTCTCTGCTGACTCACTGAGTAGAATCACTCATCAAGGGGTCATATTAGTACTAGGAACAATGAAAAGGAGGGAGTGAGGAGATGATAAACAGCAGAGTTTAATCTCCATCCCTACATGCTGTGTCTCAAATTCTCCTTCTGCTCCCTTCCCTCTTCTACGTGAGTTGCAAGGTGCCTATTAACCAGGAAAAATCATCTTTATAAATGTAGGAACCAAGTTCACAGTATATGGAGAGATAAATCAGTGAACCTATTCATGACAAAGTTCAAACCATTCCATTTTTGGTCTCCCAGTCTGGCAGAGGTTCAGGAGATGAGGGTCAGTGAAATACATGCTCTGGCACCACTTAAACTGTGCTAACATCAGCAATTTATTGGTATTTTTCCAGATCTTTCCCCACTTCTTATGGATGATGCTTACAAATTTGTAATGCATCAGGATTTCTGGTCAGCTCTGCAGCTGATTTGACACCTCTGTTCACTGAAATATTTTGCAATCACCGGTCTCCAGAAAACTCTTCAAAGTGAGTGAACCTCTCCTGTGACCCTGGAATTTCCAAGAAAGTTTTGTCTGTTGGATTGCCTGGACCATGTGTCCCCTACCCCCCACAGAAAACACCCCACAAGAAATCTATATGTTGCAGGCTGCCTTTACTTTGCTCCACACTGTCACAAGTTCTTTTATGTTCCTTTACGTTAATGAAATTACTTTTAAAAGGTAAAGAAGGTGCAGCCTGGCTGCGAATAAACATGGCATGACTTATTAGGCAAAACTGTATAGATGGTCCAGATTTATGTGCCACACATATAGATTTCTAGTAGTGTAGACATACAGGAGATCTGCTCCACTCCACAGGAGATGCGAGCTGTGTTAGTGGAATAGTATGAAATGACAATACTATTGCTATGTATGCGATTAATAACTATGGATCTTAGCTACTCCAGTCTGCATATCATGGCTTTCTAGTTTAGCCCACTGGTTAGAAGCAAATATGGTATCTTGAGAGGGGACCTGATCTTCAAAAGCTTCCAGCAGGTCTTGTTGGAGCTCTAACTATTTTGCTGCAAAGCCAGAAGGATTGTAGCACACATGTAGCACTCACAGCAGGCTGTGAACATCTGTCTTCCCAGCAGCCTGCATGGAAAACTGGAGCAGGAAGCGGGAGAAGAAAAGGGAACCTTTCATATGTTCTACCTACATATGTTGGATCCAAAACCTCTTACTGAAACTTTCCCATTTCAAGAAATTGGCATTTTGCAACTAAGAACTTGTGTTGCTAGGAAATTGCCCCTCAAATCTCCTTACAATGCCATGTTTGCTTCTAAGCTATGAAAGTTAGAACCGTAAACTATTTTTTATTGAGATGCCAGCTCACAGACAGCTCTCTGCTCAGTTACAACTGGCTAAAGATGAATATCTCTGATTCATAGTGAAACTCATCTTTCTGTTGCCGATGTGTTAAAAGCAGTTGGTATGAAATTCTAGGAATCAAATTGTAATATTCTATGATGACATGCGAGAGATTCCTGGCATTGGATGGTAACTAGATTCTTTGCACTGAGCCCACCCTTATCTTCCTTGGATAGACATGGTTTGAATTCAGCAGAACAGATGTGCTCTTCAAGGTCTGGGAAGGGAGCTGTCAAAGCTCAGAAATTATCCTGTCTCCTAATACAGAGATCCCACAGGGAGTCTTGCTCAATATTCTTTGTGGAGTTGAGAAAATATTTCCATCCCATAAATAGATTTAGAAATCTGTTAGTTCATTACAGATGCAAAGCCAAGCTCATTCCAGAGCTATGTCAGCAGAAATTAATTCAGAGTTCAGATAGTTATTTTAGTATAAGTATATCAGTCATTGTGTGAAAGCTAGCTGATCCCTCCTCTCTGTTGCTGAAAGCTTATTATTTGTCAAGAACTGAAGTGGGCAAGGGGAGATGAAAGGGTAAGGGGTAAGCAGATAACTTAGCTGAGCCTTGACCTCAGGAGAATTTAAAATTACCCTTTTCGAGCAAATTTTCTTTGCTATTTTTTTTTTCCATTTATGATGGAAGAGTAGATGACATCCATGTGTCCAAATCCAGTGTTGTTTTTGAACCACTAAATTTAGGCTTGAATCAGATTCAGTGTAAAAATCACAATGAATTTTTGGTATCACTATTCAAATCAAATCCTACTTGTATAATTTGGTACCATCCTACCATCAAGGCAAGCTTATACTCAACAGACTTTTAAGAGGCATTACAGTATGAGCATTAGTCATAGATAATGCCAACAAGAGCATCAAGTGATGGAATGTGCTTTTCAAAGAACTGTGTTTTCTTTGAAAAAGTGATAGGGGAAAAAAGAAGCTTTATTCTCACAGCCTTATTTGCTGAGCCGTAGCAAACTGAACAGACAAGATCTGTCATTTTGTTTAGTCCAAGGGTACTCCAATCTCTTTCACAGGAATAAACTGCATGCATAAAATAATACTTAAGTATTTGTCTGTCAAAGGGAATATTTAAAAGCTCAAGAAACTGCACAGAGTGGCCGAGGTTCTGTGGCTTGTTACTTTTGTCACGGAGTCTCCTCAAGGCATTCTGTGCTTCAGTGTGGAAAGGCAAAGAGGAGGAAAGCTGTTTTTTGTATGTCTCCCTAAAGTAAATAGAAGTCTAACAACTTGAGTGCATTGAGCTGTTCTATCCTTGAAGCTTGGGATGGATGAGGTCGTTAGAGAGCTGATGCTTTCTATCTCTTCCAAGAAGGAAAACAAGTGGAACAAATGCTAAGTACTGACACAAAAAAAAAACCTCCTTCATGTTAAGAGGCCAGTAGTTTACTTGCAGTTGCCACTCGCACAGTGGTTGAAGGAACCAGAATTTTTGAAACCGTTGTTCAGATGTATAATGTGACATGGCTCCAATTTTAACTCCAGAGGGAGTGAGAAGAAAACTGGCTGCAGTTGTTATTTTAGGGGCACAGCAAAGTTCTATTAGTAATTTCTATAAATATTCTTCAAGAAAAAATGTAAAAACGTCTTCAAATTTTACATGCTAATGTAAAACAGGGTATGTCAAAGACCATATGTATGCGATTCAAGAGATTTCAAATGTTGTAGAGCCATGAAGTTCAATTGGCAGCCCTGACAGAAAGTATTGTCACAGTACTGACCCTAGAATATATTGGCAGATCATGTTACTGTATACACGGCAATACTGGTCTGGATGAAATCTATCCGACCAAGTGATGTGGCTTTTGCTGCATGAACCTTCTGCATTTTTCAGTAGTCAGCACTGCACTGTCTCTGGAAATGACAGACTGTAAAATGTCATGGATTATGATCACTAAACCCTTGCCTTCGCAGAATTTTCTTCACCTCTGTCACCTTCCTATGATAGAAACATGACATCTAAAATTAAAACAGATATTTACATGTATGTTTGTACTCATGTTTACGTGCACATACAGTGTAGTTAGAATGTGCATTTCTGCTGCAGGCTCTGTTAGGAAAATAAATAAATTACTAAGTCAATCATTTCTATGATGTAACATCTTTTGTGAGTAGCCAGTAGGACAGTAGAAAGTCCTGTCTTCCTGAACTCAGGTGTATTCAGTGAACAAGGACTATTTTATTTGCTCAAATTTCAAAACTTCTTTTGGACTAGCTTTAAGCCAAAATTTTGTCTAATGATTATCTCACCAGAGCTCTGTGATTGTTTGCTATTTAATTGCAATGTCTATCTCCTCGTTGGCCAGTGTCCTGCCTTTCACATATATCCACCCCTACTATCTGTACTGTTTCCTTTGCGCAGTTGCTGAGCCTTTTTTTGGGTGTGGTTACATAGCTGTGTTTCTTTACAGCCCTCCAGTATTCCAGCTACCTGGTTCCCCCAAAAAAGAGTTAAGTGATTTCCTAAATTATCAGACATGCTTGAGATTTAGTGCAACGCATATTGATACTGATAGGTTCTTCTGATGTACCTATGTCGATAAGCATTTTGATTGTATATGTGATTTAATTGCATTTTGCAATACAATTTTAAAGACATTTTAACAGAAAGAGATATGAGGAGCAATGTTTGCATAAATAGAAAAATGCACTAAGAACTGAGTCATGCCGGTGTGCTAGGAATCTTAGAAAAGTTTGATTTATCACTAGCTAAATTTCTTACATAAAACACTTACATAATTCATCCACTTTCAGGCAGGAGAAAATTTTTCCCTTTTTCTTAAAGGGGATTTCTTAAAGACAAGGAAATTGTCAGTCTTGTTTCCTAAGAACATACATTTATACGACTGTGGATTGAGCATGTGCATATATAGAATCATAGAATGGTTTGGGTTGGAAGGGACCATTAAAAATCATCTAGTCCAACCCCCCTGCCATGGGCAGGGACATTTTTCACTAGATCAGGTTGCCCAGAGGCCTATCCAACCTGGCTTTGAACACTTCCAGGGGTGGGGCATCCACAGCTTCTCTGGGCAACCTGTTCCAGTGCCTCACCACCTTCATAGTGAAGAATTTCTTCCTTATATCTAATCTAAACCTACCCTCTTTCAGTTTTAAACCATTACCCCTTGTCCTATCACTACGTGCCCTTGTAAAAAGGTATTCTCTCTCCATCTTTCCTATAAGCCCTCTCTAAGTATGGAAAGACTGCAATAGGGTCTCCCCAGAGCCTTCTCTTCTCCAGGCTAAACAACTTCAGCTCTCTCAGCATGTCTTTGTAAGAGAGGTGCTCCAGCCCTCTGATAATTTTTGTGGCCCTCCTCTGGACCCACTCTAAGAGGTCCACGTCTTTCTTGTGCCAGGGGTCCCAGAGCTGGATGCAGTTCTCCAGGTGGTGTCTCACACAGGCAGAGTAAAGAGGGAGAACCACCTCCCTCAACCTGCTAGCCATGCTTCTTTTTATGCAGCTCAGGATACCACTGGTTTTCTGGGCTGCAAGCACGCAGTGCTGGCTCATGTCCAAGTTTTCATCCACCAGTGCCCCTAAGTCCTTCTCTGCAGGGCTGCTCTCAATCCATTCATCCCTGAGTCTGTACTGATGTTTGGGATAGCCCCGAACCAGGTGCAGCAGCTTGCCCTTGGCCTTGTTGAACTTCATGAGGTTCACGTGGGCCCACTTCTCAAGCCTGACCAGGTCTCTCTGGATGGCATCCCCTCCTTCTATCGTATCAGCTACACTGTTCAGCTTGGTGTCATCTGCAAACTTGCTGAGGGTACACTCAATCCCACCATCTATGTCATTAATAAAGATATTAAACAGTATTGGTCCCGATACGGACCCCTGAGGGACACCAGTTGTCACTGATCTCTGCCTGGACATTGAGCTGCAACTCTCTGGATGTGGCACTAAAATAGTCCATCCATCAAATCCATCTCTCTCCAATTTAGAGACAAGGATGTCATGTGGGACCATGTCAAAGGCCTTTCAGAAGTCCAGGCAGATGGCATCAGTTGCTCTTCCCTTGTCCACTGATGTAGTCACTCCACCAGACTAGTAAGGCATAATTTGCCCTTGGTGAAGCCATCCTGGCTGCCTCAAATGACCTCCCTGTCTTCCATATGCCTTAACATAGCTTCAGGAAGGATCTGTTGATCCTTCCCAGTCACAGAGATGAGGCTGACTCGTCTGTAGTTCCCAGGGTCTTCCTTTCTCCACTTTCTAAAAATGGGTGTGAAGTTTCCCTTTTTCCAGCCACTCGGGACTTTGCCTGCCTGCCTGTCTGTGTCTGTTCTCTCCTTCCCCTCACTGTAACTTGAACCAGTTGGCTACTTTCAGACAAATTTGAGAAAGAGTCATAGGTCTCAATGGTAATAAGTTCCTAGAGGTTTCATAGTAATAGCAGCTGGATAGGAATAAAAGACCCCTTAAGTGCCCCAACTAACAGAAAAGTTGCAGTGCTATTGGGTACCAGTGTATCCACATGACAAAGATGCCTTGTAAATTCTCTGATTATGGTAAATACTATCCAGTTTATGATTATGATTTGTCATTTACCATATGAGTTGCACAAAATGAGAGGAAATCAATTTTTCTTAGTTCTTGTACTCATAGGAGTGCTTCATTCAGTAATTAAACCTCCAATGTAGCAGATTGCATTCAGTCTGATGGAGAATTTGGCACTTTGGCGTTTTACACAGAAAAGGTGTACTGACAAAGAAGAACAGAAAATCTTCCACGAAGTATCCAGAACTGGCATTTTGGAAAAACTAGAGGATTTGTTTTTAGTAACTATAAACGATAAAATAGGCAGAAGCCATGTAGAGTTTGTCAGCAAGTTTAAAGATTAAATAGGGATGGGTGAAGCTGGGATAAAGAATTTCCTGCCATTTCACATATAACAAATGTAGCTTGTTTGGTCAGGTAAGGGATTAAATCTAATTATATCTTTCTTTTGAGTGTGAAGAATGATAAAGCAAGATTTTATATTATTTAATTACACAAAATGAAATCTCTTTCAAAGGACTTTGAAAGTAGTACATTGATTTTCAGCTCTTATTACAGGTCACAAGTTAAAATGAAATATATTACATTAAATTGTTTTAATTATGTCTAACAAAATATTTCAACTATTTTTAAACTTTAGAGTTGACAACAAAATTATGAGCTTAAAAGGGAAAAAAACAGTATGTAATTTTAATATTTTCAGATGCATCTATTCTTCCCAACTCAAACTATCCAGATTTCTGAACTTCAGGAATTTTGAAACTTGCTTCTAAGAAGCATATTGGATTCTAGTGTGTTGCTCCTGTTAGCTGACAGATAAGAATTGCAGTGCCAAACTCTCTTCTCATGGCTGTAGTCTGTTGGAATTTAGCAAGCAGTGTCCTTGACAAGGCACAAGGAACTGAAGTCTCTCACGATTTTATTGCTGAACAGAGGTATCGTAAGTAAAAACTATTGAATATATGTAAATGTTGAGACCAGCTCACACCAGACATCTTATACCAAAACATTTTAATCAGTCATATAGCAGAAATACTAGTTAGACAGGATAAGCAGTTTCTTAATCTTAAACATGTCCCTCAAGTGCTTCAGGCATGTTGCTATACCACATTTCAACTCTAGACAACAACATATGATCTGAAATGTGGGATGTCAATTCCCGGACTGATGGAAATTCACATTTAAACAGTGGTATAACCTCTTGAGATTCTGTTTCTCTAATAGATATATATTAGGGAAAAAAAAAAAAAGAGATACATGAGACTGAGACCTGATGGTATACTAAAATATAGCTGAGCTTATACTTTGATCTTCATTAACACTGATCTTGTTGCCAAGGTTAACTTCTCTATACTGCATGTCTTCTGTTGCTTTCTTCTAATTATATGGTTTTAAACTAGAATTTTACTACTTGATATCTTATTATATTACTGGGACAGAATATTGCTGTTAACTGGAACCACATTGCTTTAAATGGGTTACGTAGTTATCAGAATATGATTGTATATAAGCCTATAAGGTACTTTATGTCATTCAGAAATGATGGATAGAATATTACAAAAAATTTCATACAGCCCCATTTAAAAGGAAAAAAAAAAAAAAAAGAACAACTTGTCAGTTAATCTTTAAAGGCCAGATCTCAGCAATAATGTGAAGCTTCTGCTCCAGGTTCAAGTTAAAATTCCATACTGAAGCTAGGCTTGCAGTGGAAGAAAATATCTTTACTAGATCAGCACATAATTTTGAAAACAATTGGTAAGCTTTTGGGCAGTGAGCAGAGCTTTCAAAATGTTGCAGTAATTCTAGCAATTGTGCATAACATTTGTGGTATGATCTTATAATAAGATTTTTGATCCAAAGAGCTCAGCACCTGCTTAGTAAACCACATGTCTGATTAGACCCTGAAAGAACACAAAAATAAATGGTGTAGATAGACCCAGACTCATGTAATGGTCAGGGATTCTAGAATTTCATTTATGTAATGATTGAGTTTAAAATGAGTTATTAAATTTAAGTAACTTTCTTGTATTTGAATGAATGAAGTTGGCTTTGTTTACATTTGAGTAATTGTTACTGTTGTGCTTCATGATTTATGTCACTGTTAAAACTCACAGTTAGATAAAGCCCTTCTTGTAGAGGAGGAGGAAGAAGATAAAAAGTGCTACCTAGCATACAAAAAGTAAGAGGACTCTCATGTTGGTGCAAAAGAGTGAACTGTGAAGAATAACACTTTCGTACACCACAAATGTGAACTGTATGAAGTCCATATTGGGTGGTAAGGAATAAGAAGATGTAAGCAGAGAAATGTGAGTGAGTACTTTAAGGAAGCAAATTAGAGTTTTTTCAAGTGACACAGAAGGTGGTCAAGTAATGAAAGAAGCGTAAGATACCAGTAGGTTGCATTTTAGATGATTGGTGCATTGATAGCATTACATTATATCAAGGCTCATGTGAGGGCACCCTGGGGGTCAAATGACTGGTCCTAAATGCAGGCTGGAAGTACAATGCTATGAAGCATGAATACAGGTTTCAAGGTCAGACAATATACATACCAATTAGGAGAAGGAAAGGATTTCTCCTTTAATTGTGCTTAAATGAAGATTGGCTTACATCCAGGAGCAACTACACCTAAGACAGGAAGAAACACACCTTTGAGATTTGGGAAAACATGTTTTCACTGAAAAAACGTGAGCAAAAAAACACAGTCTAGCAGGTAAATAAATGGTAGGGCATTCGGCACAAAGCCCACTGTAATGATAGTGGCAACA
Source organism: Chauna torquata (assembly GCA_013399475.1). NCBI lineage: Eukaryota > Metazoa > Chordata > Aves > Anseriformes > Anhimidae > Chauna > Chauna torquata. Next base: position 562,108 of record VXAL01010385.1, on the reverse strand, counting down.
ATTTTAGGAACCCTATAAAGTATCAAATATATGCAGTAAGTCGGAAAAGAAGTATTGTGCAGAGTCAGAAAAACTATGTAAACTGAGTTGAGAAAGAATGATCCAAAGGTCTAAAACTAGCTGATAAGTTTAGAAGGACAGGAAAAGAAGCAAGACCTTTGGATTTAGCCTCAAGCCAATCATTAATTCTTTTAGAAGGTCAATGTGAGTAGAGTGACTTTAGCAAAATCAACTGAATCAAATAACAAGCATTTGAGCATAACTAGAATAAACTTTTTTTTAATTAAATAGATGGCAAAATTGGTAACTAGGAATTAAGTAGCATCAAGAAAATTCCTTTTTGAAACTAAGAAGAATAAGCTTTTCAAAACAAGGAAATATTCAATACAAGGAAATATAGTTTGAGGCAACTATATTACAAATGAGTCCTAACGAAGATGAGTGAGTCATGAAAAAGTTCTGCTGTCATATGAAACAGGACAAAGCATGCTTGATATCATAACAACTAAAATAATTAACTTTTCTCCAAGAAGTAAGTAAATTCATGATGAGAGAAACTGCACTGTCTTGTTTCTCCTGGGCAGCTGTAGTGTTTATCTGTGCCAAAAAGGCAAACTGTTGAATGATTAATTACCCAGTAGAGTAAAACTTGCTTACTCCTGTATCTAAGGCGTGTTAAAACTGTTATCTAAGGCATGTTAAAACTGTAGCTGTTTTGCTGTATGCTAAGACTGTAGTTTTAATATACATTAGTGCTAATGATGTTTATCTTTTCCCTGCTATAGAAATGTCTGCTGAGTTCACTAGCACTGCTTGTGGTCTCACATATAGAAGTAATGCTAAGTATCATGTCTATTCATGGATATGCCCCACTGTACTGGCACTGCATAATGAAGCATTGACTGAAGGAGGATTGAGTAAAGCTGAGCAAGTGGCACTGCATGGGTGATAAAGGCAGAACCAAAAGTAATAAGGTTGGAAGAAAGATGTAGATTTTTACTATTTTAAGCAAAATAACTCAGGCAAAACTAGTTTTTGCTATGTCTGCTTTTTTACTTTTGTAAGGCAAAATCAAATGATTTAAAAGTGAACCTGCATGCAAAGCTGAGAAAATGCAGAGCACTGTGTATTAGGCTAATTATTACAAAGTTTGTTATTACTAAATATGAGTAGAGCTGGTAGCAAGCAAATTTCTCATTGTAGATTGCAGTTCTGTTGAAACAGGAGTATTTTTGAAGATACTTCTGTTAATGTCATCATTCAGAAATTTTGCAGGGGAAAAAGAAGTATAGGTCTACTAGGTGCTAACAATTTTAGGTTTTCTTTTGAAGATGCCTTTTCATCATATCACAATATGCATTTGGAGAAGCCAGAATTTGAAATCGTTTGGGATTTTATTGAAACACCCCTTCAATAACTAAAAAACTTTTTTTTTTTTTGAGAATCATGAAATCTTTAGATTGTCATCTAAAAATCTGAATTCTTAACATATGAATTACTGAAATTTTTGTAAAATTGAATTTGTTGTCTACTACAGGTTTAATGAAGAACACATGCTTGATGACTAAAAATAACTGTGCTGGACTGCAATACACTTTTTAGAGAAGAATTTTAAAACTGATTGGAAATCTTTAAGTTGCTGCTGAAGAGTCATTTGTGGAAGTGAAATCAAGGTATGTTGAAAGCAGCTGTCAGCCAGCTTTGGAGATTGCCTCATCCGGACAGACTACGTCTCCCCGCGCCTGGGCTTCTGGCCTGATCGCTCCAGCTGCTCCTTCATCCCCACTCCCGGGGCGCGCCGAGTCAGCCNGTGGCGAGCCGCTATAAAGCCGCGGCCGGGGCGGGGGCTCCCCGTTGCGCTGCCAGGGGGCGGGCGCGGAGCGGCGCGGAGCTGTGTTGCGCGGTCCTGCCGGTGGCCCCGTGGAGATGTTGCGAGTGCGGTGTTTGCGCGGGGGGAGCAGGGGAGCCGAAGCGGCGCACTACATCGGCTCGCGGGGTGGTGCCGCGCAGATCCGCCGCCAGGCTCGGAGGGGCTGGGGTTGAGGACGCTCCGACGGGAGGAGGGGTGCCCCCAGGGGCTTCTGCGGCCGTTCCGCGCCGGCGGGGGCAGGCACGCAGGGGGGCGCCGAGCGGTAGAGAGTGGGCGTAGGACGGATACTGGTTTCTGTAGCAGAGGCTCACGTGCATCCTCCCAGTTCAGCAGCACAGAGTTCAGTGACACCAGTCATCACTGTCGATGCTGTTCACCTATGTCATTATTCTTCTGAACTAAGTGTATTTTAAAAGGCAAATTGTCCTTTAAGCATCTAGTATGCCATGAATAAATTAGAATGCCTCTAATAAACAGTGTGTTACTGTTAATGCTCCAAATAATGCTCATTGCTTTAGGATTACAATGTAAGGCACTTGTGGACTGAACTATTACTTTTTGCCTTCTGTAAGGGAAACATGATTTTTATTTCTATTTTAAGCTTGGAAGAGTCTTTACAGGATGGGTGCAGCGATCTTTCCAGAGCACCCAGGCAGCTACGGCCTCCCAGAACACCTGTGCTGCTGATGACAATAACGCTACTAGCCCTGTGCCTAAGGACTGTCCTGTTTGCTCATACAATGAATGGGACCCCCTGGAAGAAGTCATTGTGGGAAGAGCTGAAAATGCTTGTGTTCCTCCTTTTTCTGTGGAGGTTAAGGTAAACAAGAAAAAAAAACAACCTTAAATAGAAAGTAATGCAGTTTCTATATATGCAACTTAAGCTTTGCAGTGCACAAGGTATGGGGTTTGCTCATGAAAATTTTTCTCTTGAGGTAGTTGTTTACATCTGTGGGATTTTACAACACAGCCATGTTGGTGGGCATTATGCTTTTTTTCCCCACGCTTTCAACTGACTTAGCTTTCAACAGAATTCACTACATAGTAGAGACAGACTTTAACATGTAGAGCATGCTCTAGTAATACAGCCCGGATACTATAAGGCTGCACATTGTTGCATTTAAAGTAGGTGGCAGAACTGACACAAGTTTAATTGCTGAGCTGGGGCTTGAAACTAAGTAGGGTTACCACTTCAGGGGGGAAAAAAAGTGTAGCTTTCTAGCTATCGGTCTGAGAGGGATTAAGATCTGTAGCTGTGGACTAGCAGGACTGTTCTGTTTAAATAACTTTTAAATAGCTCACTGGAACTCCCATGTGCTACAGTAAGTATTGTATGGAAATGTATACTCACTTGTTCTTCAGATTGTGTGTGTGTGTGTGCATAAAACTGTAACAGCAACTTAAATCCATGTTTCTTTGCTCTTTAAAATGTTGTATTTCAGCCTTGCTTTGCCTCTGATATACGTTTAAGAACAGCTTTACACAGAACATTAGAATTTTGAATTGTTTTAAACTAAATGGAAGCTTTCATTCTCTAGTTTAAGGGAAATGCTCAAATGCTGGACTTGTTCCAGATTCTCATTGTGAATTTTACTTGGACTTTAAAGGTGCTGAATGTGTGTTGTTACTTGCATTCCCGGGATAATCCTGAATTTTTCTCTTCCTGTCACAGTATAGCTACAGCGTGATGCCACGTTGCTCTCTTAGAGGAGGGACATGCAATGCATGGCTATCTCAGCAAAATGAGCTGGCACACTGCGTCTGCTGAAGAGACCTTAGTAAAATTTTAAAGAATATCTTGACAAAATTGACTGAAGACCTCACTGTAAAAGGCGGGGGGGGGGACAAA
>VXAL01010385.1:529232-542462 GCA_013399475.1 Chauna torquata | reverse complement strand
TGTCTGGCTGCTACCATTTCACTTGGTAGAGATGGCTTCTCTCTCTCTCTTTTTTTTTTTTTTTTCCTTTAAGATCAAGGCTCTTTAGACAATGGAAATTCATCTGAGTCTACATGTAACTGAGTTTTGCTTTCCATTAATAACAATGGAACTGGACATTTAGCCAAAACAGCTGGGTAGAGGGGTATGCATCACCATTGTTCTGCATGCTCTAGTGTGGAAATAGATGTTTGTATGTTTGTGCATAGCATAAGGTGTCACACAATACAGCTGAAAGCATTAAAAACTGGCCAAATGTGGATTGATAGCTGGATACAAGTACCCCTAATACCTCCAGGATGATGGAGACTATTTTCGTATCTTGTTACACATGATCCCTACTTGATAGGGCAGCATTGCTTTATATAAACATTACACATACTCTGGCTTCGTTTCAGTATACATTTCTGAAGCTATTGTAGCATAATTTCTGCCCCCTAATAAATGTGATTGACCCCCCCAGTGATAAAGGTGCTACAGATGCAATGACCTTAATGTTCCCTTTCTCTGGAAAATATGCTGCTGTCTGCTCTGATGTGATCAGTTGTTTCTTGCATGTTCTTCAGAGCCATAGGAAAGGAAGGATAGGTGAAGTGGCTGGCCTGTATCTCAAGTCATCTACCTGTTTATTCTGGTAGTGAAGGTAGCTCCTTCAAAAATAGTCTAGACTAGGGGTTTTGACATCACGGGGGAAAACGCACAAGACACATTTATCTTCAGAGTTTTAGACCCCAAGAAATGCTTAAGCTCTATAAAGCTTTTTCAGTTACCATCCTGTTCTGATTTGTAGCGTTTAATTAAGGCATCTGTATCCAATGGTGAACAAGACTGAAAAAGTACAAGGACTCTTGGGTAGTTGTTTATACCTATCTGGGAAGAATGCAAAAAGCAAATGGCTGAAAAAAACAACAAGGACTGTAAATCATTTGTATTAAATCCAGTGTTTTCAGTTTGAGGGGAAAAATGCTGGAATTCTTTTTTAGTCTTTTTTTTTTTTTAAATGGATTTTCATTAGTGTGTTTCTCAGGCTCTTTTGCTCATGGTCTGTTTCTTTTTAGGCATGTGATGCATTCCCATGGAACCTTGTACTCCTATTTGAATCTACTGAAGGCTCACGTGTTCTGCTGGGGTTTTAAAGTGTAGTAATTTTTACTTTGATGACAAATACGTGATCTCTAATGCTGGAACAAAGCTGTCTTTACAGCAGGCCTGTGAATGTGTCTCACTGATTTTTTTCTTCATTTTCAGAAGCTGAAATAACTAACCCAACCAACCAAACGTACTGACTCAGGAGTTTAGGCTTCTAGTTTAACAGGAAAGCAATGTTTTTACTATGCTTTCCTATTCAGACCATGACTAAAAATAGATTTGAAAGTTTCTAATGTGATAGTTCAGCTTTAGTCTTCTTATTTCTAATACATAGATGAAGAGCAACTTCAAGAATTAATATCATTTTCCTTTCGTAAGCAAGAATTTTGTTTTACTTAAGTTAATACACAGTGTAGATAGAATTTCTCCTATTTTGGATGCCTTTGGGCAAGCTGAATTGAGTTTAAAAAATCTGTATGTAGCCTCAAAGGATCAGAGTTTTTCTTTTCCATTCATAGTTCCCTTGATTATGTTTGGTGGGACTTTAGAAAAGGATATTATTCTGCACCAAATTTAAGTGCAAAAATTTTATAAACATGTCAGCCTTTTCCCAGCTTTTTTGCTTATCCTTTTTCAAGTATTCTTTTTTTTTTTTTAACCTTAAACTGCACATACAGTTACCAAGTCTTTCAGCCTGCAAACCACCAGTTTGCTTCTGAAGTTAGTTGTTTGTTTGTTTGTTTTTTGCCAGTAATACACATTCTTCTACTTAATCCTTGGAAGTTTTGGCTAGTTTGGGAATAGATTTGTCTCTAATTCATTTCCTTCAACAAGGAAGGCAGGGGTTTTCCCATATGATCAGAAGCTTTCTGTTCAATTGCAGCAGTAGTGTCAGAATGCAGATTGGAGAGATGCTAGGAGAAATGTGTTGACATGAGGAAGTGTTACTACCATTGTTTAGGGACAGAGGATCTGGTGGTGTGAATATTTTTGAGACCTTCTCAGACCTGACTCCTTCACTGAACTTAAGCTGGTCACGTAGCCAATCTACTTCCACACAGGGAAAAAGGGAACCACACTTAGGTACTCTATGAAGTGTAGCTATGGTTAAACAATTTTTGGTTTGCAAAAATGCTGAAGACTATTTGGGAACCCTGTGGAAGCCTGTGCAAGTCTCCGGCAGCAAAAGACCAGACGGAACAAAGTTTCTCTCGCTCTTGCAACTGCAATATTTTCCCACGAGTGCAGTACATACGCAAATTTATTCACAAGTATGCTTACAAGTGTATCTGGGGTGGATATGCACTTCCATATAACCAAATGTAAAATTACCTTTTCTTACGTTTCTTACAATTTCTCCTTTCTTACCAGTGCCATTTAGAGATATGATTGTGCTGATATAGGAGAGAATCTATGAAGTGGACAATGAAATGACTAAAAAATAAGATCAAATGTTTATTTTAGAGTTCTAGTAGGCTTTCTTTATAGTGGAAGAATTTGGAAAATGATGATGAGAATGAGCATTTTCCCCAGTAACCCATTCAAGGGGGAGTGATGCAGAGACAGCAAAACCTTAAGAGGAATGATGAAGGGAACACGATATACAATATTGCTGTGATAGATGCCACCACGTAATGCTGATACATATAATCTTCCAAGTTATTTTTATTCTTGCAGAGAGGGAGGTCAGCTCATGTCACAGTTGGTTTTGGTTAGACAAGACCCTAGAAATAGGAATACATGGTGAGAAACAGGAGGGCTCGGTTTCTGCTTTGATATCTAATTGCAAGTAATTTTTGGAGGCCAAATTGCATGTGGGCAACAGGCATTGCTCTTGGGCAAGATGGAGGAAGCAGGAGTGATGGTGTTTGACCACCTCTGTTCCAGGCTGCAGTTTATATGTAAATAAAACAAACTAGATACAGGCTGGGCTTGAATTCTTCATAATTCATTTTTCACTGTCTGAGAAGGCTTTAAATATTTGGCATTGCTTGGCAGATGGTCACCTTCAGCTTACAGAATAGACAGCACTGTCAAAAGAAGCAGCAGAGACACAGGCCTGACTGGAAGCCATAAGGAAAGGTGACAAATCAGTTGCCTAATCTACAGAGAGATTTTCAGGGTGGGCTCAGCCCAGCTCAGCTGAGCTGCAGGGAATTAGCAAACCACTCCCTAGGCAGGGGCTCTGGGAAGCTAGGATTTTCCTTGCAGTTTGCTTCTGAAACTTGGCTGCAGTAGGCTCCTTGGTTATAAGAAGCCATGTGCATCTGTACAAATGCCTGCGATAAAGGTTCTTTGTGTATATTTTTTAGTTAAGATATAATTCTTGAAGTACTAGTGCCAAACCAGAGAGGATGTGGAAAGAAGGTGAAGTATTAGGCAGGGATAGCCTCTTGCCATATATCTGTAGTTTGTGGCTGGGAATGCTAAGACCTGATATACAAAGAAGGAGAAGGATGGCTTTTTTGCCCTACTTAGTGGGCAGAAGGGAAGGAATGGTTCTCTCCAGTCAGTTCCTTTAGGCTGTGTCTGTGCTAACAGAATATGGTTGTTTTTTCGTTTTGATTTCCCCTGAATATTCTTGCTGTCTAGTTTAAAATACTGTCTTTTGGTTCTATTTTTGGTATCCAGCCCCTCAGCCTCTGGCATTTATCACTTTCCAGGAGAGTCTGCTTCTGCTTTTCTTAAGATAGAGCATTCTCAAAGCTTAATTGAGCAGGCAGGAAATAGCTTTATGATAATGAGTAATGTCCCAAGTTAGTGGTTCATTCATTAGTTTATAGCAAATTGTCATAATTTATGTGTTAACGAAGTCAGATGTAGGAATGAGAAACAGAACTTTCCAAATGGTTTCTGACTGGAATGGTATTTTTATAAGCTTGGTAGCGTGACAAAGTAGGCAGCCCTACAAGAAACAGTCTAGCAAATCCAATGCATGCTCTGTAACTCTATACCATCTCCCTGTTCACTTTATGTCTTACAGGACAAGAGAGAGGGAGAAGCTGTTTGGCTGAGACCCAGACTGGATAACATGAAGGTGATTCTAGCTAGCAGGGATAAGCAGAAGGAGGAACTGGCAGAGACTAAGGTAACTCCCTCAGCTGCGCTGATCTATCTGTCATCTACATGGATCATAGTTTAGAGACCTCACAGACTCACCTTTGCTTCTGTGGGTTCCCATGCAGAAAAATGTATAGAAATACTATTTTGTATTTCTGCACTGGCAGTCTGATTGACTTTGTTTTCTGATGTGTAATATACCTGTCCTACTGCCTTAAAGCAGACCTATTGTGAAGTTGGATTTTTTGAGTTCCACTGCTTGCCTTTATGGAGTTTTGGATCTTTGCCTCATCTGGTTGGGGTATTGCTAAAGTGACAAAACCAATGTGACTGTAACTGTGGCCTTGCCACATCTGAGGTACTTGGAGAAAGGTAGATTCTGAGAACTGCAAGTAAGGCACTCAGAATTATTAGAGCCAAATATTAAAAGGTAGGTATGTACTTTAAGATAGACGGAAGCACCTTATGGAACTTTTATGCATCCACATCTTAGGTAAATGACAGCATGGCAGAAATGGTGTAATAGACTTCTTGTCCTACCCCTGCTACAGCCCTTGTTATAAGATCCAGTTGGCTCTGGGAGTGGCTGAACTCAGATGCAGACATTTTACTATTGCCTGGTACTCTGTGCTGTCTGATTCAGCAGGTTCTCCTATCTGTGCTTCCCAGGCACACATGATAACACACAGTACCATGAGGGGATGAACGCTGAGTTGCTAATGGCTTTGGAAGGGTGTGTATGTATAGCACTTGAGGCAATATAATTCCTCCTGGAAGCAATACTAATTCCTCCTGGGCTTTCCCTACAGCTGCAGGGAATGACACAGAGAAAGGGTGGCTGTCACAGCTGCTCTGCAGCTGCTCCATGACTTTAGGAGAGCAATAAGTAGTTTTTAAGTCATACCTAGCCTTCCCCATCTAAAGTATGGTATTCCACCAACCCTGTTTTACATACCCTATCTTGCCTCTGTCTTTTTCTTTTATGTTCACCACAGTGACAGATTAATTTTTAGCCAGCTTATAGACCTGGACTTATGCACCTATTTTTCTGTGAGTGACAGTAGTTACTTTCGGAGTTGCATCTCTACAGGATTTGAAATTTGTGGGAGTATTTTCGTTTTTCTTCCACTGCACAAGCAAAAAATAATCTCTGTCTTTGCATTGCTCTTTATTCCCATTGTTTGGGAGGTATCGTACTGTGCTGTAGGTGCTGTTAACACAGCACAAGGATCTTAAATATTGCAGCTCTTTATTCAAACATTTGTTACTACTGATGGATTTGTCTCTTTAGTCATCTATGTCTCATTTTATCCACAAGATGGTGTTGATATTGTGCCTCTATCGTGAGCTCTGTGTCAATGGAAACATTCACTGAGGTGTGTAACCTAAAAAGAGCTCACGATTAGATAACCTTTAGCATTGCCTGTGTGGGGGAACTTTAAGGCCTAGCAAGCTTTTACAAAGTAAGCCTTTTCCTCATGAAGTAAGGGAGGTGTAGGAAAGGGAATGTCTCATTGAGCCCCCTTCCCAGAACCACAGTCCTGCAATGAGCTTGAAAACCTATTTGGTGGTTTGCAGAGAATAACAGGGACTAATGCCCACTTGTCAGTCCATGGTGGCTTCAACTGTTCAGCCCATGGGATGTGGTGAGTGCAGGGCTCTCAGCAGTCAGAGCTCTGTATGCCAGCCTTTGGTCTGCATGGAAGCCTCAAGGACTGTCCGCCTCGAAAGAGTGAAGTTGCATCCTGACACAAAATACCAAATTTAATCTAGGAAGTGCTGGCAAATTCCAATGACAACACCAGTAGAGGGTGCTGCTGTGATGCCAGTAACTTTTCTCCAGTCTACCATAGGGGATGTTTTAGAACAGCTTTTGCTTATTCATCTTGTTCCTGTTGACATTTTGATCAAAGTAAGTGAAATATCTAAAAATGTTTCTTACCTGTAGGTATCCTTCGCTTGATCATCTGTAAAGTACTATTTGTCAACCTTAAAAATTACATATCTATATATGTGAAAGTGATTGCTGTGGAGTGCTAGGACACAGCCAGATATCTCCTTAAGGGTCAACTGAATTGTTTAGCTTTGCATAGGGTGTCAGAAATGACGTATAGGGTCAAATGAGGCTTGATCTCTGCCTTCTGAAAACTCCTTTGCATGGGCTGAGAGCCACAAAAATGTATCAACATAGCCATTAATTTTGAAAATATGGCCCAAAAGCCATACGTTTATGGGGCCATTACCCATTCTTTTAGATCCCTCCTTGGGGTTCAGTTACGCCTCTCTGTCTATATGAAATTAAGACCAAATGTTGGTATTTTATTGCGCTGTGGCACAGGTGAGATTGCTGTGGGTAAAATTCTTTATTTCAGGAGTTCCTGTTCAGAATATTCCCTTCTGTTAATCAAAATATACTGCTCACTTTTAGAAATCTAAAACATATTTGGAAGAACAAGGAGTTAAGATGAACTGGAAACTATTGACGTGAACCTTAAGAAATTCCAAGTCATTAGGACAAAGTACAGTTTAAGTTTCTACAGAAGCAGCGATTTCTTTGTGAATTACATATCATTTCTTGTGCAGATTTGAAATCTCATTTTAGTAGTATATAAGTGATGCACTTTTGAACAGCAAATTTAAATTAAAACACAATCTACCCTCTGTACTTTTCTTTCTATATTACTTCTGAGTCAGCAAGGCACTGAAATAACCATGTTAGGTGACTTGTTTGATGTTTTTATAGGGATGTTGGGTAAAGTTTGGCCCTGGCTAGCTGTAATACTGAACTGTGTTCAAGGGAGCTAGAGTTCAGTGACCCAAGCTCTGTAACACAGGTCACATAAAAATTATACCAGACCTGTTAGGTTTTTTTTTCCTGCAGTTGAGTAGTAAGCACTATGATTGCCATCATGTGTGTGACATTGTTGTAGAATAGGAAAAAATAACATTTTCCTTATAAGTACCATTACTTGACAATTTATGATGTTAGTATTTATCTAATATTTCATACATAGAAGTATGTTATTTACCACAGAGTTTTCCTCTCATGGGGAACGAATGGTCATTGCATCTCTCAATATAGTAGTGGTAAAAGTGACTTTTTCTGGGTGTGTGGGTTTCCCAAGACTCAGAAATTTTGAAGACTGAAGATTTATACACATCCACCCTTCCTTTCTGGGCAAGAAAGACTGAGCCAAATTTCTTTTTTTTTTCCCATCTTGTGGTAGGCTGGACTTTTCTTGGGATGGCTGGCATCAGGAGCTGACATCTCATGTTGCAAGGCATTTGTGGTACCATAGGGAATTCCTGAAAAGAAGGGTGAAATGGGGATTTCAATGTACCTGCTGTGGCTTTGTTTTGAAGGGATAGATCTCTCCAGCTTCTTCCCTGTAACCCTATTTACAAAGCCCGATTCCTTGGGAGAGTTGAAGGGCTGTCAGAAGGATGGCGAATATAATTACAAAAAGAAAAAAACTCAATTGCAAAGACTGAGTTACTTAGCCATGGTGAAAGAGGAAATCAGGCAAGATATAAATAATGTCTTCTATGTGTGTGGCATGTCCTTTAAACATATTGTTGTTCTCTGTTCTATATATTCAGCAATGTGTGGTGAATGGGAGACTAGCTAAGAAGAGGCAGGGAAGAGGACTGCAGTGGTTGTCCTTATCAATTGTTAGGCAATGATTTCACAACTGTAGCTCATTTTGCTCATTGTGAAGCCTGGAGATGGGCTGTACTGCACCACTGCTGTCTGCAGACACCAGCATACTCAGATTCTGCCCCTGCTTCTGCTAAAAGATAAGGACAGTATGATGCAAAATGAGATTTCTTTCCTAAACAAGAAGAGATTTATAATGACCAGACACTCAAGTTATGTCTAGCAAATACCAAAACTTAAACCCTTTGCAATGGTCTTCAAGATACAGTCATTTCTATGATACCTCAGCCTCTGAGTTCAGCTCACAAGCCTATTTTAACTGGAACAAACAGATTTATTTCACTGTATCAAGAGTCCATATTTTCTCACAGCAGCCCTGATCCCTGCCTTGCAGCTTATCTCAGAAAGGAAAAAGATGTAAACCTTTGTTTAATGTTGACTAATAGTGTTAAAGTTACAGCGGGATGTCGATTAACCTGTTCTGACACGTTTTCTCATGGCAGCAGCTTGTTACTCACAGGCCAGGGCAGCCTCCATAACGGGCAGTCTTATCAGGGCTTGGGTCAAAGGCTGCAAGACCTGTGGTCTGAGTTTTATGCTCGTGCCTACTGTGCGTTCAGCCGAGCATCCAGCTTGGTGAGGTATGAACAGTGCCAGGGTGTCACTAACAGCCCAGCATTGCCAGGTTTGGGGCAGCTTGAAGTCAAATGTACCATCTCTAGCACTGATAGTTCCCTCTGGTTCTCATGTGAGTTTTCCAGATGGTGTGAACTCAGCTTGGAGCCTCTCAGTCAGCAGAGCATTTGTGGGAACCTTGCCTCTGCCAGACCACCCATTTTCATGAACCCAGCATCTCCTCTCTACTGAGTTTGCTTGAAGCTGGCTCTATTCCCAAGGAACTCAGGCAGAACCCACAAGTAATACAGTGCAATTTCCTTAGGAAACAAAACGAGAAATAGTTTATAGCTTTCCCTGCTGATCCAAAAGAAATAAGTTTCAGACATGTTCACGAAGCTTTTTCCTTGCTCCTGCATTAGAAATGCAAAGAGTTGTTTTGTCTCTATGGCACCTTCCATTTAACAACTGTTCTCCTACAGAGGTAAATGTTATTCCTGCCTGTTTCCTGAGGGAGAGAGAAAAACTGCACCATACCGTGGGCTCTCCTGAAATAAAAAAGGAAACTGATACCCAGCTGCAATTACAGCTCTCACTTCCTGATCTCCACTCCTGGGCTGTACTTCAAAGCCATCTTTAGACCCATCTGCATTTTTCCTTTTCTTTTTCCTCTTCGTCCCTTTCCTGGTTGACTTTGACAGTCACAACTGCAGAACTACAAACGGGCTGAAAAGCTTAGTTTCTGGCTTGGTGTCGGGGCTAGATCCTCCAGCCTCAAGTCACCTTCTGACGCAGGGAAGAGACGTTACCGTTGTTTTACAGGGGAAAACCACTAAGCTACAGAGACGAATGCGTCTGACCTGTCATTGCCCAAGAAGTTAGTGACTAATCCATGGGGAGAGTCCTGATGTCCTAAATTAGTCTGGAGTAAACCAAGCTGTGGGCTATCCTTCCTGTGATCTGACACAGCTTGGAACAGATGGCTGGTTTACACTAAAGGTTCAAGCTGAAAACCTAGCTGAGTTTGTTTCTCCACAGCAACCATAGGAAAGTTTATCGCATGTTATGCTGTGTATGGGGAAAGTGTTTCCTTTAATTGCTCTGTTTTAAATTAGGAAATGGCCAATTCAAAACCAGAAAAACTGACAATTACTACCACAGAATATCATCAAAGTAGAAGGCGTAGTATGGACACCTACATGGATAATTAGATACAACACTTTTGTTTGCTATTTAATGCTAGTAAACTTTGGAAGCCTGGTTCCCTCTACTCATGTACATGACTAACACGTCACTAAACGGGTGACTGTAAAGAGAAAACAGGAAAAAAAAAATACAAAGAAATTTGATATTTCAGCCAGGCCCCTTGCCTGCTCTCTTAAAATGCAGCAGGCAATTAGTGATCAAAGATTTTTGCCCAAGAGGGTCAAAGGAATGGCAGAAAACAAGAGTCCTTGAAGCTGTTGTCATAAACAGCCCTTGTGAATAATTGGGCAAAGACTGGCATAACTCCAACTTGTGTGCAGCGGAATCCTTCAGCTGGGCAGGGAGTAACTTGGCTCATCATCTGTTAGTGTGGATAGTGAGTTCATGTGGGCCTTGAATTATTTCAAAATAGGCAAAACTTGCTGTCAGAGACTCAATTACGCTACTGCAGTGGAGTGAGCATGCACCCAGAACCTCGAGGACTTGTGTTGGCTGCTGGGAGAAGGCTGGGATGGTGTCACACTTGCATAACACCCCATGGGTCATGTTGGCTTTGCTTTCCTTGGGCTTGTGCGGGCAAATGGTAGGATAAGGCGTGTATGTGTTGGTAGGCAGAGATGCAAGTTTGATGAAGACATTGAAAATCTTCAGTGCGCAGCCCGCTATTCTTGTGAGATAGTGGTGCTGAGTATTGCTAGTCTTGCAACACAGGTGGGGAAATGGAGGCACGGAGTTCTGGTTTACCTCCTCAAAATCACAGGATCAATAGCAAAGACACACCAGGTTACTGGCTTCCAAATTCCTGTCTCTCCAAAAAGAGACACCTGTGTCCTTATACTTCTGGCCTATTTTGTTTGTCATGTTTGACTTCACTTGCTTGAAAGGAATACGTAGTCAGTAAGGCACACACCTGGCTCACAGTTAGACATGAACTACTGACAGTGTTTCTGTTCATGTCATAACCTAGATAGATGCTTTTAATTAGTTACCATTTTGTAAAATGTAATCTCAAACTCCTTAAAGACCAATTTTAATTAAACTGCTGAGAAATATCTCATGAAATCAAATTTGATTAATAAAAAGATGAGTACATAAATCTAGCATGTGGTCTTGAGTAAATCACTTATGCATGTTGTGCTTTGGCAGATAGAGGTCTAAAACTCTAATTTTTAACGATGCTGCCAATACAAATGATTGATTAAATGATTTTCTATTTTCACAGAACTAAATTTAATCTTTACAGTTACCACTAAAAAAAAAGTCATTGCTACCATGTAGATATTCACAAAGAATTGCTCAACAAGAAAGAAAGTGACATACTAAAGAGAGGAAAAAGTGGCCTTGCTTTTCCAGAGTAGCCAGTGCCCCTGGACTCTCCCGTTGTGGGGATTCTTAAAGGAAAGGCCTTTCCTGAGAGGGCCATGCAACTGCACTGAAAATGAAGCCATGCATTTCTTTAAATAGATGCCAGAGATCACAGTCAGTTTCGAAATTTTAGGGCACCAGCTCTCTCCAATTGCACTGCCTGATACACTGTGTAAACAGGACAAAGAGGGTTGATCTATCTTTTGTTACCTGCTTTTATTTGTATTTATTGTAGCCCCTTTCTATACCATGCAGCATGTATTTGGAGGGGAATGTCTTTCTATAATGAGCGTGCTCCTTTAGGTACATGGTACTCCAGTCCCTGAGAAAAACAATCCATTTTCTTGAGAAAGCTCAAAGGGAAAAAGAAAGGGAAAAAGCTACCTCAGCCTTATTGTGTAGCCTGATTTTTATGGACTCTGGCAGGGGACTTCAGGCTATTTTGTAAATTTGTCCCTATTTTATGCAGACTTTTGAGGGCAGAACTTTTTTAAGCTGAGCATGTGGCAGATGGAAGTCTTGCAGGCACCTGAGCAGCAGGAACTCATGGTCTTTTTCATGCACGAGGCCCTGCAGGGACTATCCACCTGGCCTGTTAAGGCATATGGGGCTGCTCGTGCTTAGCGTGATGTCTTTAGGGTTTTGACCCCAATGGGATTTGCAGTCGGAGCTTTGTGTTTTTGTATGTGGCTCACATGTCTGCCGTGAGCTTTGCATCAATCCAATTGTATCTCAGATAAGACCAGCCAGCCCCCCGCCATCTTCTCTGGATTTCTTTCATCTAATAAAAATATTTATCTATCCAAGCAATAAGTTGAATGTAAGTTAGCTTTATTACTGTAGTGACGTGGAATGGCTGGTTGCTGGGTGACCCTGCCTGTGATTTTATGGTCTAGGCCAGCTCTCACAGTGGAGAGGTGTGGCCATGCTATTGCAGTCTGTTGTCAAGTTTCTCCAGAGATGATCAGAGGTTGTGTGTTAGCTCTCTTATAGTACCTGGGAAGCCATAATCTGATAAACATTTGCCATTTGTTATGTGAAAACCTGGATCCGCAAGGAAGTCCTGAGGGAGATAAATACCTGACGAGAGGAGCTGTAGAGACTTAACAGAAAGGCCAAGCTCTGTGCCTCTGAAATCCAGCGAGGAACTTGGATCTGAAACCTTGGATTAGACAAGTGACCATAAAGCTTCTGTGTGGCTTACTGCAGGGATTTGGCAAACTGGAATACTAGAGCCTGAATTGTTTGGTTTGGTTGTGCCTGGAGGGTGATTTAATGTTTTTCTTTGGAAACCAAAGTTTTTCAACTAAACAGACATGGAAGAAAACGAAGGAGCAGATATTTTGGAAACCAGCCCTGTCTCTAATGGTCCTTGGTGCAAGGTGAGGACTTCCCCCCCCCCCCCCCCCCTCCAATTACAGAAAATATTATCTTCTGTTGTTTACAAGTGACTTCGGTAAACGATTGCCCTTGGACCAGACTGCAGACAACCTCTGCATCAGCCTTTGTAAACAACTTCAGAAATTCCTTAGAGCAGGGTTGTGCTAAACATTAGAAATAGAAATGAAATGGTAACGTTTGTGGTTAAGCAACTGTCATCCACCTCACTGGAAGTTTCAAATATCTAAGTAACTACAGGTTTCTGTGCTGTGGAAACTACCGAAATACTTTTCCTAGGTGTTTGGAAAATCCAGAAACTTCTTACTATGCTAGCAAAGCCACTGCTTTAAGATTTGCAGGTCAAATGTGTTTAGTAAAACCACAGCAAGCATAAGGCAAGATAAGCATTAACTTGGGCAAACAAATTGTCAATTTAACTGCATGGAACTCGGTGTCCAGCAGCAAACTTCTAATATTCTCCCAGAGCTCGCTCAAGAGCATTTAACCTTCCTAACAGGTCAGCTGTGCTTCTTGTCAAATCTTGAGCAGTGACGTTTGGAGATTGTTTTCTGTTTGCTTGTGTTTGTAATTTGATCTCATGTAACAACATTGTCCTCGGCTCACATATAACCACAGGGGCAACTCTGACATCCTGTCTGACAAAAAAAAAAGTTGTTGTTTCCCGTGCTTGAAATTTGAAAGACTTCCAATTTGGACAGGTTAGCATGTTTGTATTAATCTCATCCTGTTACATGAGATTAAAAGGTTAGTGAATTGGGATCTGGGCACTCTACCTCCATTCCGCCCCCCCCCCCCCC
>VXAL01010385.1:513501-529203 GCA_013399475.1 Chauna torquata | reverse complement strand
CCCAACTGTTTTTTTTTCTTGTCTTTTCAAGTTTTGGAGGGGACTGGTGGAAGTTTTGCTATTGCCTGTGCTGAGGCCAGGATTTCAGTCCAGACGTTTGTGCTTTGGAGAGAGTCTCTGTGAGATCGTGTCAGGAATGTGGCAGTTTAGATTTTAGCTCAAAATTGCCTCTTGATAGGAGTTACTGGAAATTAAGAGAGAGAACTTAGGAAACTGGGAACCTGCAGAATATCTGCGTGTTTGCTACTCATTAAAAATATTCTTAGTGAATACAGAAATGTAGGTATCTAATGGTTGGTTTCAAGAGCTGGTCAAGCAAAAAAACAAACCAAAAAAAAAGCAGTCACCTTGTCGTGTTGGAACATCTGCTCGGTGTTGATCACTGCCTCTCCTGCCCAGGCTATTGTTCATATTAGTGCTCACAGCCCTTCACTTGAGTATCTCCGACAAAAATATCCATCACTGTTGTGTTCGCTGTTTGTTATTTTTATTTTCTTGTTTAAAAGCTAGATATCCAGTTAATAGGCAGAAACAAGCAACACTCCAAAAAAAGAAGAGGGATGAAGCAACAGAAGTTTTTAAACATTGAGGGTGAAAATTATTCACCCCAAATATTTCGCAAGTGATAACAAAATGACACAAAACAAAATGATAAAAAATGTGCTCACATAACTCTAGACCAGTGTGCAACCAAAACGTCTGTGTTTTGATGGTGTATTATCCATCTTGGATTCTGATTTCTGTGGAGGTGGAGAGTTAGAAATTGATTTCTGGAAGTGGTGTGCAGCTGTGCCCCTTGCTTAGTCAAATTTTTCCACCTCTGCAAGTGTGCTTTGTTTCAGGAATATTGGCAATGCTTTAGACATACGGATTTGAGTTCAGAGGAGCCTGGGCAGGATGCATGGCTGTGGCAGGAGAGAATATATTGAATAATAATATGCACTCCCTCATGGCCTAAAAGTTCACAGAACAGGTGAAGTTTTACATACTGCCATATTATGGCTCATACAATGTGATTTTCCCTCTGCTAACCTGGAATTTTCTAGTTTTGCTTTAAAAACTGGAAAAAACTTTTTTTTTTCCCCCTGGGAAAAACCTATAGGATTTTTTCAACCTTATAAGTTTATATATATATATATATATATAAACTATATATAAATATAAAACCAATAAGTTATATTGCAGTCTTAAAAAAAAATTACAGCAATGCAGCAATGTGATAGTACATTCTTCTCAATAATTATTGAGAAATAATATTGAGAATAGCTCATTAACTGGCCATTCAGCAACTGCCTCCACATTTTTTTTTCCAAGTACAAATTTGTGTTTGCAAATAACTTTGTCTGCATGTTATTGTGGGTACAAATGTTACTCATTAGAGCCTCTTTGTTGGCATCCCAAAATGTGGCAACTGAAGATCCAGCTACAAATATTCGTGTTTGTATTCCCTATCTTAGTGTTTAGTTTAAGAGGATTCGGTCTTGTTTCAAGATACTAGCAAAAATGTGTTGATGTTCTTTTATTTGTTTATTATAAAATCATAAAATGTTGTCATTTTCCATAATTAGAAGATGTAGTGCCTGTGCTGTGACTCAGCAGGGAGACGTGCACGCGGGCTGGCTCGCACCAGTGCCAGCAGGGCCTTGCTTTCATAGAATTTTAAATACACTTGTAGGGGTTTTTAAATAAGAAGCTGGTTAGTTATTAACTTGCAGAAATATCTGATTTTAGAGAACAGAAGATTACAAAACAAACTGGATTTTCACCAGCTCCTGAAGGACAAACAGCACGCTACATCTGGGGGGGAGAGAGAATTGCTCCTTGCATTTCCCTGCAGTGTGTTTGCGTTGAAGCTTTTTCACTCTCATAGTACTTGATGTAAATGTTAATTAGCACTCCGGGGAAAATGTGTTAACAAATGTACCTTTGACACAGGTCCACAGCCGTGCTTTGCTCTGTAGCTGCAGGCTGGAAAGATTAGCTGGCAAAATACCTTGTGCTGCTTTTGAGGAAACTCCTCAAACACAAGTTCAGTGGAGCTTGCTGAGTGCTTTGACTTTGCTGCTCTGTTGCAGCTTAGGCTGCACTTGCTGCTCTGCAGAAGAGGTGCCTGGGAAAACCTGAGCAGTTGTAAGAAATAAGAGCTAACTCCGGGCAAAAGGATACTTCAAGACATTAACAGGCTGCAAATAAGTCTGCCTGGGCTATGGTTTTCACACGATTATGAAAGGTTGTCTTGACTTAGCACAAACTTTGTGGCAGAAATGATTCCTCCTCCTCCCCCAGTGCTGATCTTGATTAGCAATAAATATGGGTGGTAAAGTCATTACTGTGAGCTGTTAGAGTAGAAAGGTAACAGTAATGCTTTTGTAAACTCATTTATTTCACTACTGCACTTCTTTCTCTTTCCATATGCTGCAATTTAGAGATTCAGAAATGGAAATCATTTGGAGGGGTGGATTTTTCAGTTGTGTTCAAACCTGCCTTGATTCCAGTTAGCATACAGATATTGTGGTGCTGTCTGGCCAGTTTAACTCCTGAACTTTGAGGTATTTTATGCCATGATTTCTGTGAAAGCATATGCAGCTATTTTTCAAGATTTGGATTCTTCAGCTGTTCTTTGCTGTGCAATATCAAGTCCTGATTTATTCCTGATGAGGAAGAGCTTATATTCAAGATACACACAGTGAAGAGTCCAAGGTTACTAACAGCTCTCTGGAAATTTCATCAATGCTTTCAACCAGCTTGTGTGAGTCTGGTCAGGGGTTTGCACCAGCAGTGGGAAACCCCACCAGAGGAGAGTGCCTGTGTCTCCAGGAACTAGGAACAGCGCTGCCATTGGGCTCCCCTTTACTGCAGCAGGATGTCACGTGAAGGATGCTGATATATTGACATGGCTCTTGTTCGGCAGGTCTGACCCTGGCACCTTTCTTTTGTGGGCCTTGGTGGGTATTTGGAAGAATCTAAGCTTATACTTTTTCTTCTTTCATGTGGGATTTTTTTTTTTTTTTCTGGCTTTTATGGTCCTGTGGAAAGTTTTAAGCCTGTGAGCTGACTGTGGCTTGTGCGGAGTCATTGGCCTCCATTTCGGAGCTGACTTTGAGGTTTTCAGAGACTTCAGTGAGGAGGAGCAGTGTGGGCAGAATGCAGACCTGCACATCTCTGAGCGGAGGGTGGTCTGCTGGGCACAGTGTAGGCCCTCTGGGCAAGTCTGACCACTATGGAGAGGCACTGCTGCTTTCTGCGTGCTGCATCTCCAGGTTACAGGTGTGAGCAGCCTGCATTGAGTGTAGCATGCTGCCTGTCTGAGCTGTGCCCACAGCTCAGCTTTGTCCCATCAACTGTGGTCTGCGACAGCCCTGGGATGGTCTTGTGGTGGAGGGAGTTCACGCGAGCACTCTTCTTTTGAAGTGCATGTGAAAGAACCCCTCTTCTCTGCAGTGGGAGATCTCCTCGCTTTGAATTGCTGATAGGTAAACATGATCTTGACTTGGTAAAATATGTCCAAAGCTACTGGTTGGAAGCCCTCTGGTACACTGTTGCATGAAGACATTGCTGCGCAGGAGGAGAGTTTTAGCACATTTCAGACTGCTCATCTCCTTCCCTCTGTAGGGAGCTCAATCTGAGCAAATAGCCCTGTCCCGCCCCAAACCTACCCTGCAGTGAGGCGCCGAGCAGGGGTGGGGAACCTGCTCTGCCGGCTTGAGGTGTGAAGGGGCCTGTGGCATGCAGGCGTCCAAGCCTGCTCAGGAGTGCTACTGCTTCGTTGACTCCAGCGGCCCCTCTATGTGCAGTGACTGGATTTTAGCCTCATCCTGTCTGCCTTTAAAGTGGTGACAGAGGTCAGGTCAGACCTGAGCTATGCTGGTTGGTGCTGTGAATTTGTTAAATTGCTTAAGTGTTATGGGCTGGGGAGCAGCAAAGCCCCAGTAGGGAGAGACCATCTTCGTTTGCAGGCTCTGGCATGAGCGGTCCTCCAGCCCTGGAAGGAGATGGCATGTGGCACCTCCAAAGTCGGGCTGGGAGGGGAGGGAGGTTGTAACCAAGCAGAGTGCCTGCTTTGATGTCCCATGGAGGTGACAGAAGACAGAAGTAATTTTTATGAAACTGATTGTTCTTTAAATACACTGTTCCTCACCCCAACCCCCAGATTGCAATTAATCTTCTTAGCTGTTACATTTTTGCAGTTGGCTTCTATATTCGTAAATTGGGGTCTGTCAAATTTTAGCAAAAGTAGATATGCCAATAAGAAATTGTCAAAGATCATGTAAAAATTGAATCTCTAAGGACAACAGTTCCATCCACAGGTTAGCTGCCTATCTGTCTGGCTGTGGTTTTGGCTCTTTAAGTAAGTAACCTGACTCCTCAGCACCCAAGTTGTGGTTAAAATTCAGCTCAAGACAAGCACAAAACTCTCTCAGGTTTTGAAAACTTGTTTGCTGTGTAACTCAGCCGTAGTCACGTTCTTACATTCAAATAAACTGATCACCTGGCAGGAACTGGACTTCTCCCTTGTTGAACTATGGATGTTGCTTTAGTTGCTTAAAAGGAAAACATACAAGAATGCAGAATTCTTGTTGACCGAACAACTGAAAGAAAAATCACAACGTTCCCTAAATCAACAGATGGCAATTTTCAAAACAAGATCTGAACAACATGCAGCAGCTTATAATACAGGACTGGATTCTGTGGCCAAACTGAGACCTTGTATCTTCCCTGCCTGAACTGTGGGGTTGAGCTGGGAGCTCTGTCTGGTGACGTTAGCTTGTGTCTCAGAAGAGCTGCTTGTGCATGATCCTACCTGTTTTCCAGTCAGGAAATTTAATTATGGCTTTCACAGTAGCCATTGCAGAGTACCCTCTGCATGAAATATGCATTCATACGTGATATGTCGCGTAATTTTTTTCTGTTTCCGCATGTGGAGTTAAGGTTAATGTTCTGTGGACAAATAGTAGTTGCCATGGATACCGTAGCCTTGAATTTCCTGCCTCCTGAGTGATTAAATTCCCCACCTTAATTTTGCTTTATTGGGTTATTTCTGTAGCTCTTTATTTCCTTGGTTTGCTCTCCTTGAGAGAGCAAAGCAGGACATTTCACAGGCCACTTGTATCTTCTCGGGCTTTCACATTCTGCCATGCCAGTTTGGAGGAAAACGTACAGTGTTGTTTTGGAACGTGCAGCAAGCAGCAGGAGATAACACCCGTGTGACGCCCAGCTCCCCAGGGGCCACGTGAGCCCTGGGCTCTGCAGGGGACGCCCTGGGCGTGAGGTGTCCCTGGGCAGCACATACAGCTCTGCGTGTCCAGCAGACCAAGCGAAGCCCTCGAGCACCGCGAAGGCAGGCGGCTCCTGGTGCCGAACCCACCTTCCGTACACCTGCGTGACACCCCAGTCACTTCGATTGTGATTGCAGCTCTGTGACCAGCTTTGCTTTCTGATCCGTAGGTTCTCATAGGACTTTAATCCTTGAGAAAAGCTTTAGAGTACAAAGCTTACGTTACTCTTGATTCAAAACAAAGACTGGCCTCATACTGTACTCTTGAACATCAGCGTCTGCAGCAGTCTCAGGGACTGGTCACGCTATGGCATGGCTGGAGAAAGCAAGCCAGGGTGTCACCTGGGGAATGCTACACTGTATTGTCCCTCGTCAGGGCCGTATGTCCATGTGACTAGTCCCCCACAACGTTTATTTGTACTATAGATGCCTAGAGGCTCCCAACAACAGCATTTGTTCACAAAGCCCCACCCCTGCCACGTGCACACAAAATGTACATTAACAGTGAGACAGAAATGGAGAGGGGCTCCAGTCCAGCACCACCGAGGAGCAGGAAAGCAGGGCAGAAGGGAAGCACTCAGGTCTGTAGTTCTTCCCAGAGGGGTAGCATCAACTGTGCCCATTTTATTCCTGTGTATGTTTGTCCAACTTCATCTTAAAGCCTCTGCTACTGGAGACCCCTCAGCCTCACTGGGCAGTCCTCCCAGCGCTCTGCTGCCTTTAGCATTAAAGTGTTTCCTCCTACCATACCGTCTTCCACACTGCACTGTGAGCCTGTCTCTTGTCCTGTCGGCAGGAGAGATAGGAAGAACAACTTTATCCATTCTCCTCCACAGGAGCCTACTGCTGATAACAGCCAGCGTGAGTGGTCAGCCTGCCTGCTGGGATTTGCGTGGAGAATCTTGGGAGGAATCTGATGGGGTTTCAGAGTTTTGGTTTTTTTTTAGTCTTTTTTTTTTTTTTTTTAATCTCTGCTGCTGCAATACTGAAAGGGCTACCTATATCTGATGGGATTGGGGGGCCTCTGCAATACTGCTAGCTGCTCTCCTCAGTGCCTTTCAAACTGTCCAGGTGTTTAGGTTTATTCCATAATCCTAGCTCTCCAGAAAATGGCATAAAATAATATTGAAATGGGAACCACAAGCTATAAAAACATTGCCCTAGTTGGTAAGTAAAATGAATAAGTAGCTGTTACATGCAAAATGAAAACGTATAAAAAGACAGTGGGTGCTTTTGCTGTTTAATCTGAAGTGTTCTATAGCTAGGTTGCTACATATTGACGAAATTGGTCACCCCTAACTTAAGGCATGTCATAGGCAATGGAAAAAGTGGCCCATAGACCTGACTAATGTGGATAGAAATAGAGAGCAGTTTGGAGAAGTAATGATATAACGCCGGCCTTGTAACTGCAGACCCTGCAAGCTGGACATCAGTACCATCAGCTTAATAGCGCTTTCCTCCAACAACCATTTATAGTGATTGAGGTTGATTATCTGACACTGTTTACTTTGAAGTCATGATAATTAAAGCTAGAGTGTCATTTACATTGTAATTAACATGCTTCTCTGCACCTAATTCATTCTGACAGTATAGATTAATGATGGTAAATGACCAGCAAGGATTTATCATGAGGTGATTCTCCGTTTTACATGCTGCCTCAGACAATTACAGGAAGCGATTGTTAAGTTTAGGCTATTGTCCTGGTGTAATTGTGCATGCTCATTCTTAGCTTTGTTTTGCAGTAAAACTCATCCAAGGGCTTAATAAAGACTTAGTTATGGTCCCTAAGAGGCTGAGCCATGCTTGTAAATGGGAAAGAGAGGCACAGGCTTGTGATACGGCTCTGATTTTTCGGTATCCCAGTGCTTGTAGTCCCTGCTGATACCAATAGGAGCTGGGACTGATCAGCATTTCTGAAAATCGGATGCTTTTGCAAAGGTGATTCTGTTGGGAGGTTGGGCAATGGGGTCAGCAGCAGAGTGAGGTGCATGTGTGGGCTGGGCAGCCTTGTTTGGCACCAGCGCTCTTCCCTGGCAGCAGTGCTGGGGGACACCTGCCTTCGTGCCCTGGGAGGAAGCACTTGTTTCTCCTGAGCAGGATACAGGGCAACAGAAGCTCAGCAGTCCTGTGTGCCAAGAACTGCTGTGCATCTAAGCTGTAGCCTTAAGAATGGTCAGTATTTTAAATGATCAAGACATTCTATATAAAAGAGATTTTCCCTCAAAAGGAAGGTGTTGAGTCCCCTGCACGCTTAGAGTTAGAGCCTCAGGGGGTTTCACTAGTCCTGCTTGCAAAATCTTGACTTTCAAGCCAAACCAGTCACGGCTTAGGGGACAACACCACGTCATGCTAAGCAGAAAGTCATGAAAAATTATACAAATGAAGTGAAATTTTCCAGAGCATACATGGCACTCAATCTCTGGTTAATTCTTGCTAGAAGTAGTTTCATCATTGGCTTTTCTTATAATAGCTTCCTTGTGTACACAAGGACTTAACCTGACTTACTTAAACTGCGTCATGTATTGCTGCAAGAATATTTGATTAACAAGATGATCAAAGTGTGCTGTTCCATGTGTCAATCAATAGGAATTAATACACAGGAGCCTAGTCCAAAAATGTGAGATTATAATGGAGATTTGGTTTTCTTTGTACTGAAGTGTTGCTGTGAGCAAACAAATGCTAATGTGATGAGCTGAGCTCCACTGTCTCCCCTCCCTTAGGCTGGCATTTTTCTTGCTCCTTGCGTGTTTCCCTGTTTGTACCAATCCAAACCTCCCTCCTAGGTCTGTTGAAGCTCCTTCATGTTTGCAGCAGAGGTCTGAGATTTTTTGATAAAAGAAGTGAAACAGTGGTATTGAGCAAATGCACAGCGGAGGTACTTTAGCAGCAGCAGGCATCTGAGTGTGATGGGGGTTTGACATCTTCCCCTGACACACGCACAGGTCCTGTCCTGAAAATTGGGCTGCAAATCAGCTCCAGCAGGTAGTGATAATAGGTCCAATAATTTATTCCTTAAAACAAACAGGGCACAAGGAAGATCTGAGTTGACCATGTACATGGGTGAAAACAGTTCTCAAGGTACCTCTTCTCAGGGCACACAGGCAGACCCTGGTTTGCTTTTTGAAGACTAGCTGGGCCAGAAGGAAATGAGAGATCATAGCCTTCAAAACCCTCAGAGATGAATAGGCTAATTCCTACCATGAGTACAGTAAGGACCTTTGGCAGAATACTCAGCAAAACAGCTTCTCCCCAGTGGCACAGCAACGTGCTGCAGTGCCAGAATGGTTTGTGTTTTGGGTACAGAGGGCAACCTTGCAGGCTCTGTTGCCCACTCTGCATGCCAGCTTTCTGCAGCATTCCTCCAAATGTCTGGCTGGCTGCTCTGGCAATTTCAGATTTGTGCTGGGGCAACAATGCCCTCTTTGGGATAGTGCCCTGGAAGACATTTTGGCCATTGCAGAGGATGCTCTCTTAGCAATATATATATATATATATATTTTTTTGTGCCTGGCTGCTGAATTCAAATACAAGCTGTCTTTAGAATAGAAACATACACAATATATTTTGAAAGGAAAGAAAGCCAATTTCATATCAGTTCTCATTTTGAGGCAGAGGCAAAAGGGGTCTACTCTGAAACTTGCTGCTCACAGCCCCTTTTCCTTTTCGTTCCCAACAGTAGCAAAGGGAAGGTGGGGAGAGTTGGATGATGGAGTTTGGCTCGAAGGGGACAATTAATTCCCTTTCATTCCTCTCAGGAAGTAAATTCGGGGGCAAAGCCCTCAAGTATGTACAGAGCTCTTCCCCCAGATTTACCTCCAACTGCAAGGGGTAGCGTGTTTTGGAATCAGCCTGTGCACAAGAGCACTGTTAGTGCCTGACTGTCTGCCTTGGGAGCTCACCAGTCAACGCTGGTCATGAGCACATGGTTGGCTGAAGCTGTCATCTACCCCAAATGGACTGAAGTCAGACTCTGGTGTAAGTGATCTGCTGGTGTGATGTACAGTAGACTGTTACTCCCAGACCAGCCCAAGCACAAGGCTTAACTGCAAGTGCCTTTAGTGTTTATAGGAAAATATTGCTCTGCTTTGCCTGTATAGCCCTGGGGACACCAGCTTGACCCTGGTGGCTGCTGGTTGTGCGACGGTGCTCCCTGTACTGTTTCTCTCTGCTCTGTAACCAAATAGTTTCTCTTCTGTGAGTGACCACATGGGATGAGTAAAGAGACCCAGGGAAACAAGAAGGGTGGGGAAAGAATGAAAGAGCAACACCACCTTTTTTGTTTCCCTTGGAACAACATCTGTTGGGAATTGGGTACATCCGAATTGTTGCCCCTTCCCCAACCTAAGAGAGATGATGGTGAGGTGCCTGTGGAGAGGAGGAGCGTGTGGATGAAAGAGGAGGTCTCTGAGGCACCATGGCCATGGAAACGCACAAGGCTGGCATTTGTCGCATTAGTGTTTGCTACTGTTGGCTGCAGAGATGTCTGCTGTGCACCTTAATCCCTGAAGAAACTGGGGCACATCTGAAAGTGTTTATCATCTTTGCAGTTTTTCCCCCATGAAATAAGAAAACAGGGGTTGGGAGCACAGCTGGATGAATGGTGAGTTTTTTGGTTTGCTGACACCCCCCACACCCCCGCTATGAAAAACAAACAGATCTAATGAAACCAAAAGCAGAGGTTTCTTTGGAGAAAATTGAGGGGTTTAGGAGCAAAAAAAATTTTTTGCAAAATGTTTTGTTCGGTCCCAAACAGAATGCCTGGTGTTGCTTTATAAGCTGTTTATTTTTGTCCCCTTTCATTTTGGAAAAAAAAAAAAATCAAAACCAAACCATTTAATTTAGAAAATACCAAAGCAAAACATTTCACAGAATCGTAGAATAGTTGAGGTCAGAAGGCACCTCTGGAGATCATCTATGCCAACCCCTCTGCTCAAAGCATATCTGAATATGCTATATACAGTTCTGTTTTGAAATTTTGTCTGTGTTCACAGTCATTTCCCAAATTTGACTTGAATTCCAAGTGGATCTGGTGACCCACAAATCGTATGTTGGGGGTAAATATAATACATATTGATTTGTCTGTTTTCTTAGGCTTCTGTTTGGGATATCTATGTCCTCTCTGCCAGGTTGGCAATGTACACTGTTTTCAGACTCTGTATACAAAGTGTTTCCCAGATGTCATGAATTTCATATAGCTTCTCTTTTCTTCTTCCATATGGCTTGATATAGCCAAGACTGTCTGACCTTACAGCATGTTTCTTTCTTGTGACTTAAAAAGATGTGGACAGTCATGGAAAACATCAGTACTTGTTATGAAAGATAGGAATATACTATCTGGTTGGCTTCCTACCTATGTCCGTCCATCTGAATCAAAATGCTCATCCATTTCTGCCAACGATTTACTAATTTTTTTTTTTTTTTTTTAAAGAGAGGTGGATTAAGAGCACATAAAAGAGCAGCTGGCAACCAGAAACATGAATGACTAGGATGTCTCTGTTTTCAGGCTTGGGATGTGCCCAGAAGTTTACTCAAAGCCTAAAAAAAGGCTGCATTGGGAAAACAATTTGGTGGTGCCTGTGACAGTCCCTCTCCTGTGTCCTGTGGAGTTTGTCACCTGAATTCCATTTACTTAAGGATGACTGTGTTGTCTGAGCTGCCATTTTGGCAGAGATTTTTAATGGTAATTGGTGTGATTTGGACACTGGCTGGAGCAGTAAAATAGGTTTTGTCATACTTCAAGTCATAAGGTGCTGTGGGCATGACTGAGGAACTGTCTTCTGCCTGTGTATGCTGAGTGTGCTAATGTAAAGCTCATGTAAAGCAAAGCCCTGCTCTTGCTTCCAGTGCTGCATGAAACGTGCCCACCCTGTGAAACGGAAGGACAGCAATGGCTTTGTCAGAAAATGCAACTCAGCCCTTCTATTTTTTTTTTCTGTCAAGGTTTTTTTTAGTTTCCTATTCTGCCTTTTCTTATTGCAAATCATAAAAACAGACTAAGGTCAGGGGTTCCTGTGCAAAACTATTCCCTCATGCTTACAGCTGGAGTAATTTTCCGACATTGACATGAGCTCACAAAATGTTACTCTGACTCTAAAGAAGATTTTCCAGAGTTGGCTGAAGGTTTTGGCTTGGTTCTAGAATCAACTGTTTCGGAAACCTTTCTGGAGTGGATTCTGGATAAGCTGGAACCATTTAGAGGATTCAGAAGTCATGCATAATTTGGCCTTTCAAAATACTTAAGGCTTTTAGATTTCTCACCCCAGAAGTTATCTTCCTTTTCATCAAACATCAGCTGTTTCCAATTGCTTCATTCTATTTTGGTCACCTATTTTCCCTTTTTTGTTCCCATGCATGACTAAATATCTTTAAATCAACTTGAAGTAATTCGTTTTTCCATTCATCCATTTGCTTGTGCTGGTTGCTTTCCCTATTGGAATGCTCCATGAATGTCATACACTGAAGGAGCAATATCATCTGTGCAGCCCTGAGTGCGGGAGTACTTGGCACCAGTTCTGCAGCTTAATATGTGAAAAACATGAAGACAGCTGCCAGTTTCTGCATGTTTTAACTGGTTTATTTTCTGCAGCTCTGAGCAGAAATGCTGAGGCCATGGCAGCCCAGCACAGCATGATGCCCAGGTCCATGGTCTGGTGAGCATGCCATTCCTGAACCAGTGGGACTAATTCTGCCTCAGCTCAGCACTCAGCTCAGGCAAATTGGTCCTTTTGAGAGTCAGGCCCAACAAGCCTAGGAGCCAGACCACACCATGCTAGCTGTGCTGCTTGTGAGTTAGTCCTGAGCTGTTTCCGTGCAGTGCTTGGCTGCCTGCTTGGATGTGCCGGCTTGCTAGAAGGGATGGTAAGGCTGTGCACTGTGCATTGTGTGTGCTTTGCGTGGCTGTGGCCTAAGAAATAGGTTACATTACTTTATGTGTAGGTGACTGGATCCATTGTTAAAAGTGCAGGGTGAGGTGTAGGCATCTTAAAAGATGCGTCCATGGAAGTCCTGCATTGAACTTGACCAAGTGTTGCTGCTTCTTGGTCCTGCCAGCTCTGTAACACCCAAATGCAGTCTTGCATTTGTCTTAATGTGTATGGCTGACAAGCACGCGTGCTGCTCTTAAGTAACCTTGTTTTCTTGCCCTCAAATTAGAATGAAATTTCTCCAGCTTTTGATCTCTTGTATAATATATGAACACCCACCAGAATTCTGATCTATGTGTATGTGACACATGCATTTTTCTTTCAATTGACAAACACAGAAGCTGAAATTATCCAGGAAAAAATAAATACCATGCACAGCCAAGTATAGGAAAGGATTTGTTTTGTTTTGGATTTCTTTTTTGGTGAAGAAAAGAATATGCTGGAGACAGGTTTGACAAAGTGAATGATCCAGGTTTTTGTGGCAATTGCATCCCATCTCTGGCTGCTATAGTTGTGACCGATCTAAGCTGTGCTGTGCTCTGCAGGGGAAGGAGTGGGGTCAGGCCTGCCAGTGGGTCCCAGGCACTAAACTTTTCTGTCCAGAGTGGGATATGTAAAATTGCATTTCCCCAGAATCACTGCCCAGTGAGTAATCTTGGACACTTTCAGGCATTCCAGCATGTCTCGTTAGTGGTTACTCTAGCCCTCCTATCATGTTTTTGGGAACCAAATGTTTTGCATGCTAAAGCAAGGTGCATATTATACAAGGGGTGCCTATAATGGATTTAGATAGAGTTCGTAGCCAGCATACAGTGGCTTTACATCAGAGATAATCATATGAAGAAGGAGCACTGTGTATATACTTGAAGTCAGAAACAGGGGAATCGGACCCCTTTCTATATAGTTTATTTAGGAGTCATGGACAAAGGGGCAAATAGGAAGGAGGGATTTTTAAACTCTGAGTGAATTAATTAGTTAATTGACTTCTGTTTTCATCTCCATGCAAATGACAACTACCTGTTATGCTCAGAAGTGACCTAATGAGACAGTGCTCTGAAGTAAGCCACTGCTCAGACAAGCATCAAACTATTTCCAGTAAAAAAGAGCTCGCGCATTCTGCGAAGATGTCCTGAGCTCATAGACTGTTCTGTTCCGTAACCTTGCGTGCTCCAGCTCACTAATGCACTCCCTAAAACTGCACTATCTGTGGCCATTCCTTCACTGCCTGGTTTCCAATGGGCATTCTGATGTCATCTCACAAGATTTTCCTTTTTGCTTAAGGTACAACTTATATTTAAAACACAAACAAACAATAATACGTCTGGCCACTGATCATCTACTTTTTGAAGCTTGAATACTTCCCTGTGGCCAGTGTATCTGCCAGAGGGTATTGCTGGTTGCTGAGAATGCTCTTTAGGATTTCACTGTACTTTTTACTTCAGTGATAAATTATTGTGGTTTCCAAAGGTTAATCATAAGTGCCCTACAGAAGAGATAGTACGTCCAGATAATATGGTTTCCTTTTAGTTGTGTTTTTGGATCTAGCTTTGTTCATGTTCTATGGGATAACGGGCCAAAGGTGGCACCATGCAGGCTGTGTTGATACAAATTGAACCTCTTTTGTTCCTTCTTTTTCATTTAAACTTTCCCGACTCCTTTCTCCCCTTATATGGAAGCCCTTTGCCTTGTATCTCCTGTTTGGCATCAGTGCTTGGCGGGCTGGATCAGGTCACAGTACTCGCCTGTCTGAGTGAGAGAGCATGGGCAGCTGAGAGGATGAGCTGACCTCCACGACAGCCTCTGATGTGCACACAGAGTTGTGCGCTGCTGAAATCTGGTTCCAGCCCCTGCTGATGCATGGTGTTGTCTTTATAGGCCACACTAAATCTTCTTAGAAATGTGTTAAATTTTGTGGTTACATGAATATATTGTCTTTGCTGAGAATTAGTCAGTAACCTGTTGTACCAGTGCAAGGAGCTATTTTCATGTTCTAACATGTTCCCCTAAAATACTGGGTGTTTACACAGGACAGGCCTGACAGCTCTTTGTCAGGGTCCATCCACCCTGGCTAGCTAAGCCCAATAACTCATGCAATTTAACGCTCAGGAAACAGACTTTAAAGGAGGACTAAATAGCTGCTTTCCACTAGAAGGATTGGGGTGGGGGATCATGGTTGTGGATGCCACTCACTGGTTCCCTGTCTGGTTGGCGGGGATGTGGAAGGGCAGGGGCTTGTCCCCCTGAACACTGTTCAGGGCAGTGCGGGGAGCTGTCCCGGGACATTGGAGAGCTGAGCTCAGCCCTGCCAGCTCTGCTGTGCTCTAGGAAGGGGAGGGAGCACCCCAGCTGCATGTGGCCCATCTGTCTGGCCACAGGGGGCCATTGAAGTACAGCACTCAGTAAATTCCCGCAACCTCAGCAATTTTCTCCAACGGAGATCAGCAGGTAGCAGGCCTGTGTTCTGTGGCTTGCACTGGGCATTTGTAAGCGTCCCAAGATGTCTGTGTCTGGATGACTGTATCCCAAAGACATGCCTCTGGTGTTTTTCTGTGCCCACAAACAGCATTTGAAAGTCATCACACAGAAGACCAAGATCATCTCTGATGGCTTCAGTGGAGTTACTTCTGATCATAGAGCTCCTTGTACCTTGGGTACCAGCACCCAAGCACGCCAGGCTATTTGGCAGCAGAGAGCCATAAGCAGAGAGCACACCGGCACACTTCTGTGCCTGCTGCTCACCTTGCCAGAAGTGCTGCTCTTGAAGTCCTTCTTGAACAGGAATCCATCTGCTAATGCAGAAAATGCCAACAGATCCATGCTTAAACAAGAACTTAGAAGTCTTTAAAGCCAGCAGAGTTGAGAAAATGGAAGTAGGCGAGAAGTATTTCCTTGTACAGCTGTGGAGAGGTTCCCTGCGGGTTTCAGAGCTTCCTCATGTGTTGTGTTATTGCCCATATACAAGTCAGATGCTGAGTAAGCCCACTGCATTTGTCTCCCCAGTGCACGAGCTCCTTTTTCTGCTGTGGTTCCCATTCGTAACAAAGCCAGGAAACTTTCCTTTCTAGGAGCAAATCTGCTACACTAAATGCCATCTCACTTCATTGACCATTGCTAGCATTTTCGTGATATATTGACCGTCAGAGAAGTGCAGTCCTAAATAAGTATCAGAAAATTGTGGTGTTTAAAAGCTTTTTAGATGATCACTACACAGTTTGAGCTTGTGGTTGACACCAAGCAATTTTTTGCTGGTCCTGACCGAGGTGTGCTAACTCTAGGAGAGGCAGGGCTATACTGTGGAATTGTAGGTTATGTTAAAAGTACTTCAAAAATACAGAATTTTACTTGGCTATATTAACTATTTTAAATATACAGTTGTGCAGAAATCACTGAAATTTCAAAAGATGGATACTGTTGCAAAGGGAGTCAGATTACAGCCTTACTTCCAGGCTGTGGCAAATACTTGCTAGGTGACTTAGGGCAAGTCACTCTTCTCCCCGCCCCCCC
>VXAL01010385.1:501287-513488 GCA_013399475.1 Chauna torquata | reverse complement strand
CCCCCCCCCCCCCCCGCCCCAGCTGTAAGGAATTAGAATCATAGATCAGCAAATATTTATGATGGGTTCCAGTTTGCCTGTGATAGAGCTGTAGAACTTCAGGTAAATGAGAGTTTACTTTTTATTTGCTGCTCAAGAGAGAAAAGAAAGCAATATAGCAACTCTTTTAGAAGAAATCCAAGGTTTCTGTAATCACTTCTGAGGTTCTTTTTTCACTGAAGCGGTTAATAAAGCTTGGCTGTAGTGTATTCTAATGTGCATAATTTAGTTGAGCACTTTAAATTCTTTTAGTTATATGGCTCCTGTCTGTCTGTTTTTTACTTCTTTTTTTTTTTTTTTTCCACTGCTGAGCTCCATAATTGTTCCTTTTAGCCACAGTCACCTAAGGTCAGGCTGTACCTTGCTAAGGAGCCGAACTGCAAACAAGGCTAGCTAAATCACGTGTCTCCAGCCCGTTCCTGTTGTTAATCCTCCCACATTCTGGGCCTAGCACTTGGCAGAGCAACAAAAGTAAACTTTTTATCAGAAGTTCACATTCTCCTCAAGTGGAGGATGAGTTGGGCAATTCCTGCCTTATTTAAGAAGGGTATAATATGGAAGCTACCTCAGACATTTTCATAATGCAGGGGGCACAGGCAACCTTGTTTAAAGACCAGTGTTTGCACCATGTGAATTCAGTGTGATGACATTGTTTCTTTTTCCAAAATATCTTTCAGAGTGCTTTCATTAGTAAATATGCTATCATTGTAACAAATATAGCAGTGGCTTTAAATTGATGACCAAATGGCAAAAGCACATGTAGTTTATACTCTGGTAGAACACTGGCCTGGGTCTTTAGGTTTTGTCTGAAATGTGCAGTGCTATAAATGCTCTTTATTCCTGCTTCAGTCCGTGTGTTAGCAAGGTTCCTGCTTAATTTGCTTTCTCTTCCTTTTATAATTTTTTTTAAATCTTCATCTCTGCTTCACTTCTTTGTGTGTTAAGTTCATTGCGTAGGAGCAGGCACAGCAAATTGAGAAAATCCAGTTGAGAAGCAGAGGAAGGTTGATGAACTTTGT
Source organism: Chauna torquata (assembly GCA_013399475.1). Lineage (NCBI taxonomy): Eukaryota > Metazoa > Chordata > Aves > Anseriformes > Anhimidae > Chauna > Chauna torquata. The sequence goes on along the minus strand of VXAL01010385.1, from coordinate 512,430 downwards.
GCCTAGAGCCTCTGGGCAGCCTGGAGGAGCCCAGGCGTGGCCAGCGCAACCCTGTGCGAATGCAAGGACCCAACACAAAATGCCACATTGGGATCAATGCAGGATTCATCTGCCCTAATTATGGCAGCTCAAACAGCTGCCTCAAATGGGAAAGCATAGTCATTAATGTGTTGGTGTTACCAATAGGCTACTATATTAAGATAATAAAAAATGTTGTCAAGTGGTGAAATGGTGAGAAAAGTTGAGGGGAAAAAAAAGAAGATAAAAAGAAATACTGAAAAGGGAGAAAAACAGCAACCCTAATTATTTGAGTGTTTATATGTTCCTCATGGGTCAGTATAGAGGTACATGTGGGAAAGTGCTTACAAAATACTGTTGATAAATATCCTAATATATCAGAAGCATGGGGCGAGGAGTTACTTGGCATGCTTTGGGATGGCTTGGAGTGCTCAGGAGTTGCTGCGAGACTGTACAAGCTATTTTGCTTGCTAGCCGTGTGTTGCAGTCCTGTGGCCCAAACAGGTCTTGCTGCTGCACCTGCTCCCCCATCCTGACCCAGGCTCTCTGGGTGCCTCACCCCTTATTGCTTGCTTCCCTGGACACCTGCACATTGACCTGTGCACAGCTTCCCCCCATGCCCAGTATCCCAGTTTGAAGCCCAGATAGGAGCAAGGAGGAGAAGCCATGGCCACAGGAAAACGTGGTGCACACAGAGAGTCATCCACAGAGCTGGGGCTGGGAGTGCAGCAGCCCCCTCCCGCTGCTCCAGCCACTGCTGTCCCCTTGCCCCAAGCTGCTTCCCCACAAGAAAAAGGGTTGGGGTGGGGACTAATTTGTGCTTAATTACATAGGGCAACTTTCAACTTTTCAGTCTGTTTTTCTTCTATATTTTGACACGGTGAAAGCCCTAACCTCTCAAGTCTGAGCAGATTTCAGAGACAGCTGTGAGCTAGAGGCAAACCTTTTTTTCCAAACAAATTTCTAAAAAAAAAAAAAAAGGAAAATACAGTGACCAAGTGTTTGAATTAATTGGACTTTCTGCGTGTGCTGCTAATTCAAATATAAAGAAGAAAAGATTAGTGTTTGACAGAGAGGAAGGGGAGTTCAAAGAAAGCTTCCAGTTTGAGCTGAAGATGTTAGAAGTTTTAAAAATGTCCCCCCACCTAAAGAGTAAAAACCTAAAGGAAGCCTGGTGGCTTAGAAATTGTTAAAGTACATTATCATCTGCAATGACATTGAAGTGTAATTTCCAGGACTGTATCCCTACTGGATTATCATAAACAGTTCTGGGACGTTTAGCACATCCATTTCTTCCTCTAATAAGCAAAATTTTTAGGACTAACAGGAAGCTTTTAAAAACGTGGCTAATGCTGTGTTAAGATGAGTGTTGCAGCATTGTGCTAATGTACAAGTGACTGAAACTAAAGCCAGTGAGCAAAAGTGAAGGTGGCTAATCTAATGGAGTTCTCCTTACTAATGAAAATGCAGAACTTCAACAAACAGCCAAAGAAAGAAAAGCAAATCTGATTTAAAATTATCTCAGTTTGCCTAAGTGCCATGCCATGGCCATGAAGGCGACCTTTAAGAGGGATTCTGGGTACTATAACCTAACTTCATCAGAGATAGGAAATCAGCAGGTATGAAAAAGTCTGCATTTTCTTAGAAAACAATCTTGTGGTGAAGAAGTATCCTTCTGTTTGACCAGCACTAAAAGCCTGGGACTGAAGCTTGAACCAACAAGCTATTAAGGGCTGCAGCGAGGCGATGCCGTTGTGCCGCTCACGGGGAGCATGCTCAGGCTCCCACGTCCCGGCACGGCTGCCCACCCTGCGCAGGGTGTGCGAGCTGGCTGTTTGGCAGGGTCCCTTGTACCCCAGAGAGTCACCTTCTGGTGGTGCTGTGTTTCTCTATCCCACACTTTAAGGAACAGCAAACACAGCTTGCCAGCAAAGAAATAATAAACAGTGTGTTTTACAAAGCAAATGCAAACAAGGGATCTGCTCCCACTTATCTAAACCTGTGTGTCGGTGATTTTTATCTGAGTGTCTAATGTTGCAGGTAATTTGTGTAGTGATGCATATCTCTAAGTATGGCTATAGGTTAGTGCCTTTTTTCTATTCTTAAATGTGCAACAACTTGCACTACCAGTCAGGAGAAGTTTGCATTTTGCTGGTTTGTTTTCTAAAAAACAGCATCCGCATGAAAGAAGTTGATGTATTATACTTAACGTATACACCTACATTTTCTCTCCTAGAACAACACTTCAAAATATTCCCCGTATACTAACTTTTTCCTGTTATTTAGCTTATAATATTAATAAAAACTTGAACAAATGCTGTGAGGGATGGAATTTGCTATATTCCTTTTTCTAGTTTAATTTGTTTTTCTTTCTGATCATCTGTTACATAATCAGTGAAATACCTCCCAGCTGGAAGTACAGCTTCAGCTGTGAGATGCCTCCAGCTGTTTTTGGTAAATGAGCAAGTGGTTTTAAAAATCAAAGGAGAAATACTGCTTGGGAATGGGGTCTGGTCCTGTGTCTTCTTACTGCTGCTGGTTCAAGGTAGGAGGAAAATAGGGACTGGGCTCCTGCCTAGACACTAAATTAACTGTGGCTTTGAGAGACCTGTTATGTCTTTCTTCTCCCTCTCCATGTGGCATTTGGTGGAGAGGTGAACAATACCTCGCTTGGTCAGTGGCAGGTATGAGTTTGGGCTCATCTCCTGCAAAAGCAATGATGTTGGTTTTTGGGGGAACCTGCAAGAGAAGGCAAGTGTTTCCTGAGCATGGCAAGTGGCACTTTGTCTTCCTGGCAAGTGTTTCCCTAACCCTCTCCCAGAGGGACAGAAAGCTTCATAGAAGTTACCCCTGAATGGGGGAGAGAGAGAAACTGCCGAGGTTTGGCCCCACCTGTGTGTGTGTTCACCTACTGTGGATAAGCTGAATTTAGATTGCTAACTTGTGTAGTATTTTTCTTGGATAGCTGTATTTCTCCTCAGGTGGAAAACAGATTTTGCTGGGATTTGCTGTTCCTGCTGAAAGCAAGCATGGCTGTGGTTGTAAAAAGTTTTGGTGGTGAGATTATTTCAAGCATATTAGTGAGCATCTTACTTAGTGGACATGCCTACACTTTACCTTTCTGTCTTGGAAGGACAGTCGCTAATTTTGTTTCTTTCTAATGCTGTAGTTGCTTTAGATCAGAAGTCCTCAGAAGACTCAGAGCTGCTTTTTGTGTGTGTGTTTATTTCTTTTGGTGCCCAAGACTTCCAAAAGGAAGATGTGATTTTTAGGTGTTTATAGCAGCTGGGCAAGAGTGAAGCTGTATGCATGGGAGTCTGAAGAGATGTCATGTGCAGGAGGTGATCCTGACCTCCTCAGATCACTCTGACACTTGCCTAATAAACTCCAAAGAGTGCATGGAGATGTGCAAATCTTTCATTGTTTTGTTCAGATTGGTGTATTTGTTGTGGTAGTGATTGGTTTGGTTATTTTAATTCTTTGTAAAGCTGATGTGTTCACTAGTTTCCTCTGAAACTCCCTGAAACCAGAAGCATAAACCAGCTTAGGGCTGTGGGAAATGGTGTATTTAGCACTCAGAGCGTGTGAGAGATAAGGGGAGGAGCAGCATTGCTCCTGGGTACATGTGGCTGCCAAAGTGTGAGGTCTCATTTCTGCAAAGGGATAGGAAGTAGAGAACCATGCCTTGGAGGCATATCAAGAAGGGGAAAAGAGGGTATGACAGCTCATCCTGAGTGAGAGGAGGTTAAAAGCCTCTGGACTGAGCATGAGGAATCCACTTACATGGACACATTAAGTACGTATCCAGGAGGGACTTGCCAAGTCGAATAGAAACCATGAGATGAGCCTTCCCCGTCAGCAGTGAGTTCGTTGGATCACCCCTTCTATCCGGAAGCCTCTTGTGAAGTTAAAGGACATGTTTTAAAACTATTTTTCAGCTCTTTTCTCAAACCATTTTGGTAAATTATTTTTTTTATAGTACTTGCTATTGTGACTGTGTTACAGAGCCTGTCAACCACTGCAGCACCCAGCTGTGCTGGCTGTGACCATAACTCATGCAAACTGCCAAGTGCTGTTCTGCTTAATATGACAGATCCTTCTGTGATAGCGGCACTACAGCCAGCCCTGGTGAGCGTGTGGGGAAGGATGGTGCCCATGTGGATAAGATTTATGTTTGTTAGGGCTGTGGTGAGTGAATCTGCAAGGGCTGCCTTCCCCTTTTCAAAAACTCAGAAGATTTATCTCTCCCACACATCCTGAGAGTCTCTCTCTCTCTCTCTTTTTAATAGCTATCCCCAGAAAACTTGCACTGTCTGGTTTCTCCACCTGCCCTCAGTGTGGTTTCTCCTTATCTCTCCCCCAAGTTGTCATCTCCTCTTGCAATTCTTGTGGTGTTGCTCTTCCCGCTGCTCTGCCGCATGTGCAGACAGCTGTAAAACAGAGTTTACAAGACTCATGATCTATGAGCGCTGTGCCATGGCATCGCAGAGGTCGGATTCTTGTACATTCCTCCTTACAGCTGTCTGCACGCAGAGCTGCAGGCAGGCAAGTGGCAGGGAGTGTAACTTCCCTAATGAGAGCTTAGAGAAACACAAATACAGTTGGAAAAATTGTATGAATCATGAATGAAACGTTACTCACAGAGTCTGATAGCAGTGTAAGAACTGGATGTCAAACATTCCTGGAAGAAGGGGGTACATCTGAAGAGAATAATAAATTGCACAACCATCTCAAGTTATCTATTTGATGGTAGGGTATGCTTCCTGTAGTTAATTGAGGGTTCGGCTTCTTGCAAGGAAGGATACCACCTTGCTCTGTCTTGCTAGAAAGACCTAGCATCAGGGAGATGGACTGTATGCATTCAGATACAGCTGGGTGTATTTACAGGTATTGGTTTGGCCCAAAGAAAGGAAATGTGCTTGAGAATAGTTAACAGGTGTTAAGTATTCAGATTAGGTCCAGTCCTCTGTCTTACATTCAGATGTGGTTGTAGGATGAATCTTTCAGATGTCTGAGTGATCTAGGAACATGTTACTGCCGCTACATGGGATTTCTTGCTGTTGTGAATATAAAATGAATTACTTGGCATGACCATGGATGATGGATCTGTTCCTTGAATAATAAATTCAGCAACCAATGAAAGCCATCTATTTTGCAGGTGTACAGCCTGTCTTAAAGATTAATTTTAGAGAGTTTCTCAGCTCCTACTGCTGCCATACTGCAGGGATATGTTTCTAGCTCTGTATTTCATTGTTCTCTCTGCCACTCTTACCCTGTGTGTCTCTGAGAAGGATGCTGGCCCAGCAAGGAAGGCTACTGACCGCTAACACTCCTCATTAATGAGGAGCAAGTAAGAAAGGGGCTGCTGGGCAGGAGGGGACTCCTGTCCTGGGACCCAGGCCCTTTGTTTCTGCTGGAGAGGGGATGTGGGGAGAGTCAGAGAGACTTCTGCCTGTGGTTTTGAAAGCCTTTCTTGAGTGAGTCTTCCCTCCTGAGCCTGAACTGATCTTGTTAGCTGCTGAGGTAGGCTCACCAACACTAAGAGCTGGTCCTTGTAGCTTTGGTGACCGAATAAAATTGACCTGTTGCTGGAAGAGCCAGGTTGCTTGTTTCTTTTATTGATTCTCTTTTATTTTCTCTTGCTGGATCCAGGCAGGCCACAATGTGTTATTGGGTATTACGGCGTCAGGACCCAATTTACAAGTCAGAGGGGTTCTGAGGCTGGAGTTGCTGTTGGGCTGGGCTGGAGGCTGGCTAGCTAGGAGTTGGGGTCTGATAGCCTTGGGAAGCAGAGGGACAACAGGCTGCAAAGCCTGTAGGATGTAAGAATTAGGGGCCAGTTTTCTAGGAGAGAGACCAGTTCTCATCCCTGGTTTAGTAAATCACAACCTGAAAGGAATGCATACTAAATGAATGTGAGTTAGCTTAAAAATACTTAGGAAGAGAGAAGGGAAAGTTCTCCAAGAGGGGAACAGCTAATTCTCTATGGTCACAGCTGGCTGCATGGCACTGTGTATCCAGATAGATAATCCTGCTTGTGAAGCACTGGATAATTATAGGGGAGTGGGTGGGGACGACAGTGCTTTGTTCCTCCCTTCCCCACAAATTTTTGGCTGACTCGAGGCGCGGCCAGGCGGTGGGAGCTGTTGGAGGCTGCTTTGGCAGCAGCAGCAGCTCACAGAGTGGCTCTCCTTCCTGCTGAGCTCCAGGGCTGGCACTGCTGCAGCAGCTGGGTGTTGCAGTGCAGCCTTCTGCGTCCCGCGGGGGATGCGTTGCCAGGGCTAAGGGACTGGAAAGAGAAGGCTTAGGTGATGGTCTCCTAGGTGCCAAGCACTTAGACACTTGGGAGGAGAGGACAGAGAGAAAGGAAAACCTGTGAGATCCTTGGACTGGATCAGTTCAAGGAACTATACCTGCAGAGCCTAGATATCAGCAATGCAGTGGGTGTCAGTCTCAGCTGCCTCCAGATCTGCAGTCAGCTTCCTTTGGGGGCAGAGGAGACTCAGAGACCATGCTCTCACCCTTTTCCCTGCATATGTCTTGTTTCACAGAATCAGGCTACAGCTAAGCCTGCTCTAAGCAAGCAGCATCTGAAGCCCTATGCCTTGTCTTTTAAGCTGGGATGCAGAGATCTGGACACCTTCACTCTGCATCTGCTAAGCAAGCAGGTGCTGCTTTTGGGTGATTTGGAGACAGCCTACCAGAAACAAAGTAGAGAAGATATGGTGCTGGAGAGACTAGGAAAAAGAGGGAGACAAATTTTGAGGAAAGAATAGGGCCAGGAAAGAGACCTCCACATTGCGGGGACAGCAGAGAGGTAATGAAAATGGAAAAAGGGGTACATTTTTGTCCCAGATATACTGTCTATCCTGCTGATCACTGAGCAGTGGTGAGTGTGATGTGTACATTACAGCTGCAATAAAAAGCTGTTTTGACAGCAAACAGCAGACAAAGTTTTGTGAAAAAAACAGTAGACAAAGTTTGTACATACATGAAGTATCTGAGCTTCAGATTCGAGTATCTTTGGTGCTAGAGTTGAAAAAGTTGCTGAGTTAGACTGTCTTGAGGACTCTGATTTCCAAGTGGTACAGACAATTGTCTGTATTCTGCAATGTGAATTACACAACAACTGCAAGTCAGCCTGCGAGGCCTTCAGAGCAGTGTTTCCGTTAATTGCTTTTGGGGTTTTTTAGGACACCAGGAAAGTGATGAACAAAACAAACCCATTGTATTTCTGTATGTCCTAGGATCTGAGAATGATCTATCGCAGGATAAATTTTATACTTGTCTCCTGTCATCTGAAAATGCCCAGCTCCAGGATACCTGTCCCTTATGCACAAGCAAGCAGAAATACCCTGCCTTGCTCATGAGGGGTAATGTTACCTGTGGCTAAGGCAGAATATGGTCCCTGTTTTCTAGAATATCTTGGGGCTGGAGAGATGAGCTCTGTCACAGCTTGCATGTGTCACAAGTTAGCAGTGTAGAGTCCATTCAGCTGTTTGTGTCCTGGCACATTTTCCACCTCCTCCTCCCTATCCTCCTCCCCATTGCCTTCTTCGCTGACCTAGAGATGAGCAGGATTGCCTAATTTTCAGAAGGTCAGAAGAAACAGTTGTAACATACAGCTGACTTGAGGGGAGAAGCAATTAAAACAACACAGAGGAATCTTATATCAAGATTGCTCCCTTTGTGCTCACAGGACTGCAGGCATGCTTGCTCTACCACTGAACAAATGTTTTTTCAAAGCACACTGATTTGTTGTTCATGCAGGTGCTAGTCTATCATTTCTTGTGCATAATTCTGCCTGTCCGTGTCTTGGGCTCCGAATCTGAATTATTATCAGAATTAGATTTTGGCACCAAACTTTTTCTATGGGCCTTCAGATGCATTTTTGTGTAACTGGACAGGAGTGAATTGTCCCAGTACTCATGTGCAAACTCTTGCAATGTGCAACAGGAAACAGTCATGGACTATGTGAAATGGATGGATGCATGCTGTAAACACATCAAGGGAAAGTATTTTTGGTTATGGGAGCTGGGAGGAGATAGCAGATGCTGTGCAGTGTTCCTCCCAGGTCTGGGAGTGTGTTGTTCAGTCTTTTGTTAAGGAATGCAGGATCCAATCTAATTTGTCTTTGAGATGGATGGGGAAGTGGATGAATACTGTAATTTTCAATTTCTTTTAAATTTCAAGCTTATGTATTTGTTCTTCAAATACTTTGATCTTCTACAGCTCCCACTTGCCCACAGACCAAGCTGATAACAATCATGGCAAGCTTTCCTAGCCTTCATTCTTATTCTGCAATCCTGAATGAAATTCAACCTTATTCTCCATAAATAACCTTTCTCGTTCCCCAGCTGTCTCCTAGAGCTAGTTCTCCTCTGACCTCTCGCTTACTGACTCTGCACTGACCTTGCACTTCCCCCACAGCCCTAATCTGCCAGTGTCTACGCTCCTATTCTTCCTCTGCTCTTTTGCACTATTTCATTTTTTGAAAGGGCCCACCGTTTCCTAAGCTGCACTTCAGCAAATAAGCTTGAACAAGCCCCATTTATCTGCAAACAGAACTCATCTAATATAGTGAAAAAGGACTGCCACTGGCAATGATTTTGATATTTTCACCTCTCTGATTCTAGACTATAGGTAAATATATACTTTCAACAGTATTTTTAAATTTAAGAGAAACAAGCCAATGCCTGTGCCAGCGTCTTGTTCAAATAGATTTTTTTTTTTTGTCCTTAGTTGGATTTTCATCAGTGTAGCAACAACTCCAATGATTTCTCAATGGCTTAATGACTGTTAAGGGATCGTTCAGGCATTTTGTGCTCACCTCATCCTCCTATTCAAGGCAGCATGAATTCTCATTTGAAAAACTTCCAAATGAAGGTTTAACTTCTGTTGTTTGAAGTTAGGCTCTAGATTGAAATAATCTGCCTAGGGTTAGTGTGGAAAAACTTCTGCAAAAGGGGCAAAGAGGTCAGGCACATTATATCTGCATGTACACTTTGTTGTTTTGTCATGCTGCTATTATGTGATGTTAAACAAAGCATTTTTTCCCCAGTATTTGTCTGTCATTTGGATAAAATGAGTATTGGTTGAATGTGAATTTGCCTCTGCAATGGAAAGCAGAGATGTTTTTAACATTTGTATTTTTGAAATGACACCATGAAATGTAGATTTCATCTCTATGTAGCTGCAAATCAAACCTATTTATTTTACAAGTAGAAAGCTTAACTCTAGGTGTCAGCACTGCAAACTGAATGTGGAGCTCTGAAAATGAAGTTCTGCTGTCTCTGACTCCTCCAGTGCCACCAGAAATAAAGTGCAATACCAGTTTTGCTGAGAGATCCATTAAGGCTGAAGAAGTTGAGAGTCCACACTTGTAGTTAATGGCACAAGTAGGAATTGTGGCATTCTCTTCTTACGCAGCTTCTTTCCAGCCGCACTTAAATGCATTCTTATCGGTGGGATCTAGTAAATAACAAGTTTAACATAAAGGAAGAATGAGGACAAGATTCCTCTCCAAACAATGCCCACTGTTTAAAGCAGGTATGTTAAGCCTTTTCCTTCATTTATTATTAGGTGCTTATCTTAAGTGGGCATCCAAAGTGATGAGAACACAGGAAGCCAGAGTCATTTTCTGGTTCTGACAGGCTATATAGAGCAGCTAAATTAATGAGGTGGATGAAGTTTGTGTGACTACTGCTTATATTTGAAACTGCACAGTAGCAGGGAGACCAGGGAAGGAAAAACTTCATTTTCCAGCCTTTAACCCTAGCAATTACTAGAAGTAAATAAAAGCATTTCGACAGTGCAAGCGCTGTGGTTATCCTGAAAATCCATTTCTCAAAAGCACTGACTGTTGGCTTTACATCTCCTACCCTTATAAGGTGCTCTCATCCGCATCAAGAGATGCTGTGACCTATATGAGTGAAGAGCTACTTTTTGCCACTTATGCAGTCACAATCATCACTTATCCATGTATCTTCCTTTTAATCATGACCTGGTGGCGTTTCTCATGTAGTTAAGGTACTGCTCAAAGGCTGACTGTTCTGATTGCACCCAAGGGCTCGTGCTGAATTGTCTGCTTCTGAAACACTGCGGTTCTGTCAGGGGAGCACAAAACCCTTCATGATACACCTTTGGAGTAATTTGTGTAGTTTCCCCTGTAATACCTCATTTTCTCTCCTTAGGAACTGGAGCTTATTGACAAAAGTCATGTCTCTGATATTTGGCTTTCTCCACGCTCCTAAATCTAAAGTTTGATCTGGCCCTCCCTGAGCTGCCATTGCCTCTGAGCTGTTCGTCGCCTGGTGAAAGCACGCAGTGCTTTGGAGAAGCACCTCCACGAGTAACTGAGTGAGGTTTGGCAGGAGCTCTGTGGGGCACGACTAGGAGAGCGAAAGGCACATGTGGAACAAGAATACGTGAGGTTGTGTGTTGTCTGTGTTACAGTAAGGCGGCGTGGTCTGTCACCGAACCCGGCATGCGCCTGAGCTGGTACTTCTGGGCTGTGTTGTCTATGGCTGTAACTAGTTTTGCACTGGCGATGGCACCTCAGAATGCTTCAGGTGCTCTGGTTTCTCTTGAGGTACATTACAGACAACTGGCATTCCTCTCATGCTGTCTCCTAACCTCCAGAATATCCAGCCTCACAAAGCAAACAGGAAAAGGTTGCTTTACGTGCATACTACAGCAAAAGCTGGTCTGCAGTTCAGTTTCCAAGTCCTAGGGTCTGGCTTGACCCATAGGCTGCAAAAACGAAAGACTGTGCTTTGCTTTGAAAAATATTTTCAACTGAACTGGCATGACCAGCGTTAAAAAGGAAGGTCATGGGAAGCGGTAACGGAATCGGGGCTCCGGCTTTTTTTCTGGTTCCCGAAGAATGCCCCGGAGCGTCCCTGCAGGGACGCAAGCCAGGCTTGCTAGGCTTGGCCCGCGGACGGGCAGCGGGCGACGCAGCCTGGCTGCCCCTCTGGCCGGCTGGGGTCAGGCCGGAAGCCAGCGCACCAAACCCGAGCAGGCGCGACGCGCAGGTAAAGCGGGGCGCGCTTTACCCGGGAGGCCCCGCGGCCAGGCCGCTGCTCGCCGTGACGCGGCGCCCCGGCGGCGGGGCTGCGCACCA
>VXAL01010385.1:488355-499598 GCA_013399475.1 Chauna torquata | reverse complement strand
CATTATATATATATATACAATTTAGAAGTATTCCCCAGGTGGCCACAAAGCATGGGCTGTGCTCCAAGCATCCACATCTCTGACAGCAGAGTGGTCTATCACAGTAGCAAAGAGTCTGAGGAGTGCAATTCCCCTCACCAGACCAACACAACCATGTCTCAACAGCAGCAAGGCAACCCCGTCCCAGGATTATTCATTAAATCCTCCAACACATCCACTTATAAGGTGAGGACTAATTCCTCTAAGAAAGACAAGAGGGAGAACAGCCAGAGCATGGAGGCAGAGACCCAGACCAGCAGATCCAGTGTTAAGGTAAAAAGGGTGCGAAACATGAGCACTGTTTCTCTCAGAACAGGAGTTGGCTGTAGCGGTTTAACCCAAGGAGTCTCCGTGCCTAAGCAATACGTTGCGGGGGAGCTTTTCCTGGCTTGAGCTATTACTTTCGTTTATAAACTAATCAGTCTCATGAAACGACTTTATAGATGTTTCCGAGCCTCTTCCTTCGCTCCACAAGAGGAGTTTTGCTGAGGCTGGGAAGAGCAGCACAATCGGCCTCGCCAGCTGTTAGGGCCAGGGGCCGGGGCTCGCCTCAGCGCGGAGGGCCCGAGGGCGGTGGGGCTGCCACGAGCTGCTGTGCTGCGCGGGTGGGTTTGTGCGGGGCTGTCCAGCATTGCTCGTTGTGCTCGGCTTCTTTGGAAGCAGAGGCAAATCGCAGTCTGAAGCGATGCGGTGGACGGGCTGATCAATTTGCATAGCTCTTCCATTCAGAAAGTTGGAAGGAGAGGGGCAGCAGTTTTTGCTCCGGGTGCTGATTTACATTAACAACTTGTTGACCTTGTCTGCTGCTGCAAATAGGGTGGGATTTTTTGATTTTTTTTTTGCATATGTTTTAGTATGTATACTTTGTGTAGAGATACAATGCAAGGCCTGTATGAAATTGACAGACACATGCTGAAAAAGATTGCAATTGATAATTATTTTTTTTAAAGTGTTAGTTGCTTGTCTATTTACTTTCCATTGATGTACTATTGGTTTATGTGTTATGTTTTAGTTCCTAATGGTATAGTTTTTGATTATTCCATGTTTTCTCTTTTTTTTTGGGTGGGAGCTATCTCTATTTCGCAAAAGTAAGTAATTGCAAATATGTATTAAAAAGACAAGAAAAGAAAAAAGAAAAAAAAGTAACACCCTGGGGGATATTGTATAACATGGCTGATGTGCTCTGGGTTACTGTGATAAGGACTGAGATACACACGTCGTAAATATAAGATACAGGCTTGAGGTGCAGGCAAGAACTAGCAAAATGTCAAGTGTTTTGCAGACTCGGAGAAACTAAGAATTAGAAGATTTCTTAGGACTTTTACACGCTCGTTAGGGTGGCTTCTAGAGTATTGACCTGAAACAATTTTCTTCAGTCCTGTGGGTGATTTTCATCATCTTCCTCCAGATTTAGTAAGTTCAGTTCATAGAAGTTTAAGAAAGGTGTAGAAAATGAGAAGACACTATGTAGTGAGTTGAAGGAGGAATTAACAGTACCTCAGTCAGAACATGAAGGTTAACGATGTTACAGTAACCTAAAATTTTGTGTTGGTTCTGTACAGGGAGCTAAACTGTACAGCCCTGTTCACACACGGTAGTCACGCTTATGGTGTACTTAACGTGGTAACTACAGCAGGGAAAGTTAAGTTGTCATCAGAACCCTGACAATTGCTTTGCTAACTTTATTTTTAATTGTGATTATAATTGCACATTACAAAATTTAAAACAAAAATATTCTTAAAATTTATATCGTGTGAATTTGTCTTCTTTGTGCTTGCTTATGGGGGGAAAGCAAGCAAACGACTCCAAGACCTGTTTCCAGAAGCGTATGCATGGAAAGCAGTCTTAGTTTTGTTGTTTGATTTCAAGAACTTAGTAAATTCTTGTTACTAGGTTTGGATAATTCAGCCGGGTGCTATATGGTTGATTTTGGTTCATATGCATACTGTAATCTCATTGGCAGTTATTCTGATTTTTATCACTCAGTCTTTTTCTGCCCTTGTCATCACTCTAAGCACATTGCTTGGGTTTTAGAAATGAGAATGGAATTCTGTTTGTGGTCAGTCAAGTACAAAATCTGATTGAAACATCACATCTGCATGATTTTCATGTGTAAAATCCTGCTCTTTAGAGATACAAAGCAGCACGGTACTTCATTCTCTGCTTTTGTCATTAGTGTGTATGTTATGATCAGATTTACAGTTTGTCATGTGCTAGAGTATAACCATGTTATCTCAAATTGTGCTGGAGAGAGAGCTACACTTGACAGCATTTTTCACAGTACAGTGAAATTGTTTAGAAAGAAAGAAAGCGTGAGAACGTTGAGGATAAGGGACCAGAGCCTGAAATCACTGAAGCCAAAAGGAGCATTGGGCCAGACACTGGGCAGTTTTGGAGTTCAAAGGATTTTTGATTTGAGAAAGAACTGTGAGAATTTGGGTGCTTCTACAAACTATTGCTGTTCTTCGAAGTGCACAGTACACCCTTTATGGCACCTGGGATACCCTCACCCAAACAGAAGATGCTGCATACCTTTTATGCTTTGGTGTTGTAGTCAGAATTTGTATGAATAGTCAGTAACCTGCCTGAATGACATTCTCCCATTGTTTCAGAGCACTGTAATTGAATTCATTCACATTTTTTTGTCATATATGCACAGATTAAAGCCAAGAAGGTCCTGTGTGAGAGCTAAGAACAAAACTTGGTCTGTGTGTAAATCTTGTGCTTTCACTTCAGCTGGCATTAGCATTAAGTTTATTAACATAAGTATGATAAGTAGTACAGTGACTTTTATTAAATCAATTTTTTAGCTATAGTGCACAAATTTTCAAGTCAGATAGTGTCAGAAGTAGAAATAACCCATGCTAACTGTAAAGTGGCCTTACATGTATTGCTAATTAGCCCCCAGACTTATTCTGGTTTTATGTTTATATCTTATTATACCTTTGTGCTGCTCAAGTAGCAGAAGATCATTTTTCTGGATGTGTGGTGTGAGCATTTTGTGATTTGCATCAATACACAAAGTGTAGCTAAAAAATTACCCGTTCTTTCCTAATATGGAAAAGCCTAAGGTTATCCATGGTAAACTTGCAGAGGAGTCCTGAAAGCGTGTGCGGAGATAAATGCTGTAATACCTATTCCTGGTATATGTGAGTGTGGTGATAGTATGTGATAAGTGGAGGAGCACTTTTATTAAAATCTGTTTCTGTGGCACCTGTATGTCCCTCCTTAATTAGTAATTTCATATGTGGCTCTCATTTGAAAATTTATGAGTGGCTTGGAATCAGTGCTGTATCTGCACAGTGAACCAGCCATGAAAACCCATCCCTTAATTCTCAATGTGTAGACTCCACAGCTTAAGCTCTGTACTTTTCCCAGTGGAAGTTGAGCAAGATTTACTCAGTAACGGTGACTGAGGTTTGATTATCCAGGGCTACATTTAGAATATCAAATGAAACTTAGATTGGTACTGTTGCAAAGGAGAGGTTTCCTGACTTTTTTTTTTTTTTTCCAGCTCTAAAAGTCTCAAGAAAGTGGATTCAAAATTGTGATAGCCTTTTCATATATATTAGTTACAATTTTCTTCTTCAGACATTTGTGTAGCTGAATTTGTGATAAGGGTACTTGGCTTTATTGAAATCTGCTTAAGCTCTTTTAGAATAATAGCTCTGGTTAATATATAGCATAAGCAGAGTAAAGACTGGCATGGTGTAAGGACCTTGTGAGCATTTATGTAAAACTGGCTCGGGTAATGGTAAGCATATGCTGTCCCAACAAAGCGTGCGTGTGGCTCTTCTATACTGCAGTGATATACGCTGTAGCACATACATTGCGCATTTATTTTGCCCTCTCATTCTTTTACGTATGTGAGATTTCCTTCCTCTTCTCTTGTGTAACTCTCCCTGTCATGTATATTTAACACAGAAGTATGTGTTTGAGTGCAAGGGGATCAGAGAGTAAATCCAAACTTCCCTTATTGTAAGTTAAAAGTAGGCTTAAGCCAGCAGGGCTAACTTTGAAATAGCCTTTTGATTTATCAGCTGATACGGGACAACCAGTTTAGATCTGTGGTGCTACCGCCAGCAAGTTTTCTTCATTCAAAACCTGTGAAATTGTCTGCGAATTTTGCAGTCACTGCAAACCAGTGGTTGCATAATTCCACATATAGGAGGATGTATGCTAACTTGTACCTTCAGTGCTGAAACGGATCTCATTTCAGTGTTTAACAGCACATTATTTAGTCTGTTAGGCTGTCTGCTCTTTTCCTGCCTGTCTGGTAATTCCTTCCCCTTGCAACACATCAGCTCTCCCTCCCTTTGAAACTCCCACAAGTACTGTCCCTACTTCCAGGGAGGCCATCCAGCCCTCTCTCGATTCCTGCCTGTTCCCACTGAAGCCGTCCTCAATCATTTCCCCGACAAACCTCCCATCACCGCTTCCCTCCCACTTCCACTGACGTCAGCCCTCCTGTACAGAGATCCTTGCTCCCACTGAGAGGATCCTTCCCACGCTGAGATACGCTAACTTTGCTCAATCTTTATGGCTCAAGACTTCCAGCCTGACGTTTAATATGCTTTTATTGCAAGGCATGAACCCTTTTTTCCAGGGGGTGGAGGGGTCTAATTTTTAAGTGATATAAAGTGAACTGGTGCAGTAATGTGAACTTTCCATATTCATGCCTGGGTTAACATTTAAGTCTTTTTTTTTTTTCATCTTTACTTTTTAATTTCCTGTTGTTTGTAATGTAAACTGAAAAAGAACTGGAAATCACTCACATAGAGCAGCATATAGATTGCTAGCCTATAAAGGCAGCCTAAGATGTGTTTTCAATTTTTAAACCATTATTATTAGTTCTTATCCTGGTCATGCAAACCATCTCATGCAAAATGTGCCACTGCATCTGAAGGCAGTTTCTTGTGTGACTGAGATGAGGAAGGTTAGATCTTGAATTCTTGGAGTACTTACCGTTGATAGAAACTTCATTGAGCCTCTTTCAGCTATAAATTCATGTTATACACAAAACGCAGTCTTCTCTCTGCCCTTTGCTTTATTCTTCACTGCCCCTGGTCTGAACTTGCTTTATGTCTCTTGCCTGGCTGTTCTAGGTTTAGTAGCTAATTTCTAAGCTTTTCATTTTCTGCCACCTGAATATGTTGGTAGAGGAAGTATTAAAAACAAACCTTTATTTCTACAGTTCTAGATATTTATCTTACCCTTTGTATTCTTCATCGTATTGCTGAGATTAAAGTGTAAGTTCATTCACAGTGAGAAATGTTCTAGTTGTGGAACATACTTGCTTTGTAAGACAGGCAGAAGGACTGGAGGTGATATAATTATCAGTTCTCCATCCCTTTCTACCATTCCCAATATTACATGTGGCGTGAAATGCCAGTGCCAAGGTACCAGCATCACCTTACCACTTAAGGTGCCAGCAATTCAGTTCTTTATATCCAAAATGCTGCATCTAAATATAAATTAAAGATATGAAGTGGTAAAACGGTTACAGCCACTTGCAGATACTTCGTGTTCAATGAATTTTAGATTGGAAGATGGTTACAATCTGTGTGATTATGAAGAATGTTTCATTAAGAAAGTTGCTCCTGGCTCATTTGAAACTTAGAAACAATATTGTTTAGAAACTGTTTTGCTCCTATTATTATACGTTTTAATATCTGTTCTTCATGTTCAAGTAAACATCCATATTAAGAAAATGAGAGGTATTTGAATGATAATTATTTTTTAACAACCATTAAAATTTTTCTATCCAATAGTTGCCACTACCAGCAGTGATGAATTGTTGTTTTACTTTGGTTATTATATGAACTTTTATTCACCTCTCTCGGCTTTTACCTTGAGAAGGGACTCCAGAATTGGGCTTAAGCAATAGTAACAGTACACTGAAAATATTCCAGTTTTTGAGCAGCTAGAATGCCGCCTGACTTAAAAATGGATCCTTGAAGAGGAAATAAATATTTAGGGATGCAGACAATTAAAGCTCTTATTAGCTTGCAACAAAAAGTGAAAGAAATGTAAAGCAAATACGATAATGAGCAGACTGCCTCCAAGGGAAAATTGTTTCAATGTAAGCTTTGCGTAAGCATCATTTTGTCAGGGGACAGTACAAGCACCTGCATACCTAGGAGAACAATTTAGCATTGTGTTCTATTTTGGTGGTGTGTATGGATATAATATACCCACATTGCAAACAGCTTTACCAGCCGTGGCCGGAACTAAATCATTGTTAGTAATGTTTCCGAGATTGCACATAAAACATGATTTTATGTCCAAAACGCAATTTTCTGTGTGAATTGTGTTCAGTGTTTTATATCTCAGACCCATTAATTCTGCGGAGTTTCACTAGGAATTTGCTTGGCTCTGTGACATCGTATTCATTGCTATCAGTCCATTGGGCAAAATAATTAGGTATCTTCATTTAACCATAATTTAAATTGGCATGGGATGACAAGATGCAAATTGAACAGCTTTACTGTGCATGACATACTAAATAATTTGATTGTTCGGAGTCAGATTTTAAGCTTTCGAAGGCATCAAGAAGGTGGTGGTGTTAAAGCCTTCTGTTTTTCAAAGATTTCAGCATCCAGCCCCTTTTAGGTTCGTTCTTAAAATCCCTGTTCAGGCCAAAATATAATAAATGATGTTGATAACGCACACTGTGAAATTAAATAGTGGAGTCTCTAATTTGTGCATTCTTCCAGACCATCCCCTTTTACTATGGGCTGAGCTGTTGGCCTTGAATCAAACTCCCAGGCCCTTTTCTCCTTTTCCCTATAAAATCTGCAAATATGTCACTGTACATAATGTAAAAAGCTTAGCATCCTATGAACCAGCTCCCACATGTGTGGCTTTGTTTTGGTGGAAAGGATGAGGGCTGGAATCTACTTTTTTGACATGGAAATGCATTGAAATGAATTAAGTTATATCTAGTTTGAGAGTGGTTGACAAGGTAATTTGAAATGGTTTTTGATAGTCTTTTATGTGTTTAAAGATAGTCTGCATGTATACAGAGAGAGAGAGAATGTCCTAGCAAGGCAAAATAACTTGGAATCAAAAAGGAATATTCAAGATTGAAAAGCAGTTTTGGGGGTAAAATAATGTTGCTATTGAAAAAGATTGATTCTAGCATGAGGGACTCTAATTAGGATTCCAACTTATGCTTGGGAAAGGGGGAATTGTGGCTTTTCTGTTCTGTTACTTTATTACATTATGGCCAATTTTTGAGCATTAGATCTCTAGAAATTAGGGTGACGCATTTTAGTTGATGTAAAGACAATCTCCTTGTTGATCAGATAGTATTTCATTCCTGAGTGAGCGAAATAGATACCGTCTCAAGGACATTATTGTTTTGATCAGGATAGAAGTTAATCCATTTGTTAAATAATGTCTAACATATTTAAGTTGTATCTGTTTCTTTATTGGAAATGAGAATTTGCTGTTTTTGCAAAAGCAGAATTAATTTTGCACTTTAATTTGAAAGTTGTATGGGGAACTTTTGATTGTTTTCTATACTTGGAAAGATCAGGCCTTTTCAAGTAAGAAATATTTTTCTTTATAAAACAAATATTTTGCATAAGTCTACAAACAGACTTCTGATACACAGCCTTGTTAAGGGAAAAATGGTAACCTTGAAATCTTTTCATTGTTTGTTAGATTTCCCAGTTTCCTAAGTAAATCTATACAAAGAAAACACAGAATCACTGGGCAAATATGAAAGAATGACATCCTCTACTTCCCATTGTTTTTAAACTTTGAGTTAGCAATGACCTTTAGCTCCCTACTGGGATGCAGTGGAAACTTTATGAGGCCCCATCTTATTTGCCACTAAAAGACAACGCATTTTCAAAGTTACACATTTACCATAGCTTTCTGTCTTTAAGCTTGAGATTCCATTGCGTCCGATACAATAATTGGACAAATAGTCTCAGTAAGTGCTTATCAAAGTAAACCTGCTTTGTACAGATCTTGTTTGAAAAAAACTATGCTTATGTTTTACTTAAAGCACCACCACCACAACAACAAAAACCCTCAATCTGCAATGAATACAATCTTTCTGTGCTCTGTATTCTGCTATTTGCATTGTCAGATAGACAGTGTTGCTCATTTGTACTGAATTACCACAATTGCTTCTCCTCTGACACTTAAGTGTAGAACTCTATTTTTGCAAGTTCGTAAATGTATCCATGTGATACATAGGTAGGTCAAGATCTGTGTTCAGCCTTAAAGACTGAGTTTGCAGATGGGTATTTCTTCTTTTTTGGAATACTCTGTCTGCTGTTTCAGTTTTTAAGATTTTTTTTTTAATAAAAGTTTGGTGAGAAATTCCACAAATGGTTGAGGACAACCACACCTATTACTTTGGTAACTTGAAGCAGAAGTGACTTGCCCTGTGCAGTCGTGCAGTTTAACTGGCTGATAAAACTGTGCTTTTCCACTAGCTGTAACTTAGTGAAAAATATCTCAGGGCGAGGAAGAATATCAGGATGTCCGTAGGTACTGGAATTCAAAGAAACTCTGCCATACTCTTAAATGTGGATGGCACTGGGATTGTTGGCAAGGTACCTGTGTTTTATTTCCCAAAACAAAGCAAAGAATTGTTTTCACATACCAAAGAGGTTTATTGGTGGGTCAAATTCTGACTAAAATTACAATCCTTCAACCCCTTTAAACTCTGTGGGCTTGACGGCGTACCTGCGGCAGGACTTTAACTGCTTTTTTTACCTCTTGCTGTTGTAGAAAATAGCTCCCTGTTGGATACAAGATTTGAAAATAAAAATAGTGGCAATAATGCTTGTATTAGGGGCAAAATTGTTTTCTGTCATTCCAGAAAGGCACCAGTATAACTCCAGTAGGCGAGTTGCTGGCTATACCGAAGCTAATGGCAAAATACTTAAAATTTTCAGAACAGCCAGAATTTGGTTTCTTGTCTGTAAGTAAAACTTACCTGGATTCCTTTAAGTGCATCCAGAGTATGTCTCCTTGTGGTTGGGTACTGTATTTTATGATTGCTTAATCCGTAACTAATGCAAAAAACTACCAGTAACAGATACTGTTAACTGTCTAATGATAGATTCCACCCCCCCCCCCCCCGCAGCTTCATATAGCAGTGGGGGCAGTTATCAAGCAGCAGCTGTATAAAGAATATAAATTGCTATGGTTTCAGGTCATAAACCAAGTCTGAGAGTCTATTGCTGATCTTGGGAGTGCTGTCAAAGTTAAAACTTTGAATTTCTCAGAGTTCAAAAGTATTTATTTTTCTGCGTTTGCACCTATGTTGTCATCCAGTTATGTCTGAAGTGTGTTGGCATGTGTTATGTTGTTTGGTGTTTTCTGGTTGCAGATGATTGTTCTGTAAACTATGATGCAGCAATGTGGCCAAGGCTAGAGATACTGAACTGGTCAGAAGAACTAGGCTGCCAGCGGTTATTGTGTGTCTCTGTGGACAAGTCGCTGTATGTTTCTGCTTGCATGCTTGATCTTAATTATGTGTCACACAGGATCAAGGCCGCCATGTACCCAGGAACGTAAGAGTTGCTCTCAGATCAAACTGTGTCCGTGTGACACGGTGCTTTGTCTCTATCTGCAGTCAGCAGAATGTGCTCTGGAGAAAGATGCAAGAATCTATTTAAAGTTACAAAAATGAGAAGAGTTTTTCGTGTTCCTCTTCTGGATTGAGTCTGGACATACTGATTTACTTCTCATTTTTCACAATTCTGGCATGTAATATGATAATGATATTTTAATTTTATCTCCTTAAGACTTGGTTGCTAAGTTTACAAAAGCAATAAAAACATTGTACTCTCGAATGGAATTTTTAAATGGAGGAATGATTTCCAAATCCCATTCTGCCGTGGTAGTGCACGCTTATCTCTGACACACCGTCAGCGTGAAGCATTCATGTATTTGTTTCTGCAAATACTGTTGCAGGGACCAAGAACAACTGATGAAAGTGTTTAAAAGAAAGCAAGCGAGATGCATTGTAAGCAAGCAAGATGAATTGTAACTAAATATGGGTTTGCATTTTGAAGAGGACCTTCATGACTGGAGAAGCTAGGTGCTTTTTCTCATACATAAAGCAGAGTATCCTGCAGATGGGAAAAAAAAAAAAGCTGGTATTGATATTAAGCTAAAATTGATATTTTAGAGGGACAAAACATTTTTGAACCCAGGCAAAGAGGGTCTTGCAAACCCAAACAGCTTTTGTTTTGTTAACAACTGCACTTAGAGGAAGAGTATGTCCTGGGAACTCAGAATCACTGCTTCCATTGATTCTGCTGCAACTTTTAAATTACTTAGTATTTGTTTTCTTTTTGCCTTTTGCTGTGGAAGTGATCTGCCTTCTGCAGAATTTCAGATAAAAGGGCTGTTCTGCTTATACTGTCACTTAGCTGTGTTATCTATGTCCTCAGTTCTGGAAATGAGTCTTGTTCCTTGCTGTTCAGTGCGATGGAGCCAAGATCTGTCATGACAGCAGTTGAGTCAAGTTCAGTGGTAGTGCTGTCAGTCACAGGCCCTACACCTAGTAATGATACTTTTTCCCCCACCAAATAATCTAAATGTTTTACCTTTACCAAAGTATGAGATCTTTAATTTTGGGGGTAGCTGTTTATTTTTTAGGAGTGATTTATGTTTTCTGAAATATTATTGCTTATTATAGCTTTTTGAAATGAATGTGTTAGAGTAGTAGCTTGTTGGGAACCAAGGTGTCTCCAAAAAGCAGCTTGCATAGCCTTTTTGCAGTACCCTGCCTTGGGCTCTGGGACTGAGCAGCAAGAACCAGCTTCTAGCGCATGAGAGAGATTTAGGTTTTGTGATCCTTGTTAATAATAAAAACTCATGAAATTCATGAAACTGCTGAGTGAGGAAGATGATCTATCCCTCTCACACCTGGCTTTTCTGAGAAAGGAAAAGACAGTGTTTGTCTCTGAAGGACAGGCAGTAGTGTCAGCCTGTTGTCTTGGTAGAAAATATTAAAAATGGAATTTTTGTGGCATTTTTTACTATTGGTTCCTAGAGCTAACTGTTGATGTATCAGTTTGATATTTTACTGAAAAACACGGTTCTGCTGTCACTGTTTATATGTTATAACATTGCAATTTTTTTTTGTTAGTGCAAAACCTCAAAGTTGGAATGAGAGAGGGAGCAAGCCCTGCTATTGGTTGATGTGAGGTGTGGGAAGTCTAACAGCT
>VXAL01010385.1:472201-482227 GCA_013399475.1 Chauna torquata | reverse complement strand
TATGTGGCTCTTCATTCTGCCGCTTCAGGTTATTAAGGAAAAGTTGAACTCTCAGTTAATTAATTGCATTGTTTAGTACCCAATAAACTGTTAATAATTATCTCATGAAATTGTGCTAGATTTGTATTTAAGTGTAGGACAAATGATTATTGTACAGAAGATACCAATTTACCAGGTATGATTTGGTGGCAATTTGATAGTAATGCAAAAAGGCAACTTGTGATACAAATGGTGTGACGCCACAGCTGCTTCTGCAGCAGAAGAGCAACTTTACTGATGCTTGGCCATGTTACTTTGGCATCCACAGTGGTCTGTAGTTTTTCTTTAACTTGTTCAGTTATACATAGTGGAGGTTCCTTCCTGCAGCCCCTTGTAGGGCATGCAGTTTTTAAAAATCATTTCCCTCATCTTCCTTGTGCCAGTACCTTTGGCTACCATTTTTGTTTCTAATGCTCATATATGCATCTATAATTTCTCTTTTCACAAACAGTATACCTCTTCTCACTGACAAATCTCACATCAGCTCTTCTTTCTCAGTACTTTTTTTTTTTTTTTTTGAGATGAAGTGCTCTTGTTGGGTTAAGTTCTGTAAGGAAGGTCTAGCTTCTTCCCACCCACTGGCATACAACACTATCCTAGGAAGGATAGAATCTTTTTTGTTTACAAAGAAGCATAGCTAGTAAACAGATCTCTTCCTGAAATTCTTTATTTAGTACACACAGTATACTGTTAATCATTTGCACCAAGGTCAATAGCCCTTAAAATGCCATTATTATAAATCAATATGGTATTAGATGAGTATTTTCATAGTTGTGTACACAAAATCAAATAAACCAGAAAAGTATTTTTTCTCTAACTTCAAGTAAAAGGCAGTAAACTCATTTCTAATCTGCCATACTAGAATAATGTTTTTTCATCAGCTTTCAAAATTGCAGTGCTTTTCTATGCTTAAAATGTTTTCCTTGCTGACATTTTAAATTGTAGGTATGTGTTTGTGTTGTTTAACCAAAGTAAGTAACATGTTGTGGGATAAAATAATTTTGTTTTTCATAGCACAAAGCATAAATAATTAGTTGATGTGTAAATTACTTAATTATAGTTTGTGGATACGAATTTTACTTATTTGAATATGAAGGGAGACTGTCATAAATGACATTGAGCATGGACTCCTAGTTTTGTATGATTCAGCTGGTGCTGACACATTTCATAATAAAGATAACACATTTTCCCACTATTTTTGTAACCTCATCAGTTCAGATACTTGCTGTGAAAAGAGAATACTTACACAAATAGTTGTGATGAAACTGAACTTTGTTCTGAAATGGAAAATGGCGATTACATGCTGGTGTCTGGGAACTATCTGCGGCCCAGTGATGATGGCTCACGCTTTCCCATGTTAGACTGTAGATTTGAGATGGATTGTTGGAAGTGTCAGTAGTTGTTTCCTCACTGGGAAATTGTTTTTCCACCTTACTAGGGACCTTGGCTTCCCTAGTAAGGGAAGCCCTTCCCATTGAGGCTCAAGCTAGTCTTGTGGCAGCTTTTTTTCTGACGAGCACCAAGTGGAAGTCATTACCTTCCCTCCAGACACACTCCCAACACCTGCCATCATTGCCCTTTTTTTTCCCAATAGCTGTAGCCATTGTCTCTCTAATGTAATTAACTGCTATTTTACATCTTTCAATAACCTTCAGTGTTTCCCATTCTCTTTTTTTTGCACTTGCACAGCTGGTGACCATTAAAGAGATGACTGAAAGTGGTCCACGAGTGCCTTCTTGCTTACAGAGCTGCAGCCAGTAACTCCCTACTCTGCAGTCTGGTTTTGGGCCACCAACCATTCCTCTTTGGTTACTTGAGAGTAGTATCAATAGACTGAGAGAGGCCTGACTCTCATCTTGATTGCAGGGAGATGGGGAGGGAATTTCTTTTAAGTGGTATTATGCAAGAAAACACAGCAGTGTGCCAGTCTATGAGACAAAGCCTCTTGCTTCTGTCTTTACCCATACCCATCAGCTGGAACCAAGCTGATGCTTGAAACCCATAGAATTAACTGAAAGGCTGGTCTTCTTAGAGCCATGTTATTAGCTGGTTTCGGCTCTTTTGTTTTTTTTCCCCTGTCTGATACGGCACTACCAAAAACTGGAGGCTGGTCCATAATGGTTGTAGCATGCTGAGAACTTTTGCTGCCATGTTAGAGCTCCAGTGTGCATGCAGCGTAGAGCATGGGTGAGTGAACCCTGCTGGCTTGGAGAATTCGGTGCTGAACAAAATGTTCTAGCCTATTTGAGGTCAGCTAGGTGTCAGTGACTGGAATGGTCATGGTTGTCATTAATACGACATACAGCCAAGCACAGAAATGACAGAAAATATATAATAAAAAATGAATCAATTTAAGTGAATTTGTAATGCTGCCGCAACAAAGTCTGTAAAGTTAGGCTTAGCACAAAACCATGGTAGTACGTATTGGTATAGTATCTTCATCTATGCAGATCCCCAGATTTCACAGTTCAGTCCATGGGAAATAAACCTAAATTCTAATTATGTGCATATTTTATTCTTTGTTCTTTAAATTTTCTTTGCCTTTTTTATATTAGCTTTCCAAAATGCCTTGCTGTCTATAAACATTAGGCTGTTAGGTTTTTGAAGCTCACAACATTTTTCCATAGATCTGCATTCGCTGGCATTTGCAGGGTAAACGCCCTCCAACCAGAAACTAAGCAAGCTCAGTCTCTGTGGTACACTAAGTCCTCATGTGCCCTGGGATCAAGAGTCCCTAGTCTGTTTTCATGTCACTCACATGATGTTGTTTCACACTTGGAGTACATCAGTGGGTCAGCACTTCTGTCCTTTTTGAAAATGCTTCTCTTTTTAGGAAAAGCAATTGCTTGATTCTGACTGCTCTTAGTAAAATACCACCTTTTTAAGGCTAATAAGTGGGTATTTCTAAACTTTCCAGCTCCTTTCCAAGCAAGGGCTAGCATCATAGTATTAGAAATTACCCAGTAATAAAGAGAAACTTTCACAGCAACAGCAAATATAGCACAGATAAACTAATAGAGTTTCCTGGGAAAGGCCTTCAGTATTTTCAGAGATTGCTTTACAACCACTGGATTCATTTTTCAAAATCCATGAGATTGATCACGTTGTGCCCTGGCAGAAATCCTTTGGCTATAGAAGGATATTTTACTTAGTGACTTGTGGGTTTGCATTGCTCAGGCAAGAAGATAAGATGGTCAAATAGAAAAATGTTAACTTTGAATGATGTATAATGGTCAGTCAAGGCCACTGTATTACTTGTCTGCTTTGTGACAGATAAGCAACAGCAGTGCAAGGACTATACACATTTACTAGTTTAAAAATTCTCATTTAGGTTTGTCTAAATTGTAGGAGCTTTTTTCTGTGATAAGCTTTTTTCCCCCTTTTCCCCCTTTTCCCTGATGCAAATGATATCCAGTCTTGGTAAAGAAAAGTGTTAATCAAAGGCATAATCAATGTGATATTTGGAGGAAAAAAAAAGGGAAAGAAACACAAAATATATTTTTAATAAATATATAAAATACCTGAAAACTGTCCTATTCCAATAGCTTGATGATTAGAGGTGTCATTGCTAATGTTCAGGAATGAGTGACTGTACAGTTGAGTAAATTCTGTTCTTGTGAGTGAGTTGTTGGGGGGGCCAGAGAGAAGGGGGCTATGCTGCATTGAGGAAAACTGGTTTAGGAAGGAAAACAAGTGATGAAACTGTCTAAGTGCTGTCAATGGTACTGCCTTAGTGCCATCATATTTGTGTTAGCATGGAGTAGCACACACAGTCTGTAGATATCTTTATAATTGTTTTTGATAACCAGTCCAAAAAAATTGGAAAGAATTAGCACTAACAAGAAATCTAATTTTAGAATGTAAACTCACTGGGACAGGGACCATATTTTCCTGTATGTTTATAAGGTTGTTGTGTGGTTCAGTGCTTACATAATACAAATGTAAAAATAAAACAAAAACAGTGATGATGATGTCAGGAAGTGAATTCTCTGTTAATTCGCTCTATAATGACATATGCTTTTCTTAAGACTTAAACTCATTTATGCATTAGGAGAGTGCAAGAGTTGCATGTGCGATTAGAAGTAATTTAGTTCTGTGATAAATGACTTGTTCATCTGTTGGCATAATTAATGATAGCACTGGTATTCAGTGTCCCAGTTATTTACAGGAGAAAAAAGAAAATTAGCACTAGAGCTATCAGACAGCAATTATCAACTGGAGGTAAAAACAAACGAACAAAAAAACTTATTATATCCAAAATAATATATTGCTCGTTTCCATATAATCGCATGGATATATTTTTAATTAAATCTATTTGGAATAAATTTTAATCCCTGATGTCTTAAAGTAAAAAAAGAGAAGAATCAAGACAATCCATGCTTGCTGTGGTGAGTTGTTTTCTGCATCTGATTTTGCAACCGCAGTCTTCAGTAAATGGTGTTGTTCTCCCTGTGGCTGCCCTGCCTGACGTCAGTGGTGTTACCGCGGGTGCGAGGACAGAAGCGGAGCCCTCCCATGGAAGGCCACATGATTCTATGGGCAGTTGAAAGCTAGCCAGGCAGATGAATTTCTCTCTTCATAGAAAGTGGTTTTCTTAACCTGTTGCATTAAGGCTGAGAGAAATGAACAGGTCTGTCAGAATAAAATGTAACCTGACATTTTAAACCAAATCATTTTTGGTGGTTGCTGAATTGGGTATCTCTTAGGAAACATGAGATACTAAACCAGACCTAGATGAAATACTCTGACCAATATTACTTCAAAAAGAAAACCAGGGGCTGGGAAGGGGCGGGGAGCAGTCAACCACAGCCTCCTAAATCCCAGCCTTTCCAGTGCTGCTGTCTGGCATTGGCTGGAGCAATCCTTTGTACTTCCCTGGGGGCTCTGCTGGCCAGCGAATGTGGGCCAGGAGCCTGGCACTGCTGCTTCCAGGGTAGCCTGAGTGCTTGAGGTGGTAGTTCTAGCAGTTAGAAAATAAACAATAGTTGTAAAATAATTAAAATACTTGGGGTTTCTTTGGCAAGATCTTGGACCCTAAGTGAAGTACAAGAATTGCCTGAAATAGGTCTTGATAGTAAGATATCCAAAAGTATGGTCTAAAGCAATATGGTCTAAGCTGGGGCTTCAACTTCTCATGACAATTTTTTTTCTTTCCTGCCTGAAAGGGCAATGTCAACATATGTTCTGCAAAAGCAGTCCCCAACGGATGGCTGAGGTGGCCAGCAGCACCTTCTGCAGTGGAGTGCTGACCTTGGAATGGCCTAATGCCCTGGGGAGAAATGGTATTTATTTAGCTTTTAAATGATTAATTTGGGATTAAGTTGGATATGTAAAAGACTGTCATGTATGTCATGGTCTCAGCTAAGAGATTAAACAACTGTTTCCCAGGACGTAGAAAGAAGTCATAATACGGCCCAAAGAGCAGTATTCTTTTGTTTCCAGGGAAGCACAAGAGACTTGTGTCACTGATCCAGGTGTAGAGGGTGTTGTTCACAGCAACTGCTTTGTACCGTTTGATCCTTCCTCATCTGAACCAGTAAAGAAATCTCTGAGGGTATCTAAAGGGCAAAGGTGGAGTACTAATACACAGAGGAACGTAAATTAGTTTTGAATGACCAGGCCAGCCCGGGTAACGGAAGTAGGAGAGCTGTGTAGACATGGGGACTCATTTGTGCAGGGTACTGTAGTGATACAGCTACGCTATTTCCAGCACCAGAGCAAGCTAAGTCAGAGCTAGCTTTGATATTCACTGCCCTGTGTCCTGCTACACTGATTCCATCACAAAAAGTTGAGATCAAGCCTTTAATGAGATGTGGGCAGGAGCCCAGAGCCTTTTCTGTTCAGTGCAGCCTGGACAAGGGCTCTGTGACCATGGCAGGGCAGGGGATCATCTCTGGCACTGCAGGAGGAGGGACTGCCCATGCAGTTCCTGCCAGGAGCACACTAAAGCCCAAAGGTTGGGGAGTATGGTGTGTAGGAATCCTATAGGGAGGTCAGCAAGACTGTGAGGGGCTTTTCTATGCTTGGTCTTGTGAAAAAGGGAAAAATTGTCTCACGTGCTAGGCGGCAGCAGAGCTTGGAGTATAACAGGGCAGAGCTTAGGCTCTCCAGGAGGCTGCATACCTCGTCTTCCACGTCTTTGATTGTTCCCATATGATTTTGACATACCTCAATGATATTTGGAGCTCTGTAGCTTGTGCCTCCAGTTGTATGTGCAAGTGGTGCATGCAGGCTGGCAGAAAACGAAGAGGACAGGCAGTTGTTATCCTGCGGTGGAATTGTTTCCAGAAGTGACTCTGTAAAAACGACAGCAGGAGGTTCTTACACTTGTTCTCTCTCAATCACTTTCAGATAAAACTTTGCTTAGTTTACAAGTCAAAAGGTGATTTTTCTAACAGCCAATATTTCAAACTCTCACATTTGGGTTTGACAATCAAGCTGTTTTCTGTCTGAATCTTACTTCATTGCCAGTAATAAAAATTCCAGCTCGCTCAGCCATGGTTATATTCGTTTTGCAGAGCTAACAGTAGTAAAAGCTTGTTTTTGTCAGCAAAGTTAGCAAGATTAGGTCTCAAAGAAACATCACCAAGGCAACAGATGTATAGGAAAGTGCTCTTTCTTGTTGCGGACTTATCTTGGACCAAACACTGCTGAAACGACTAAGTGCTTGTTTTACCATCATCAGCCTTTGCTCAGTCCCTTGTCTAGGTAAAGGAAAAAAGATCTCGCTGTGGAAGTGTTGATGAGGCTTATGCAACTTGCTATGTATTACTGAGTACTGCAACAAAAATATTCCATGTTATAGGACATATTTCCTCATCTCTCTTGGTTTTAGTGCCAATATTTGAATCTCTGAAATTAAACCATATATTATCAAGCAGATTTTTTTTTTCTCATGGCATTTTGAAAGCTCTACTTAATTGCTGATGAGATCCATTCCTCTTATGTCCTCTATTTACTATTACTTCCTTACTTCAATGGCATCATGTAATTTCTGTTCTAATTTAATCCTTGATAGAGATGACAGCTTCATTTTGAAAAAGAAAAAAATGAAACTTTGGTTTAAAGGAAAATGCAAAATATATCTGCTTAATTTTCATCTGTTTACTTTGCAGTCTGTCACCAGAATTATCCATCTTTCCAGCCTCCTGCTGTTCATCATTTTCTTGCTGTTACAGAGATTATCAACATACAAATGCTCCTTTGAAGTAGGAATGTAATTTCGAAGTCTTGCGTACATTAGTCCTATTAACAAGAATCTGTTATCTTCTTTCCTTTCACTCTTAACTGTCAGATGTGAACAAGACAAGTATTTTATAGTGCCATAAAACTGAAATTCACGATTCAAGGCAGTGTCTTTTGAAGATATAGAAAAAGCATATCAATCGTGGAAATGGCTGTTGCTGCAGTAAAGTGATGCAGTCCCTCTTTGATAGCTACCTTGATCTTCTGTTTGAGAGGACTTGTGTGTTGTCTCTTGGCTGTTTAATTGTGACACTTATTCTTGCTGATAGAGGTGTGGAAGGCATGGGAATTGATCATGCCAACCCATGCAAGAGCAGAACCTGTGCAAGCTATCCTACATTGCCACTGCTGTTGAAAATAAATTGCCGTTAGCAATGAGAACAAACTTTAATGGAGAAAGAGCAAACAGGATAGATTACAGTGTCATAAATCAGCACCCTGAAAGTGCGATTTGGAACTGGGAGAGGAGAATGGCTTTCTGTTCTGCACAAAGACGCAGTCCAGCACTAGTCCTTGACCTGCAGTAAGGCTGCAGCCTGCCGCCTGACTTGGCCTGACAGAATAACGTGTCCATGTCAGGGCAGGCTGCCTTTCGTCTGCCTTCGTGGATCTCACACACTGGCAGGCAGCAAACCATGGGACAGTCAAATTGTTTGGGTATTTCATTACTCTTTTTTCTGGAGGTGCTAAAGCCTGTTTGTTACTCCATGACTGGAAATACCCCAGTTCATGTGCAAAAGTTGGACATTCATCTGTTAAATGACGGGTGTGCCTTGGTACACTAGTAGGTAGGATTTCTTACAGTACAGCTGGAAATGCAGCTATCACAAGCTTGAAAACAATGTTATTTGGTGCTAGTGTTTTGTTCAATGATAAATAAATTTCTGCGTATATGACAGGAGAAGGAATATGGCCTTCCAGAGACTCCATAAAGGCAGTGTGGTTGGTGGGAGTAGAAAGATTTCTTAGTCTGGTTTCTCTGTAGACTGAAACATGGCGGGGGGGGGGGGGGGGGCACGCTGGATGTGAGGGACTCTTGTTTTAAAGAATAGTCAATGCCTGTATTCTGCAAATTATATTGACAACACTAAAATCTGTGGTATTGTTATTTAGAAAGGAAAGAACTTCCAAAATGTAGTGCCTCTTCTGGTGGACCTGCTGCTTGGTCACGCATGTGGCATAGTCCCATGAGTGTCTTACAGAAAATCAGTAAGCAGTGTCTTTTGGTTTGCCTTTCCTAACTGCTTTGTTTTCCCTTTAACCAAGCGCAAAGGGACTTNAGTGTTGATGAGGCTTATGCAACTTGTTGTGTATTACTGAGTACTGCAACAAAAATATTCCATGTTATAGGACATATTTCCTCATCTCTCTTGGTTTTAGTGCCAATATTTGAATCTCTGAAATTAAACCATATATTATCAAGCAGATTTTTTTTTCTCATGGCATTTTGAAAGCTCTACTTAATTGCTGATGAGATCCATTCCTCTTATGTCCTCTATTTACTATTACTTCCTTACTTCAATGGCATCATGTAATTTCTGTTCTAATTTAATCCTTGATAGAGATGACAGCTTCATTTTGAAAAAGAAAAAAATGAAACTTTGGTTTAAAGGAAAATGCAAAATATATCTGCTTAATTTTCATCTGTTTACTTTGCAGTCTGTCACCAGAATTATCCATCTTTCCAGCCTCCTGCTGTTCATCATTTTCTTGCTGTTACAGAGATTATCAACATACAAATGCTCCTTTGAAGTAGGAATGTAATTTCGAAGTCTTGCGTACATTAGTCCTATTAACAAGAATCTGTTATCTTCTTTCCTTTCACTCTTAACTGTCAGATGTGAACAAGACAAGTATTTTATAGTGCCATAAAACTGAAATTCACGATTCAAGGCAGTGTCTTTTGAAGATATAGAAAAAGCATATCAATCGTGGAAATGGCTGTTGCTGCAGTAAAGTGATGCAGTCCCTCTTTGATAGCTACCTTGATCTTCTGTTTGAGAGGACTTGTGTGTTGTCTCTTGGCTGTTTAATTGTGACACTTATTCTTGCTGATAGAGGTGTGGAAGGCATGGGAATTGATCATGCCAACCCATGCAAGAGCAGAACCTGTGCAAGCTATCCTACATTGCCACTGCTGTTGAAAATAAATTGCCGTTAGCAATGAGAACAAACTTTAATGGAGAAAGAGCAAACAGGATAGATTACAGTGTCATAAATCAGCACCCTGAAAGTGCGATTTGGAACTGGGAGAGGAGAATGGCTTTCTGTTCTGCACAAAGACGCAGTCCAGCACTAGTCCTTGACCTGCAGTAAGGCTGCAGCCTGCCGCCTGACTTGGCCTGACAGAATAACGTGTCCATGTCAGGGCAGGCTGCCTTTCGTCTGCCTTCGTGGATCTCACACACTGGCAGGCAGCAAACCATGGGACAGTCAAATTGTTTGGGTATTTCATTACTCTTTTTTCTGGAGGTGCTAAAGCCTGTTTGTTACTCCATGACTGGAAATACCCCAGTTCATGTGCAAAAGTTGGACATTCATCTGTTAAATGACGGGTGTGCCTTGGTACACTAGTAGGTAGGATTTCTTACAGTACAGCTGGAAATGCAGCTATCACAAGCTTGAAAACAATGTTATTTGGTGCTAGTGTTTTGTTCAATGATAAATAAATTTCTGCGTATATGACAGGAGAAGGAATATGGCCTTCCAGAGACTCCATAAAGGCAGTGTGGTTGGTGGGAG
>VXAL01010385.1:357301-472129 GCA_013399475.1 Chauna torquata | reverse complement strand
GGGGGGGGGGCACGCTGGATGTGAGGGACTCTTGTTTTAAAGAATAGTCAATGCCTGTATTCTGCAAATTATATTGACAACACTAAAATCTGTGGTATTGTTATTTAGAAAGGAAAGAACTTCCAAAATGTAGTGCCTCTTCTGGTGGACCTGCTGCTTGGTCACGCATGTGGCATAGTCCCATGAGTGTCTTACAGAAAATCAGTAAGCAGTGTCTTTTGGTTTGCCTTTCCTAACTGCTTTGTTTTCCCTTTAACCAAGCGCAAAGGGACTTTTCTAACAACTGAATCATAGAATATCCTGAGTTGGAAGGGACCCACAAGGATCATCGTGTCCAACCCATGGCTCCACACGGGACTACCTAAAAATTAAACCATATTTCTGAGTGTTGTCCAAGTGCTTCTTGAACTCTGGCAGGCTTGGTGCTGTGACCACTTCCCTGGGGAGCCTGTTCCAGTGCCGAAATGTAGCATGCCTTCTGTGTTGTGATTTATGGAGAGCAGATATGAGACCGAGAAGTGTGGAAAAAGCGAGATGCTGTTAATTTGTGGTGGGAGCAAGATTGTGTCTTGCTGTGTAGATAGCTGTGCATTTTGTAGTCTCCTGAGAAACCAGATCTGGTAGGGCATGTTTCAGTGGCTGTCAAGTATTTATTATGTGGAGTGTCTAAGCTCTTCAGTTTCTAGCCTCGTTAGAGGATAGACACCCATGTCTTGTTTTGGAGTCAGTGTATCCACTAATTAGAGATTCCGATAATATTCACTTGAGGGTTAAACTGCTCCCAAAGGATTATTTCCGACGTTGTTTTTCTTCTGCTCGTTCTTCTCCCCAGCATATTTGTTCTACTAAGAACCTGTTTCACATCCTGATGGGGCTTACGTCCTGCCTTCAGAGACAGCGCTTATTCCGCTTTATTGCAAGGACTACTGTGTCCAGCAGAAAGCCTGGCACGCCACAACGAGTTAATTTGAAATGGGCACTTATCTGTGTGAGGAGCCCAGTACTGAACTGACTTTGAAGCTGCTTTCTGACTGCCTGCTGCTGGGTCCAGCTGTCTCTCCTGATCTGGAGCAGGAAGCATCATTCAGAGATATTTTGCCTGTGAAGTTTGTACTGGGGAGGTTGTTAGTCGTTGCTGTTGATTCTAAGCCCTAAGCAGATCAATAGTGAACACAGGAACATAAACAAAACCAAATTAGACACTGCCAGTTTGAGGTTTCCCCCTCTGTGGGGCCCTTGTGGTTCATGGGCTCAAGCTGTGAATCAAGGCGACTGTGTTGCCACAGTGATCTCTTAACCAATGGCGAGTGTTTCGTTCCTTAGGCTCAGCCTGGCGATTTCGTTAAGTTTGGCAGAGGAACATGATTTGCTGTGATCTTCCTAGCATTGCTAGTTTTTCTTGCAAAGTTATCAACTCAAAGGGCTCCAGTGTCCGGGTAGAGTGGGAGGTTTGGGTTTGCTGTTTCTTTCTCTTCCTTGGACCACATGTGTTCACGTGCCAGGTGTAAAGTTTTGGGATAGCTAGTGTGATTTTTTTTTTTTTTTTTTTCCCCCCTTACAAAGCGTACGCAAAATGGATTTTGCACTAAACAGGCTTCCTTTTTAGTCTGTGTTTGTTGCAGATGGAGGCCCTTTCAGTTTACATTTGCCCCATTCCTCATAGTAAAGACTGTTACTTTCTTCTGCCTTTTTTTCCTAATCCGTTTGTTTATTCCCATATATTTCTGGCATAGTTTAACTAAAGCTGGGAGTTCGGTGAAACTTTCTGGCTCAGACTGCCTTGTGCTTCTGTGCAAACTATCCCTTCATGACACTCAATTTACTGATACACTTCCTTTGGAAAATGGACACTATTTGCAAGCTTTTGTGGGAGCTGCAGGAGTGGATACCTCTTACTCTTCTTCCTAAATTCTTATAAAAGACTTATTCCTGAAGAATCTCTCCAGGCTCCCACAACTTTCAGTACTGAAAAAACCTCTTAAAAAAATCTCTTACTTTTCTCTTACATATCGCCACACATATTAAAAAGTATCTCTTCTAATCAAGGTCAAGATTTTTTTTTTTTTTTTTTTTTTAGCTTACTGAATTAAAACACAAGTACCCAATGCTGATTTAGGAGATAACATTTTCTGGATAAAACAGCAGCGAAGTGCCACTTCTCGTGATCTGAATCAGTGTACAAATAGTCTGACTGAATACCTTAGATCTTCCTTTTAATGCAGAATTAACCTTTCAGCTGCCATAGCTATGCTTTTGGTATTATGCAAATTTAGAAAAGTTAAGAAAATGGACAACATATACACCCTCAATTTTTTGTTGTACAATCTTGGGTAGCTCTATCACACTGCTAATGACATGTGATAGACTTTCAACCGTTCTGTCAGAGTTAGGGTCATTGGCAGCAGAGTGAAGGAAGGCAGCCAGGTACCTACTCTCTTAGCTGCCTTGGAGAGCAAACTCTCCTGGGTCAAATAGTGGTAGATTCTAGGTGTTAAAAGAAGATGGTTTTGTTCAATTAAGCTTCCAACGTGTTTCTAGTCAGGAATACAAAGGGCTCTCAAGCCATTTGGAGAAAAAAAAAAAATAGTAGTCCTAAAAAAAATATATAAATAAATCAGCATTCTGCACATGAATGCTATTTTCTGGCCCTCACAAACTGGATAAACTTCTGTGGGTTGAGTGCTTTTGTTTGTGTATGTGGCTGATTAGCATCAGCCCTCTACCCAAGATTGTTGGTCTGTGTCAATCACATGTGGATCTAACAAAAAATGGCATTCTGCAGCCAAGTCCAGTTTCTGATGACTCAGTTGGTAGGCTGTGCAGCCAAGATATGTGCCCTTCAGTGACATGCAAACCACAGCCGTTTGTGGAAAATAGGGCTCTTTTCCTTTCCATAAAGCAAGTGGAGCAAAAGAGTGCAAATATGGCATATTTTCTACATAATAAACTTGCTTTTTAAGAGCATGCTGTGAAAAAATCACTTTAAAGAAATGTCACTAAGAAAAATAAAGCAATTTATAAGTGTAGCCAATTGGGTTACGTTCTTAGGTACACAATGAAGAGATGCAACATGCCAGTGTGTGTTGTTTAGTAAGAAGCTGGTTTAAGAAAAAAGTTAACTTGTAGGAAAAAAGATTGTACAAGGCTGTGAAATGCATCTGTTCTCTTGTCTTAAAGTCATTCAAGCCTTGCTCTTAACATAAACCAAATTTTGTGTTGAAATTATTATACCCAGAGAAAGAAATAGTAAGCTGGTATTTTTTCTGACTAAGAGGAGTAGAATTTTGTTCTATGCCAGGCCTGAAATTTAAAGCAAAACAATTTTAAACCAAAATGGTTTTGGAAGGATGTAAATCTCTTATACCTAAAAAAAAATTTTTCTCAGTCATTCAGCACTAGCAAGGTTTAAGTCAAATTACTTTTGATAAAGTACTGTTTTTGTGTCTAAAATAAGAATGATCAGCATTCATCATATATGTGAATATACATTTGTTTGTTGATGCATCTTAATTGAAAAAGGGATTTTAAACAACCATATATCAGTCTTTACGCATATAACCTGCACTGCAGATAATTAACTGTTTTAAAAAAGGAAAAAAAGGAAAAATGGAAATTTGGAAAAAAAATCTCTAGACAATCTCCATGTTCAGTTAAGCTTTAGAAAACCAGCAGCAGGAATGGGTAGGGGAAGGAGAAGGAGCCAGAGGCGGGGTGGCAAGAGAGGATGTGTGGGGAGAAGGAGCTGAGCTTGCTTTGAGTAAACTCCTGTGTCACCTGTGCAAGGGCCTGAATTGCACGTTTGGTACAGATAACCCCGAGTTAGCCTGGGAACGTCTGGTAATAGCCTTCTCAGTACTGTCTGATGCAATATGAAATAATTGATGCTCAGACCTTTCCCTCTGCGAGCAAAGTCAGTAGATACGTCAACAGGGATGCCAGGAATGAGCCTGTGTAAATGCATTTTTTCTCCTCTTTAGTGTACAGGCTTAATTCAGTTGTTGGTTGAAAGTGCTCTGTGCCACAAAGGAGATGGTCAGCAACTGATAAATTCAGGCTAGAATTGGAACAAAGCTACTTTTTATATTTTCAAAGAAAAAAGAAGTTACGCCTGAGAAACAACATCTATCTCTGCAGATTATTAAGCAATAGTGTATTAAAGGTAATTTTAATCTATGCAGCAACGATTACATTTAGAGATAGAAAAGATTAAGTTCTTGGGAGGAGTACAAATTATTTAACTTTTTGCAACTTAGTGAAACCCTGAGACAACTTGAGTTTTGTCATTTTTTCTGTGCTAGAGGTATATCCTTAAACCAAGAGTTATTTTCCTTTGGAAAAACAAAAAGAAAAGAAAGGAATGTTTCTTTAAGGATCGTGAAACCAGAAGGAGAAGCTAATGGTACCTGGATGAGAAGAACATTTCTGAATTCATTTTCTGGGTGTTTCTATAATCCCCGCCATCTCTTGTTGCATGTTTTCTGTTGTATAATTGTACATATTTCTAGTCAAACTCAGGCAGCTTTTTAGCAAAAATTGGACTGATTGAATGTCTTGCTTTCTTAAAACAGTGGATTCTGGCATATTTTTTTTTCTTACTTGTCTTCTGAACTGTCAGCAAGGAAAATTTAAGAACTTTCAGTGGAGGTTTAAATGACTGGCTTTCTATAAACATTGCAGCTTTCCAGTTGTATATTTAATATAAGACTTGCTAAGGCTTTGTAACAAAATCCCAGACTATTTGTTTCCCTCTTTTTAATATTAACAGAACATTTTTGAGAATGAAACTGTAACATCCTAATGTACAAAGCTCTGAAATTTATAGCAGTTTGTGATGTTCTTTAGCTACCTTAGAAGTCTTGTGTAGACAACCAAACTGTAATTCTTAATAGTAGCGCTACTTATGGCATCTATTTTTAAATTATTAAATTTTTCCTTCTGATGTTTTTAACCATTCTGTTTATCTTAGAGATTTCAGAGCTATCCACTAATACATTATTAAAATAATAATCTTGATGCTTGATGGCCTGAATATCTGGATAAGGCTTCTGACTAATACAAAAAAAAAAAAAATCCAGACTTTTAAAACAAGGTATATAACTTAATCTTTCCCATATGGACATTTTGAAAATGAGAAATAGTTTCTTAAATAGTAATTCCTCAAATGCAGATAGCAACAAAGCTGTGAATTTGCAAAAACAGCTGAAACGAAGTGACGAGTCCTGGAACAGTTTGCTGTTAAATTAGCTAATAGTGCCTGCACTGCTGTCTAGAACTTTGCTTTCAAATCTTAAATAAAAACAGAAATAAAGTAGTTATATAATATGGTGTTAGTAAAAAGGGGAAAAGGGAGATATCCAGAAAATACTGCCTTTAGGAAATGAGTTAATGAGTGAGCTTTATTTCTGATTTCTGAAATATTTTTGCAGTACCAGAAGATTCTGTTTTGTTACAGAACTGTGGTATGGGTAATGATTTTGTCCTTTTATGCCAATATTCTTTTAAAATCAAAACAATTGATGGACAATATCTTTGCTTGTATTCATATAAACTTTCTATGTAGTACTTACTGCTTGGCTTATGTTTTTTTTCTGAACTAAGAGAATTTTCTTAATGCCATATGTCCGTGGGAAGTCCACGGAGACAATGGAAGGAGTGATGGGTCAGCAGCCAGTTTTTTTCCCAGTAGTGCTTGTGTGCAGCTGATCTAAGTCAACCTGGTTTCCTGCCCTGTGTAAAAACCTGAGAGAATTTACAAAGCTGGAACCAGAAAGGTTCAACTCAAATTGCTTTAAATTAACTGAGGCCAAAGCAGACGTAATTTTACAGGAATTTATTTTATGGTGGGGTTTGTAGAGTCACTTGCTGTAAATGTTTCCTGACACAGTACACTAGCAAGCCCTTTTTTTGTTTTGTTATTATTTTGTCAGACTTCAAGCATTGACTTTAATTTGTCATTCAGGGTCTTCCTCAGGGGTATTGTGTGTTTGTGCTTGATTGTGTGTGGAATCTTCAGCCCAAAGGGCTCCATTGTTTGTAGGAGTGGTGCTATTAAAAAAAGATGTGTTTGGCCCATGTTAAAGCCCAGGAAACGTTCCCTGTGAAAATCTGTAGTAGCTTGGGACCAGGAACTTGAGTTATCTGTAGTTTGGTGGGTCTAGGCTGTCCTGAAGACTTTTATCTGATGTGAGGCATTGTGGAAGAGATGCATATTTTGAGGAAGAATTTCTTCTTGATGGGTGGCTCTCTTTATTAGTTTTGTTTGTTTGTTTTAATTATCTGACTGTAAATATTTTTCTATCATATAAATGATGTTAACATTATATGGGAACAAGCAATGTTTACAGTGGGAGGAGAAAATTAACATTATTTAATCAAGGGAGAAATTGCTGCATATTGTATATTTCAGGAAATACAATGGTAACAGAAAAGGGAAAAATTGCAAAAGAATTTGAAGAAATCACATTTGTGTCAGGTTCCACTAATGCTTCAGAATGACGTGCACAATATAATTATAAAAACTATAAAAATGTGATGTTAATAGGAAACGTATAACTTAATCTTTATTACTTTTAATGGCAGTTAAAAAAAAAAAAGACCAATCTGTATGTAAATGTACATATATAGTGATTCTAATGTTGAAAGAAGTGTATTTAAAAGTAAACTGAAATGTTGGTAGACAGAAAGTTATTTTTAAACTTCAGTAAGTTCTGTTTTCCATTGTTTAGAAATACCCAAAGGAAATGACTGTATATAATGGATTAACAGTTTATACATTTTCCTGTCCACAGCTGAAAAAAAAAAAAATTATTGGCGTGTGGAATCTGAGCACTCATTATCCAGCTATAAATTTCACAGACTTTAATTTGTAATGATTGTCATATCTTTTCCAAGTGTTTCCAGCCTGTTTTTCCTTTATGGAATTGTGGACTCTTTTTGTCAAAATGTGTTGCTAACTGGTAGCAAATGGCAACTGGATTTATTAAACTAACAATTTATTAAGATGTCATTAAAATATTATAGTCAGATGCCAGATACGGAGCAGTTAAAATAGTCCTAATATGTTTGTTGAAGCTGTGGGCTATTCCTCAGCTTGGTAACTATCATTTTTATACATTCTGTATTTTGAAAACCTTCTGCCTTTCAGCCCTACTTATTTTCATTCCATCTCTTTCCCCCGGACCAAAATCTCACCAACCAAAACACCCCAAAACACAACCTACTCTTTGGCTAGCTTGCTCCTTGCCAGGATCACAGATAATTAAAGACTATCAGGTTCTGCAAAGAGTCAAATTCAGATTTTTTTTTAATTTTTATTTTTAAGATCAAAGCTCAGAGAGAGAAGAGCATTATTAGTGTTTTCAGACTTCATTTGGCTTAAACAATTTGGGCCTGTTCCTATTGACCTAATTAGAAACAGCCCTGGGCTGCGTGGCTGCCCTGGAGCAGGGGTGTGAGGGGCCAGGTCTCGCCTCTGGCTTGGCCCCGGCGTTGCCATTCGCTTCGTGCCGTGGCTCCGGGCTGCTGCCTGTAGGCGCGAGCACGGGCAGTGGTGCAGAGCCTGCGGGAAGCCCACAGCTCACGCCAACAAAGTGAGCATGGGAGCTTCGGGAAACAGATGATGCTCGGATCGAGGCCATGTTGGATCTATATAATGCAATAATTGTGGAGCAAATACGGCTCGTTCCCTTTTCGTTCCTTGTTTTGAATGCCTCTCTTCAGAGTATTTGAGCGTTTTATGGAAGACCTTTTGGTTGGCTGGAAAAGGCAGGACAACATCTCCTTCTATAAATGGAATAATAATTGCACTGTGCACTGGCCAGCAGTGGCCAACATCTGCATCCTGGTTATCAGTTATCTTTTAATCATAAATATGTAAAATGTCTTTCTTCTCAGTTGCTCTTTGCCAGAGCCCAAGGCGTAGTCAGGAGGGCAGAGTTATTGGCTGTGTGCTCCTTGCCTGGAGAACCGGGAGAGATACGGCAGAACAAAGAGTGATAGCAGATTAGGATGGCATTTTGACTGCACAGATACACTCTGAAGAAACTTAAAAATTTGTCTCTTGCTAAACAGCATTTTTACCCTTGGGTATTTCAGAATAAATAGAATAAAGAAAATGTGTGAATGTATTTTAGATGTTAGAAAGAAACACATTCTGTGTCAGTAAAAGGTGCAGCATAGATGGTGAAAATAAGCTAGATCTACGCAGAATGGGGAAAGCACAAGTATTACTCCTTCCCCCAGGGCTGAGAATGGCTTTGCCTCTCTGTGCCACTCTGAATTGCTGCCTGGTGAGATGAAAAAGAATGTTGGTGAAGACTTTTGTGTCTCTTTAAACAGAGTATGACAGGTTTTTTTGAAAGGTGTAATAGTGACTTGAGTGCAGCAGATACTTCATACTTATTTGAGCAGAAAATAAATCTTTGTATGAAGAGGAAAAGTGATCAAGCTAGTAGTTCGGTAACCTGGCCCTGATTCACAGAGGATGTGAAGCCTCATAAATATCAATTTCTAATTAGTGTAAGAATTTTGGTTGGAATATGAGCTGAATGCATTCCCATGTTGGAATTTGCAGTTACATATTTTGGGGCTTGCTCTTCCAGTAGCAGGGTGGATTTTTTTTTTTTCCAGTAGCCTTTTTTTGGTTTGTTTTTTTTTTTTGTTTTTTGCCTTCTATATATCAATGTAACTAAATTATTCTTAAGTTATTGTCGGTAATGTACCCGCTCTTTAAAGAAGAATATGTTGATTTCGTGCAGCTTAATTTAGTGGAAAAGGATGGGATATTTTCACACAGAGTTTAGTTCCTAGCACTTAAGAAAAAAAAAGTTTTGAAGGCCTGTCTTTTTTAAATGTGACCTTTACCTTCTTAATCTCGAGGGAGAGAGAGGCTGGAAAAGCAGAGCTGACTTCTGCAGTCATGATAAACAGACATTTATCAAGTGTAGTCTGCCTACATGCTGGGTTGTGGAAGCCGATGGCATCACATTTCAGGTGAATAGAGCTCTTACTTAGGGCTCTATCCCGCAGAAAATATTTGAGGTTTTTCAGTCTATACAACCCTAAAAGATGCAGATTTCAGCTTTGCAGGAGGCTGACCAGTGTAAGGGGAAACTGACCTGCTGTGGAAATCTAAAACCAACACTTCAAGCATTGTCAGCTCAGGTTTGGAGAGTGACACTCAGACCCATACTGTCAGCAGGTCAGCCACCACAACGCTGTCACCTCTTCCCTTTGGAAGATGCTTGCGTCTCCCAGGGCGCCTGTGCCAGGTTGACCAGGTAAAGATGGGGGTGGAAACGGACGAACGAGCATAGGACATGCTTGACAACGTGGGGAGGGAAAGTAGAGAGAGAGCTCTGTGGTTATAAAAATGGAAAGAGGTCCAAATAGGTAGTGTGTTCTGAAAGGTGGGAAGGATTCTGCAGGAAAGGAAAACCAATACGAGAAAGTGAGCATGGAGAAAATGGAGACCAAAACTGAACAGAAATACTAGAGAAAGTGGATAGAAAGGAGAAAACTGGAGTGTATCATATGTGTAATACAGCCCACATGAAAAATAACGAACCAAGGATTTGGCAGTTGCTAAAAGAAAAAAATCTGAACGTTTCTGTCCTAGCTTTGGTTGAAGGGAGACCTCAAACTCTCTTCTTTGAATACTGCACACACACTTTTTTGAATATTTGCCTTGGTAGCCTTTTTTCCTCTTCGTGGACTGGCAGCTATGGAGATTCATTTCAAAACAGATCAAAACTTTAGGAAATGTGGTTGCTTTTTATTTTAGTTCTAAATCTGCTTGCATGGAAAAACAGTGGAATAAACTCTTCATTTTAGAGATAAAAAAGGGTTCTG
Organism: Chauna torquata; assembly: GCA_013399475.1. Classification (NCBI taxonomy): domain Eukaryota; kingdom Metazoa; phylum Chordata; class Aves; order Anseriformes; family Anhimidae; genus Chauna; species Chauna torquata. Next base: position 462,280 of record VXAL01010385.1, on the reverse strand, counting down.
TTTGAAGGATGAAACCAATTTTTTAAGCCAAAGAGACGAGTTAATCTAGTGATAAAAGTTTTTTAAAAAAACTTTTAATAAATATGCTTTGATAGTAGTGAGTAGTTTTAACAGGTGGGTGGATTGAAGTAGATTTAGTGTGCTCATGAGTCTGCATTACTAGAAATGCAACAGCATTGCAAAAATCTAGTTGCTGAATGATTTAATGCGGACAGAGTCTTAGGAAGAATTATAGCCATAAGATATTATCATTCTTTAAGAATGTCACCAAGAACTAGAGGCCTGAGTAAAGCCTACTCTCTCCTGCTCTTCATCGTGCTGATCGATGCTGCTTTATTTGCATTCCAAAAAAGTGAGTAGCCCAAGGACAGCTAGAGAACAGGATTTTGCACAGACTACTCTATAAAAGTGCTTTTTTCAGGTGGTACTCCTTTTGTGCTTACAGATACGCATTTGTGTTGATGGGTGACTTGGCAAGGCTAATTTTCTCCTGATTTAATTTTTCCAAATTGCAATCCAGAAGTCCCTTATTATAGTTGTTGCAAGGGTAGTGCTGCTAGAATGAGATAAAAGGTGAGTTTATGGTCAAGGAAGATTATACAGTGCTGTCTTTGGCTGAGTGATTTTACTAACTAAAGATCAGATTGCGAACTCCTCTTTATTATGTGTTTGTACAGTATCTAGCAGAATGAGCTCTGGCGTGCGATTGGAGTCCTTGGGCTCCATCACAGCACAAGTAATGAATAATAAGTAAGTAAGCGGCGGTTGTACTGGTTGGCTGCCCTGTGAGATCTTAACTCCTCTTTTATGGACATATATGCTGGAATTTCCTTGGCATCAGCCTCAGAATAAGTACTTCTATTTGCCTGAAGGAGTTCTGCTTCAGCTGCTTACAGTATGTAAGGCTGAGATCCTATGTAGGCTACACACAAGCGAGTGTGAGAGCTGGCTTTGGAAGTTAACAGTGCTGTGGTTACCACTTAAGGTATTAGAAATCCAAGCCTAGATTTGCAAATTAGTGCAAAATATTTTCTGTACCTTATTGTATTTGCTGTTTATTTTTCTCTGGTATCTCTAGGATTGTCAACACATTATTTGTTTTAATTTCATGCAATTATAAGAGACCATGTTAAACTTAGCCCAAAGCTATTTGTCTTTGCTTTCTAGCCTAACTGGTAAGATTGAAACAAATCAAGTCTTATTTTCCACCTTAAAAACAAGATAAAAAAAGATTATACAACAGGTAGGAGTTTGAAATCCTGTTTCTGCTGATTAAGGCCCAGTCACACGGCCAAGCCTAACTCACCTGCGGATCAAGTTACACCTTAATTAATGAGAATCTCTCAGACTAGTGTTTTCCCTGCTTTTCCATCACATGCCATTAAACAAATTGAAGGAGATTTAGGAGTTTAGTGCTAATGCAGCTGTGACAGGCTAGAAGAAGTGTCCCGACCCAGACGGGAATCGCTGTGCTGCATCACAGCTGCAGGCGCTGTGCCTGGTTCTAGGCAGTGGGGCTGCTCGGTGGGCTGAGGCTGGCACACGGCTGCTTGTGCCTGTGTTGGTGGTGTCACTGCTAAATACAGCGCCGAAAGCAAGTTAGCATGAAATGATAGTGACGCGTTCTTGTTTAGGTAGTGGAAACTGTGCATTTTTTTCCTCTTCTTTTGGTTCTTCCCCTTACATCTTTGATCTATGGCAGTACTTTTACTTCACTCATGATTACTTTCTAGTGTATCCTTTTTATCTGGGATCTTGTCAGTTTGGAGGTCTAAATTATGGTATCCGAGTTTTCATATGCACTACTTTACTGACCTGTTCAAAGAACTTGAATTAGAGTAGGGACACGGGTCCATTGCAGAACATTTTCCTTATTTTTTTTGTGTCATCTTTTTGCATGCCTGACGTTATTGTGGTTTTACCATTTCAAGCTCTTTGTCGGGCATAACTGCAGGGCTCATTGGTATAAATTTCCTGGATTGCCCATAGACTTAAAAAAATATATATATATCTGTGCTTACCATAATTGTTATACTCTAGTCCCTTGAAATTGTGGCTGTTTTTTACTGAGAAACCTCATATTTTTGTTAGCAGTTCTGTCATCTTTTAGTAGTTTGGTCACTATATAGACTTTTTAGATCTAACTGTTCTTTTGGGCAATTTGTATGTATGCAGATATACATACAAATGTTTATGTGTTTATTATTTATTCTTGGACCCTTTCTAATAGACCAGTTGCTGGGAATATTGTCTTTACTACAGTGAGAGAGGAAGTCAGGGTACCTTTCTTCCCACTACTTGCAGTGCGACTAAAAAAGAAGCTTCTCAGAAATACCCCAGGCCTGCAGCGACCGCCACCAGCTCGCGTGGCGCAGCAGAACCTCCAATATCTTTCTCCAGCTTTGAGTTTAAAGGACCTCTTGTTTGCTTTTCTACCTGTCCACTCATTTTGTATTTGAAAGCTCCTTTAGCAGTTCCCTCTTAAATATTGCTTGATCCACAGCCCATTCAGATGAATGAATCCATTCGATCAGTGGAAGAGGTATATTGTTAAATACTGCTCCAGAGGAACTGAGACCAGGGTGACTCTTTGAGCTGTGTGTTTCTGTTTGACACAGAAACTATATACTAAAGTTAGATAGGTTGGTTGGTTTGTTTGTTTTAAAGGAAAATCGACTCCCACCTTTTCCAAAATGGGACACCCAGATAAAACATTAGAAAAATAATTCTTCAGCAAAGTGAGGGTAGCTTTCAGTGTGGTTTTAAGGTTTTTTTTTTTCTTTGTGCACTAGTTTTATTTCAGTATGTGGGAAAGGAGAAAGGACAGCTGGATCACGGCCTGAGAATTAACACAGACTGAGAAATTTTGAAAGAAAGAAAAGCGTTATGGCTTTTGTTTTGATAATATGTGTAAGTAGCTGTTGCAGAAGCTAATAATATTGAAGCTGTTGACAAAAGGTAATACCTATAATACCTGGGAGGAGGTGCTGATACAGAAAACCTTGGGCCACCACATTACTATTGTGGAAGAATCCTGATAAATTCTTCTCAACAGCACAGGCGTTTCATTGCGCATCTTCACAGCACTTTCTTATGGTATCGGTACAAGCCCTTGGTAGTGCCTTCTTTCTAAAGAAGTCTGTGATTGAAATAATTGCTCTTGAGGTTGGTGTTTCTGCTCTGCACCTCTGCGCAGGGTACGCAGTCTGGCAGAAAACGGTGCTCACTGGCTCTTTTGATAGGAGTCTTTAGGTTGAGGGAGACGAAACTTTTGCTCAGGGTGCTTAGTAAGCCTAGCACCAGTATGGAGTTCAAGAGGCATTCACAAGGCAGAAGAATTTATATATGATGACTTCATTTGTTCTGGGTGTTCAGAAGCGAATCCTAAGGTCGAATCTATTTTGAATCTCTTCTTGTCAGGTGGCTTATTTTGCATATGGCTGAGTGCTTTCTGGTGGCTGCTGTGTAACTGCGTCCTGGCCGTTCCCAAAGAGGTGCCCAGCATCCTGTCACAGTGATTTTCTTTCTTTATTCCTTCTGCAGTTTGTAGTTTTTGATTGGTTTTGTCCTGTTTGCTGTCCTTCCAGACAGTAGTAACATGGCAGACGTAGTGATCCAAGCTCATGAGAAATGTCGCTTCCTGGATGTTGCTCTTCTCTTTCTACTTCTCTTCCCCCCTGCAACAATTTTGGATGAGCAGTAAAAACATAAAGGTGATGTCCAGCATTTGAAAGTTTTCTGCTGCTGAGGGGCAAACCAGACACAAGCCTCAGACCAACTTCCTGAGAGGCTCAAGGGCAGTAAGTTATGTAAACAAGAAAGTATCCAAATTTGTGCCACAGTAGTGGATGACAGGGTGCTCTGGGTGCTCTGCAGAGCTGGAGTTCAGCTTTGTTATATTAGGCACACATTTTTTTTCTTCGGTTATAAGTGACAATTTCAGTGCTGTCCCAAACATTTTCACTATTTTGGGAGTAAAAAAGAGAATAGAATGGAGGTGGGGGAAGAACAAAAAAGATGAAAGTGTACTTTATTGGGAAGGGGCCCCTTTCAGCAGCTGATGTAACTTTTGTCCCTTCAACAGCAAGTTGTAAAAGCAGGTGTGTGCTTTTGTCATGCTATAAGGCTTCCAGTGATTTTTGCCATTGGCCTTATAAAACCATTCTAGTGTTTACTGAACAGCAAAATTCAGAAGAAATATATTCTGAGCATGAGTATTGCTCTATTTTTTTTTTTTTTAAGTGTTTGGATGCAAGGCTTCACATCTCAGCTGCTCATCACTTCCCTACCTTGTGCACTGTTTGAGGTGGTGGTGGGAGCCGAGCTTCTGTTTTAAGTCACTAAGTGTTCTCAGAGCATTTGTCTTTGTGCATGATAGATGCCTGCTTGTCAAAAATGCATATACTATGTGCTGAGTCACATCCATACAAAAAGTAAAACGTTTGATCTGCGGCCTATTAGAAAACAAAGAGCCAATAAAAATATATTATAACATCTTTTATCCTCCCCTTCAAGAAAAGAGGCCACCCAGCCACAGACATAAAGTGTTACTAAGTTTTCAACAGATTGACGTAATAGTAAATTAGGGGTCATCAGTGCCGTGAGACCACTTTAGCAGCCCTCACCCTCACTTTAAATGCCAGCATATTGCAGTTAGTTGGGCACTTCGTCCCTCAGCTGAATCTGAATTGCAGAGAATTATCTATAAGCAGGCCCCAGGAGATGGCACAGGGATTGGAATTAAAGGAATAGCTTTCTCCTGCTAATTCTGTCTCTGACCAGACCAAGGAAGGGAGGTAAACATCTCCATGATTAAATGCCAACCGGGAACAGCTTCACTCTTGCTGGCTTGAACTACTTCATGTGTTTTTGTGCTTTGAAAACCTGAAAGCTTTGACGTGGTGCGTACTATGAGCTGATGCCAAGCAGTGACTAAACAATCTCATTAAAAATGCAAGGTAACTGAAGCAAATATTTCCTCTGAAGAAGTGCTATCAGTTAAATACTCATTTCCTCTTTTAAGTCTTGCATTAAAGGGGCAAAGACAGGTGGGCTGATAAGAGCAAGATAAGGCTTGTTCAGTTAGTTTACCAGCTAATTTGGCAAAAAAGCAGTGTCTTGTTTCATACAGTTTTAAGTGTTTGTATCGCTTGTATTTGTTGTATGAGGCATCAACTGTATAAATATTCACTGTAACTGTGAAATGCTTTTGTATGCACATGTAACCTGATATATTTACATATTTTCCACAAGATGTAATATTACTAAGATAAGATCTCACCTACATAGCACCCATAATCTCTGATGCTAATTCTAGGTCTCTAAGTAGGCTTCTCCTTTAACAATAGTGAACCCAAACCAGATGCAATAGAGATGTTTGTCTCTGTATTACTGGAACTGCACGAGAACCTGGACGTGCTCAGTGATAGCCCAATACTTGGCTCTTCTACTTGCTCTACCAACAGAGATCCAAAAAAACCCACCTTATGTGAATCTGCGTTTCCAAAACAATTCAATCATGCCTTTTCTTAAAAGTAATTGACAGAATGAAGCGATTTTTCTTAGTGTCATGTTCTGGCTTGTACCCTGGTGAGTGGATTGCTCCAAGAGGAAGAGGTTCTTTAACTAGAGAAGTGCAATAGCCCATATTCTCAGCTGTCTTTGTCTGTTCCTTGTAACGATCTAGTCTTTGAACTGGTTTGTGGTACCTGCTGCCAGCCGTCTCCCATGCGTGCAGGCAGGAGACACCTTCTGTGCAGGCTGATGCATAACTTGTCCGAAAGAATGCAGTAGCTGTAGGATACCAGTGCAGCTGATGGGATTAATGAGCAGTTTTATGGTAAGGTGAGCAAACCATTTGGCATTCAGGTACAGAATGCTTGGCGTGACCAAATTTAGTGATTGACTGTAATCCTGTCACTCATTTTTTCTCAATTTCTCTCTCAAGTCATTTTAAAATACAGAAAGCAAAAATCTTTCATTGCTTTCCTAACCAAGACATTGGACAATGTGTAGAAGTCTGGAAAACAAACTTGGAAGTGTCCTGTGGCAGAACTATTGTGGGTCTGTTTTACACATCAGACCCTCTCACTGATATTTTCATCCCATAGATGTGAGAAGAATGTAACTGCAGTTAATGATAAAAATGTATACGGTAGTGTAAAGGCTGATGACTAGGCCTGGAAGGATTCCCATTGGTTTTAATGGGCTTTGGATAAGGCCCTAAGAAAACACAGAAGACACTTTACAGAACAGACGAGAGTCATGCTTAATTTTCTTTGGCACACCACTAGCCTTTGAACCTCTACCCTTTTCCATCCCCTAAAAATGCAGAAGTATTTTGATTCCAGAATACAATGTCAGCCTCCCAGACTGTGGACAGCCCTACCAAGATTTTGGGAGGGTTAGCTCTGACGCAAAACACTTTGTGTCGCTTTACAAAACATATAAACATTGCACTACTGCTCTAAAAAGTCTGTCAAGTGAATGTATAGATTTCTTATTCCTCTCAGGGGACTTCTAACACCCACTTGTGAGTCATAAGATTAAAGTCTGGAAGGAAAGAATGTCTTCAGAATTGTCTTTTACCTCCTATTTTAGCGGTCACCCAAGCTTTTCTCTGGGTCAAAATGCATTCAGCTTTAGAAGATGGGAACATGAGGGATTACAAGACATCCGTGACTTTTTCCATGAGAAAATAATAATAAACTTTCAGTAATTTAAGGATAAGTTCAAGCTTTCCTCTGGAGACTTGTACATCTATTTGCAAATGAGATAGTTCTGATGTCTGCTAAGGAAAAAAAAAAAAGATCTCACAACAGGAAAGAATTTGTTTGGAGGAGTCTCTCCTCCGCTGCTGAGACTTTTAACCATGATCTGCACTAGGGAAGCTCTATACAGGGTTCCCAGCATTGCGAACACCGGTTCTTCTCCACAGGAGTTAGCAGTGAGCAGAGCCCTAGGGTGCATGTATTTTTTTAGTGACATTTGCAGCACTGCAAGTGTTTGCACAACAGGCTGTGAGAGCCAGATTCTGTCCACATTACAATCTAATGGGCATTTTGCCGTTTTCATCAGTAAGATTAGGATTCCTTCTAAAGCAGTGGTGGGGAAGGACCAGGACTGTAAAGCCACATAGAGGATCTCACGGCTCCTGGTCACAGGGGGTGTGTGAATGCCTCCCAGGGTGAGCAGAAGCAGCGTGGTGCAGACAGAACTCCAGGCAGCAGCCCACAGGCCCTTGTTCTGTAGGGGCATCTCCGGGCACTGGGGCTGCTCGGGGCTCAGGGGCTGGCGGCTGGCGGCTGCAGCCCTGACTGAGGGTGCAGTGTTGCAGCTGAATCGCCTTCTAAGTTTGGGCAGGTTGGTGTCACCAGCAATAATCATTGCAGCAGCTTCTTCAGGTAACTGGTGTTTCATTAAATATGTTCATGGCCTTATTAGAATTAATAATAGTAATAAAAAAAAAGATTCAAATTGGAAAGTTTCCTCATCACTTTTCCTTCTAATGTCGTTAGCTCAATACAACATTGTTTGAAGTGTTGCTTATCAGCAAGTGTGCTGCTAGAATGTGAACACAGAGTGGTAGCTCAGCATCCTTATAAAGACAAAATATAAAAATAGACCTGCTGAACGTGTTCAAATATCTGCATTACAATTTGAGTTTGTCTGCTACCTACAATCCCGTATTAGTGACCGTGGCTTCAGAGACCAGGCTAGCATCTCCTGCAAGGAACAGGACTGCAGCTGCTGTGTGGCGTTTGCTGCGTGCCACCTAGCAACATTGTCAAATAATTTTGTCCTTCATAAATTTAAAGATGTAGCTAGTCCCTCTGGCATGCCCCTTACACAACACAAATTGTTTTGCTCCGTTTCCTTTCACTGTGCTTTCCCTTTTCCCTCCCACTTTTTATATTATGGACTGAGGTGCAAGAGGAGCCTTCACTGTTTTTTTTTTTTTCCACTTTTATGTGAGAAAGTTAAGATAATCACTGAGGTGATGAGTGTATCCTTCTAGCAGGATTCTAGCAGGTGGTTTTTTTTGTTTGTTTTTAAACACTGCGGGATTGCTCAGAGCAGCAGAGGTAGTGAGACTTCTTGTGTGCAAGCTCTGCATCTGGTTACGATTTGTGACGAGATCGTGTTAGCTGTGCAAACCAGAAGGAGATAGCTTGGATCTGAGAAAGAGAAATTCTTCCATTTGTGCCAAAGGTGACAGCTCTTCGCAGGAAAATTCTGTCCTGTCCCTGGTGGACAGGCAAGGGAGCATGTAGGGCCCCAACATTATGTTATCCCCTTTATTTTATTTTTTTTTCCCATCACTTTCTGAATGTTCTTTCTGTGCATAAGTGGCCCTTTAATGGAATTGTTTTTTCCTGTATCTCATCACGAGAGCTGCACATTTATATCCCCGTGTTTGGAAAAGTTTCTAAATATTCGCATAAGCTTCAGCATTATTTATTTTCTTTTGAAGCTTAATAAAGTCTTGGGTTTCATTCCGAGTAGCTTTCTTCAGGGATTTACGGAAGGCCAGTGGGGCTGGAAGACAAGACTGAACTAAGAGACAAAGGAAAATAAACAGCTGTACGAATACCTAACGTTTGCTTGGAATGTAATGATGCAGCTTCGGTGCTGCTTTTAAAAAAAAAAAATTGGTAAATTATTAATACTTGTAGAAGGAAATTAATATAGTAGTGGTTCTGCAATGTCTGGGTTGCTCTGAAATGTCGTATATTTATGCAGGCTTCTTCCACAGTCCTGTTGAGCTGAAGTTAGTACACCAGATGTTTGCTCCTGTGGTACATGTCCACCCTGTTCCCCCAAAGGCAGCATTAGCAGCCTCCCGTGGGGCTGCAGTTCAGATAGGTTGAGGAGACTGGTCATTTCTCCCTCTGGGCAGCTCCACGGGCTTTTGCTAGGGAAGGAAATAAAGGTTAGACTTGGTAGTCTCTCCTCCCCCCCCCAGTTTCTTTTCTTGTTTCTCTCACCTGTTCAGCAGACATGAGGTACTTTCTCTTCCAAGGGCTCCTGTGCGTGGCTGCCTGCAGCAGAGGTGACGCTTCCACGCCTGGAGGTGGAGGTGTCCCAGGACTGCCCGCACGGTGCAGTTCAGGAGCACAGGCTTCCTGCAGGGCTCCCCTGTTGCTCAAGGCGCAGGGTGACGGGGGGGCCGGTGGCACTCGTGATGAAGAACCTCCTGGGACTTCTTTCTCCTGCTGTTCTGCTTCAGCCCTTCTTGCTGGCAAAGCTAATCCAGCACCACCCATCTCTTTCAGGATTTTGCCATCCAGCTAATGTCCGTGTACCTCCCAGATACTTTACAAATATATTCTTCCTTCCCAGGTTATGGAGGAAATTGCCTGATAGCTGTGTGTTCATGCGGAAAGCAAAGGAAGAAATGAATGTTTAGCCCTTTTAGTTTTGACTGAGGTGAGACCTGTGGTGATGTTCTTTCCTGTGGAATAATTTCCATGGCTGAGACTAGCACCAGAAAACCTCTTTCTGGAACTCAGCAGTGTGCTTACACACTGGTTGGCAGTTTCCTTGCTTTGCTGGAATGTAACTGGTGCGGGAGACTGATGTTGTAGGAGAAAAAATGTTGTAGGCAGCCGTTCTTCCTTGCCAGTGAAAGGTCTGTATCTCATAGAGCAGAAACTTTTATCTGGTGAATACCTGCAACAGAACAAGCGTGTTTGCTCCTGTCCCGGTCTGGACATGGCTTAGCAGGCCGATATGTAGCTCTCTGTAGCACTGAGGCCACAGATGGCTGTGGTTTCCTGCTGACTGTGACAGGCTTTGGGCTGGTAGAAAAGGCTCCCCTTTTGTTTGAGATCACCAGCTCCTCTTCATGAGGAGCACAGATCTTTATTCGATGTACTGAAATAAAGATGCAGAAAGAAGAGTTTCTTCAAAGTTGCTGTCACGTTAGCATATTTGGAGTCCCAGGTATCCCAGCAGAATAAGAGCTTAAAACTAGCTTAATTTTCAACATTTACAGGAATAAGAGAGGTCTAAAAATATTCTACAAAAGTATCTTTCTGTGTTAATAATCCTAATGAATTCACAGTGCTGTAGAAATACAATGGCAGTGATGATGTCAGACTACGAGTGTGTTAATTTTTTTTTTTTCCGGAAAGTGTGATGGTTGTGTCTGCCACAACATCTGCAATTTGTTTGAAATTTGCAGAATTTATTCCACAATTTAATTTACAGAATAAGGCAAGAAAAGGGAATTTGGTATTTTTCTGTTTCTAGCCAGAGTGAATGATGATGAAATGAAAATTGACGTTTAATTTTAAATTCCTTAAGTTTACTGAAGAATTGGTATGTTTTCTACCCAATAAGAGTGCATTGGAAAGCAATATAATTAGAAGGGAGATATTTGACCTTTTTAATTTTTTAAGACTCTTTAGAAAAAGTGAGGCACCATGACTAAAAATATTCTAATACTCTATTTGCAGGTATCTCAGTGTAGTTTTACACTGGAAACTTTGTCACTAAATCAGATCTTCTGCTAAATCAAACTAAACTATACTAAGAGGTCGTGTTCTGTGAGTTGTTTGCTACATCACATAAATCCATACCATCCAGAACAAGTTGCATAGCTTGAAGGGAGGGCTTTGGTATAAATCCCCCTTCCTTTGTGTTACAGATCCTCCACTGTATTAGCTCTCAGATTTATTTCAGGTACTTGGGACAAAAGTATTTCATTTGAAATATTATTTATATCAATCAAAGATGATCTAAAACAAGTTTATTTAGTTTTAGAAAATATGAATCACTTTTTTAGTAAACAAAAGTAATAATTTGTTCCTTAAAATGGAGACAAGGCTAGATTTCTCTTAAAGCAAATGAAATCAGACAACACAGAGGAGTAGATACAGTGAAAATATTGGAGCAGTTAATGATGTCTTGCATTTTAAAACAGTTTTTACTGAGTCATTTACTATAAACATGGCAAAGGAGATGTATTCACTTTAAAGGCCCTTCTATTGTGTTTATCAAATAACTGTTATAGTATTTACAATGCTGTATTGAGTTGGAAAAAATCTGAAGCTGTTTTGTGTATTTTCGCTCAAGGTTAAAGCTTTGAATCATGGGATAATGTGTGATATCTCTAGGGCTTCTTGAAACAGTTCAAGAACATGCACAAAGGACTGTGGTTTGTGCTATATTTGCAGAGAATTTAACATCATGTTCCTTTGGCTGAAGAGCAAAGATGAAAAATATCAAGGAAAATATCCTTTGCTTTAGCACCACAGTATACATTTTAACAACAAAAAAAAACCACAACACTTTAACTGTTTTGCAAGGTGCAAAAGTTAGTCAAGCGCTATTTTTCTCTGTTGTGATTTTTCTTCAAAACTGCCCTATCAGCCTAACAGGAGGAGTGAAAGGAAATGCACTCCAAGAAAGAACCATCCATTCTTCAGTTAGAAATTACTTTTGAAACAAGTTGTTTGTGGTTTGCTTATATTACGACAAGTAACAGTATTTAAACTTAAAATATCCCTCACATTTAGAAAGTAATTGTCAAACAAATATTTTGGTCATTTAAAAGAAAAGCTGTAGAAAGTGAAAACTCATTGGTTTGTATTGGTGAAATGTAACTTTCTGGCTTTTTCAACAAGAAAAGCTGGGAGGTTCTAGAATGAGAGTTGTGTTCTTGTCTCTGATTAATTATGATTTCTTCTTAACTGCTGGGCAGAGGTTATACAAGCCAGCTCACGTTTCCATTAGGAAGCGAGTTGAACTTGTGCTCTGGTGTTTCGCAGCAGCATTTGACAGTCTGCATAAAGCTGGGTGCATCTGCAGAAGGGACCGTTACTTACTCTGAGCTCCTGCAGCAGCTTCCAGTTGTGCAGGTCAGACATGACACCATACACAGGCGTGTTTCTACTCATTGGTTTTACAGGCAGCTGTAATCCTTCACACAGAAAAAAACAAAGTTTACATTTGTAAGAAAATACCTTAAGTTCTCCGACTATGTAATTAACCGAGGGAAATCATCACAGTTCTTGTCCCCTAATATTTTCCGTTGCTTATGCTTACTTTAACATTTGCTGTCAAGATTAATGCATGTATTATTTTGTAACTCACTGCTCTAAGTTTTTTGTCTCCGAGTGGTTTCTGTATGTATAAATATGCCAGTTCTAGAGCTCTTGGGTATTCCCGTATCCAAATACCTCACAGTTTTTAATGTATTTCTCCTCAGAGCCACCCACAGAGCTATTGCTCAGGCATACAGGGAATAAACAACTCGGCTGGGGTCACACAAAAACTCTGTGGTAGACCAAGAACTTGAACCCTGGCTTCCTCAGTTCTCTGACTACTCTTTTTCTTACTTTTTTAAACTCACTTTTCTTACAGGGAAAACCAAGTGTGCTTTGCTTCACGCTTGTTTATTTGTTGGGGTGGCGTGTGTGCTATATATAATAAAGGGTATTTGCGTATATTCTGTACCCCTGACGTCTGTGAGAAACGTTTGTACTGCTGGTGAGTGGTTTGGAAGCTGGGTGTGAAACGGGGCTCAGCACCAAGCAGTCTTATGCTGCCTCGTGTCTTGGCTGTGCTCGCGTACCTCCCGTGCGTTTTGAAATCCGTGATGTTAGAGGGTTTTTACATAATGTTCTGCATCGGAGAGGGGATGTGTTTCAATGCAGTATGCCAGATTTTGTCTGTTTTGTTGTCATTCTGGAGTTTGTTGAGAAGCCAGCGGTTGGCAGTCTGTTGAGTGACCAAGGGAGAGAGAGAGGATCCTCTTTGATCTCTCCGTCCTCAACTTACAGCGTTTGGCCTCTGGACATTTGTAACCCTGCTTCTATCTGGAGTTACATTCTTTCCTGTGTAGAAACAGTGTGGTTTTTTATGACTAGAAAAAAAGACTAATTTGGATGTCTGTGTTTCTGCCATGTACGATTTGCTATCTATTTAATCTTCACTTTAGTAAAATACAAAGTGCTGGTTTTGATCTCTTGTCTTTTTAGGAAGTTTTCTGTGAGCATATTTTCAGAGTCTTTATAGTGCATGTGTGACAGCTTGATATGACGTACTGGTTCTATGCTTTCTTTATAGCCTTACTCAAATATTGCCTGACTTGTTTTCCAGATATTTTCAAAGGGTTTATGAAAGCTTACTAATGCTGTGGTCTCTGTACATGAATGATTGCATGGAACCTGTTATGATTCATTCTTCTACAGGGGTTTTTGAAGTCAGCACATTACAATCTATTTATGAGTTGCAGCTAGTTCTTCAGCACGCTGCCTCACGCTTATTATCTTGAACGTTTTACAACTTTGCTGTGTGTAATCTTTGCTGGTTCTCTTTGGCAGTGGGTTGGTCATACGCTTTTCGTCTCGGCTTTGATTGTTTTCCTATTTGATCTGTCCCTTCATCAGTTTATGTTGGTTTTGAATGGTACCACTGTACTCTGAATGATTTGCCCAGTCAACACTTTTTCTGGAGTGAAATAAAATGCAGAAAAAAGCCTGTGCAGACTTTTGAAGGCAAAGCCTCAGCCTTGGTGAACTGTCTTTGCTCCTTTGACTGGAGTAAAGCAAGTGCAGGTTTAGACAAGCTGCAGCTGTCCCTAGTGAAACATCGTGCTTACCTTTATTAACCTTTGCAGCTTCATTTTTCATCTGTGCCTTCAGAAGCAAGCAAGATGTGCTAGTGTACTTGTAGTCTGGTTAACAGCTAGAAAGTTGCTGGAGAAAGACAACAGAATGAGCTTCCAGACTGACCGTATTTTTTCATGATGATGACGATTCTTGCTCAGGCTGTTTTCCATTGCTTTGGCTTTCTGTGGTCACTCCATTAAAATGAGCATCAAATTGGATAACATTTGCCAAATGAAACAACACTTTAGCATTAGAAATTGGAAATAAGGAACTAGTTTTACAATGAAGCCGTTAACATGCATTGTTTCTTTTCCCTGTAATATGGTCAGCTTCAAGACACTCATTTTTTCAGGCGGTGGTTGTCTCATGGGCCCATCTAAAGCTGTGACATTTCCGCCTCAGCAAAATAACACAGCACAGTCATGCAGACTGATAAATACACGAGATGCACATCTTTGATTTGTTTACAGTTATAAAACTACTTCCATGCACAATTTCTTCATGTACGTGTGTAACTGCATTAGTGATTGCCTTCACAGAGTAGCTTCTATTTTTTCTGTTGTAGCTGCTTGCTTGCTGTCATGTAAAACTGAACTCCCTCTTGAATTCAATACATTTATCTTCAAGAAACTCCTGGGGCATGTGGGTTATTTGTTCCAACCTTTTCTTCCTTGTTTATGTTGAAGTTATGCTCAAGAAACAAAGAAGATGATATGATTCTTTTGTTGAAGAGTTTAGAAGTTAATGTAGGGAGGCAAAATCAAGCCATGAAGAAATACTGTAGGGGAGGATTAGAGTATTGGTGGTTAATGAGTAAAGAGCGAAAAGAAAAAAAGTGGTCTTGGATAAACAGACCTGCTGATGAGGCTAGGAGGCAAAGGTGGCTGAGAGAAGTGAGAATCTGTTCTGGGTGTGAGGGAAAGATGCGAAGATGAGAAAATAGTAGTGGGGACAATGGTATGGGAGGAGTTGGAGGGGAGCAAAGATGTTGATGGTGTGGAAAACATACAGAGGATTGTAGCTGAGGAAGAAGCTTTTTGAGTTTGCAGTAATAACAGGAAACCACTGGAGAAATTCAGAGGAGATTTTAGCAGTTCACTTTAGGGTGGAGTGGAGGAGAAGAGTCAGGAGGTAGGGAAGCTGAACAAAGAAAAGCAAGGACAGTCAAGATGGCCAACGAGTGACGAAGAGTCTTAGCAGTCAGAATAGAGCAGAGCTTGGAGCTATTGAAGAGAGAGAGGACAGTTTAGATGCTGAATTTATTCTGTCTAGTTTTGCAAGTTTTTCGTAAAACTGATGTGGTAAACACCTGTAAGTTTTGCTTTTATCTTCAAGACAAACAGTTTTAGAGCAAGGTCTTTCTGACTTAAAAACAAACAAACAAAAAACCCCACTGATTTTGACTATTTGGTTTTTTGTTTGTTTTTAAATTAACTCTGCCATTTTGAAATGAAATCCAGCAAATGTTCAGAAGATGAAGTAATACACATATATTAAAGGAGAACTGTCTCTATTGTTTGCTTCCCCTGTGGGTTATTGTATAGGTCAGAATTATGTAGTACATACTATTAGATTTGAGATTCAAATGGTAAGCCTAGAAATTTGGCAGTGCTGTGCCTTGTTTCACTAAAACCAAGTACAGAAACCAACTCAGGCTTCTTATCCTGCTGGCCAGAGGAGTTGGGACGTTTCCTGAAGGTGAAACACTTGAGTTCAGAGGCAGGAAAGAGTGCCAGCTGCTACAGTGAATGTCATGAGCTGGAAGCATAAAGATCATATTGGCGGTGGGGGGGAGCATTGCAGTAACAGTGAATTGCAACTCCTCAGAAAATGTTTAGACAGATGCCTTTAGAATGGGAGTAGGATGGGGAGATGTCATGGTTCAAATGATAGTACATTTGCTATGTATTCCCAGAAAAAGGAGAGGGGGCTGAATGAAACAAATATGTCAGACAAATGTATTTTGAAAGGTATCTTGAGTTCAATAACCTTACATGACCCAGAAAAAACAGTTTCTTCTGAATTCTTCACTGCTGAGAAAGACAGTCTCCTTGGAGTCCATAAGAAGTCAATGCCACCAGGACCTACTGGAACATTTCCATAGTCTGCTATGCTAACTTGACAAGGTTAATTTGGGGAACTCAGCATATTCCGGGGACATGACATGCTCTTCTGAAGAACAGAGCACCTCAGAGCCCTCGCTGGCTTCAGTTGCATGGTCAGCACTTCCGAAACACAAAGAGCATACAAAACTTTAAAGTACAATAAATAGTAAAAATGTTTGACCTGAGATTTTTCCTCCAACTGTCAGACTGTTTCCCAGAACTCAGAGGAGTATTATTACTTAAGTTGGTTAAATACAATTTAAGCAAACCTATTGCTTCTCATCCTAACACTGCTTTTTTGACCTCGACTGGATGTAATCTAGTGTGGGGGGGGCATATATTTTGTTTAGTTTACTACTCCATTTTATTTCTGTACATAACCCTGTGAACTGATCTGATTCTCTTATTATTGATATTCCTCTGCTAGAACATTACATGAGAGTCTAAAGTTTCTGTGAATGAGCATGGATAAACTAAGGTAATATCTAAATTTGTAGATTTTGAGATTGACGTGACGCTTAAACCCAAAGGTCTCTGTCTCCATCTGTTGGAATGAGAAGGGCATAGCCCCAGTGGCTGCTTGTTTGAAGAATCATCACAATGAAATCATAATTTCATTTTAGCTGTGTCTTCATCCGCTACTTTCAGTCTAACCAACATTAGCAACAGCAGTGGCTTGGTGTTCTGCTTGTGCCACAGGGGCAGAAAATTTGTCTTCACTGGAAAATAATTATGGCAAGACCTCTTCAGGTGCTTGAACATCGATTCTACTTCCTTAAAGACAGACTGGAGTACTTAGAAATGTGTGTGATATAAATCAGTTAGGATCCAGTCCAGCTCCCTTTGAAATCAAAGGGAGTGCAGTCTGACCTCAGTAAGAAACAGAACTGGGCCTTAGAAAGAAGTGAAGTTTCTATCCTACTTCAACCAAACTACACACCGTGTATTCCTGCCAGGGGCTTGAGTGTAGGGAGGCGCGTAAGCCCCACCAGGAGCTCCATTTTAGTAGTTGTTTGGTCACATTTCTTCTCCCAGCAGCCATTTCCCTCGCTGCCCCTGGAGCTCTTTCAGCAGAGAGTTCTCAGCCTTCAGCTCTCTTCACCTGCAAGGAGTTATGCTGCGGACACCACAAGAGTTAGCAGGAATTGGGCAACCTCTCCGCAATGCCTGCACATCCCCTGTGCCTGCTGTGGGCAGGAGTTCCGCCTCCGAACTTGCACTGTTGCTTCAGGGAGGACGTTGTGTGCTGCAGTGGTATAACAGCGAGTTTCCTGTGTCAGTTTGTTGGAACCTTACTCTGTGATTTGGATGAAATGTGTTTATAAATGCTAACAGAGCAGGTCATAATATTTTTCTGCTCATATGACAAAGGGAGAATACTATTTATAAATGTTGGGACAGGTTCTTCTCTTCCAGTGATACTGATAGTTACATTCATGTAAAAGGCAAAGAAAATGAGGTTTTTTTTTTCAATTTTCAGATATCCTTATATCACATCAGGATATTCAAAACTGTCCAGTGATAAAAAGGATCTCAGTAAATGCCTGAAATCAAACATTACTCTCTGAGGAATTAAGGGACAGGTTTGGGCACTAACTAGAATTTTCAGCAATCCTTATTTTATGCACGTGTGACTTGCTTAGATGCTTTGGGAAATTGAGTCGCATCTCTGTCTTTATGCGCTTCAACACCTATAAAGATTGTCCCTATAATTTTTGAGTAAGAAAATTTCAGCCTAGTAATCATTTGATTATGAATCTACCTTGAAATCAGTTGTGTTTGTCTTCTAACTCAGAATCACTAGGGATTCAGGAATTTCAGAGTTTAGTAGACTGAACCTAATTTCTTCTGTGCATGTTATCTTTTGCTGAGTCGTCTTCCCTTCTGTAGGAGAGCTTGCTGCTGCGTGGCAGCAGGCATGCTGAGGCTGCTGTCAGGTGAAGTGGCCATTCCAGATGGTAACTTGCTTGTTGCCGGAGATCCTGGCTCCTCTGACTTGCCCTGCTTGTGCTTGGCAGTGGAGTCCCGCAGGGCTAGCACAACAGCAGCAGCCTTTGCAGACTGCGTGGTCATTTCTTTTTCCTAGCTATAATGGGTCTGTTAAGGATCTTCATCCCTTAGGATTCATCTGCTTTTTGAATATTAGTATTTGCTTTTAACAGTACAAATGAGTTCTTCTTTGTCTGGTGACGATTTGGTATGCTTTTGCTTAGAGCTGCAGACTTTCCTTGGTCCATTGTTCTTCTAATTAGCGTTTGAAGAGGTTAAGGCTCTCAGAGCAAGTATTGCTCTGACTTGGTGCCTGTGCCTTGTCCTGGACTTGCCAACTGCTGGCGAAGGGTCTGTCATTTGAAATGTTAGAAGTTTTCAGTACTATCTTAAACTATTCTGTAGCATTTTTCATTTTTTTTGTTGTATGATGTTGTAAGCTACTTACCCTATTCTGGACAGTTTTTTAGTGTTCATCCATCAGAATTTACCTGAGGACTGATTTGTTTTGGCTCTTCGTGGATACAAGAGTACATCTGGCTTTGGAAAGGACAACATTCCCTTTGACAGGTATTTGGAACTTCCTAGTTTTAATGTAGTGCTCATTAGGTTAACTAACCGTCTGCCTTTGGTTAAGCCACTCAGTACATATACGCTCATATCACTTCCAAGGGAGGTTTTCTTTCTGTTAACAAATGAACTCTAGGCTTTCTGACTTACTAACAGGTTATTCAAGAATAGCAGGCCTACCTTAAATGCGTTGTTTTCACATTGCTCTCAACGAAAGTATCTCATCATTACTTGAGATGTTGAATGGGCAGTTGAGAGGTCCTTCTAAGACCCTTGTCTCTTTTGACAGTAGTGCAGTTGGTGGAACAGTGTTGGCAGTGCAGTCTGTAAAGGTGCTTTTGATTTACTGACCTGTATATTCAGCCACGCAAATATACACACTGACAGTGTAATATACAAAAAAAGTTAGGAATCAAGGTTGTCAAAAGAAGTTTTGAGATGACAGGTTTAAAACAAAGACACCACTTTTTCATGCACTGTATGAAGCTAGAGCTCAGTTTCAGAGGACATTGCAGGTGAACAACTTTTACCTAGATCCAAAAATCAAATACAGAAGTCAGTGGAAGGAAAATTAATCCATACTGTCACAGTGATGTGCAGCTTGTGTTGTGCTGGGAGAAACCCTCAAGCCACAGGCTTGTGGAACCAGCCTCTACCTGCCCAGGAAGCAGGGACTGGCCACGCGCCCGAGCCACACGCAGTGGTCTGTCACTGCTGGAGAGGAGATGCTGGCCTGGGTGGACTTGCAGTGTGGCGTGCTGGTGCCTTTGCTCCGTAGTGATGCTGCGTGGTGGTGGCCCCTCTGCGGGCCGAGGTGTTGCTCAGAAGCAGGAGCACGGGGAGCACGCTGCCGAGCTCTGCCCCTGGGGCACAGCAGCGCGTGCAGACCAGGCTGCCACCATTGCAGGCGTCATCCGTGCGGAAGCTGCCGCCGCTCTGCTTCGGAGGAGGGGGTGTCTCTTCTGGGCTGGCTCTACGCGTGATGGTATTTTTATTCCTCATACAGATTTCAAAACAAAACAAAGAAGTTGTTGCTTAGCTACTGTGCTAGAGTGATGGTCTCTCACCATTTTGCAACTCTAATCTTAATGTTGCACTTTTCGCTTGTTACAGTCTATTTTTACTAGCTGGCCTTCTATGCAGAGCTTCTGGGACTCTTTGATAGGCAGGAGTGGGAGGGCTGTGTACTGCTGGTTTGAAATGATAGAAAGGAGCCTGGCTTGGGAGGGTCTGGGAAAGGCCCTGCATCAGGAGCCATGCAGTAATACAATAGCAAGTTTGCTGTAGTTTCAGGGGTGGTACTTACTCTGATGAAACTCTGTGCTTGGGGTGTCTGTAGTTCTTTGTCGTTACAGCATGACTCTGTTAAGAATAGATTCATTCCGGATGAGGATAAATACCAGAAAGCAGAATATCTGACTCCCATCTTCTTCAAGGCTTTTTGAATGAGAAACTGTAAATCCGCATTTTGGAGTCATGATACTGCTTACTGCAGAGCACAGCAAAATGGAGCTAGCTCAACCATTTATGCAGTCAGGAATGAATGTGAAAAAATCTCTAAATTATTTCCGTTGGAGGAAACAAGGCATGCCTAATGCCCACAGCTTGTACTTTTACCCTTTGTATGCAGCACTGAGGCTTAAAGGAAGAGAAGAGGCTTCCTTAATGGAGAGTATCATTGCAGAGAAAAATCTCTGTGTGGTTAAAGAGTGTGGATTCTATTTGCTTCTTAGTCACTGCTTGAGAGTTGTACCAAAATGAGGACAATACTTGGTTGAGCAGTGTTAGGTTTTGGTTACTCTGACCTGGAGGAAGAGCTCTCCAGGGCTCCTGCAAGCAGAGCCTGCACACCTGTGTGCTTTGGCCACTGAGCTGTACCTCTTTGCCTCCTGCTCTCTTTCCTCCATGGTGTCCCAAGCAGCTCTCAGACATATTTGCAGAATTAGCCTGATAGTGTTAAACACAGCCCCTTTCCTCTGCTAGGTGCAGCTGACAGAGCTTGACATGTTTCTGTCAACCCTGACAATGCTTAATTTACAGCCTTCAGCCACAAAGCCACTTTCTGGCATTGTTAGAGAAATCAGAGTCTGTTCCCATAAAGCTTGTTACTTGACAGCATTTATGCTGCATGAATAATATGGCAGTGGCAGCAATTTGCAATTAGCTATTTCAGCCCTGCGTATCTCTCTGCATGTCCCTGCCATGTGCCCCAGAGGGTGCGTGGCTGTCTGTCTGACCTGCTTCCCTTTAAAATTTTCATTCTCTATAATGTTTTTTTTTTTTTTTTTTTTTGAGCTCACAGAGGGAACTGTGTGACTTGGATAACTAAATGGTTGAATGAAAGCTGCAGAGTTTAGATCATTGCTTTGGATGCGGCTGAGCTGCAAAGCCATCTCCTGGCCCATTAGAGTAATGTACAATAAGCCAGTGGTCCCCGAGCAGCCCCTGGAAGGCAGGATGCCCACCTGCAGGTAAGCCTCAGTGGGGAGGGCCATGGCTGAGCATGCGAACACGCAGGAGGAATGACAGACGCCCTCATCCACAGAGCTGGCCCCTCCTCGGGAGGGTTGAGACGTCCCGCAAGGGCTGCGCTGGGTACCTCGCGCTACCAAGTGCTGGTTTGTACTTCACAGGAACAGCCAACCTCTGGTCTGGAAGCGTATATGAGTTGCCCTGCTCCACGTCAGGGTATGGAAGGTGTCTGGCTTGTGGCTTCAGGGCATCCTCACCAGCACCCACAGGAGCGTGACATTAGCGGGACTTGTTTGAAGTCTGTGTAATAATCTATATATAATCTGGTTTGTCCGCTTTCACACATCAAAAGCGGCCTGGCAAGGCTAGATGAGCTGGTAACTCTGACTGGAAGGCAGAATAGTTGAAGGGCTTCCAGGAGCAAGGGACCCCAGGCCGCAGCGGGAGGAGAGGAAGAAGGTGGGCAAGCAGACGCTTCCAATTCCTGCCTGCCCGCGCTGGAGCAGCACCAGCGCTTCTCCCTTCCCCCAGCCGAAGCCTAGGTTTCAGTGAATCACAGCTATAGAGCAGAATTGAGCCAGAGCCAAGGAGAGGCTCTGGCTCGAATCCACCAGCTAAAAATGAGCAAAGCTTTTGAGCCTGACTGGAATCTCTCACAAAAACAAACAAACAAACAAAAATCCTTCCTCAAATCCTTGTCCGTCTGTCCCCCCCCCCGCCTTATTTTGGTAAAATCATTCATTGCATTTTCATCTGTTTTCCAGATTTTTTCTCTTCTTTTTCCCCTTCCTGATTATATCTATAAATGTATCTCTGTACACATATGTATTCTAGATGTTTTCAGTCAGTCGTGGAAAGTCTTCCTTTCTGTGGTGTTTTCATTGAGACAATCAGGGGCAAAGTTCTTGTGGCAGTGCCAGGTCTAATACCACAGGAAGAGCTGTGTCCGCTGGAAATACCACAGAGAGTACAAAACCCGCAGTATTTTCTAAAAACACAAAATGGTTTTGAAAGCAAGTTAAATACTGCAAAGTCAGCTCAGATTATTATTTTATCTTGAATTGTTTATTTGGCTTTGTTTTGTTTTTTTAAAGGGGTGCTAAGGAACATTGCTTACGTTAAATCTGGTTTTGCCACTGTGCCCTTCCAGTTAGAAGTGCAGCTGTAAAGTAATGGAAATGTCATGATTGCATCATTTGTAGACCTTCAGACATACACAGTTCAGTCAGCAATCAGGGAGCTGCTCTACCTTGAGTTTTAGTTGACACTGTGTATTTTTGGGTTTTACAGTCCTTATATTCCAGCAGCATTCAGTAATACAGCTATGGCCCTGATTTCTGTAGAGTTGTATCTGTGAATGAGTCCTACCAAGACAGTGTGCCACTCTGTGCACATGTGTTTGCAAGACCGAGGGCCCCAATGTGCAAAGAACATGTCACGAGTAAATAACCTTTTGGGGGAGCAGGGTTAGGGAGCAAATCTCTGCCATTAGAATGAACGCAGTTGCAACCAGTCATTGGCATAGCGTGGAAATGCTCTTATTTTCCTCCTCTACTTTGAGAAATAGTTTGGCAAATACTAATTTGATCTTTTTGTTTATCAGGGCTAGTCAAGACCACAAGCAAACTCTTAATAAACTGTTTCTTTATAAAAGTCTATATCTAAAGAGAAGATTTTAAAATCTCAAAAGAATTTGGAATACGCAGGGAAGCAAGTGGTGAATGCTGAAGTTTGGAAATATGTCTTTATGTTTATGGAATGGCTTTGTTCTGAAGCAATAACAGCCAACTCAATGTATTATAAAGTGTCATTTCCCAGTGACAAGGAGTTAATAGAGGTTGTTGTGCAGAGAATAACATATGGCCCCTGGAGTGAAAATACTCCTGGGTCTCGGCTGACGTTGCAAGCTGTAAGAGTACAGCACAAGTGGGTTGTGAATGGTACAAAGCCAGGCGTTGCAGTCTTCTCTTGGGATGGTGCTTGTTATTGCAATATGAGCCCTGCAACTGTGCGCTCAGACTCTAGCTTAGGGAGGTAACTCAGCTGCTTAGTGTTAGATGTCAATTTAAAAGTTTTTACTGCTTTCACCGGTGCTAGATTTTCCTGTTGCTTAGTTATATCCCGTGTTAGCTATGTTGTTTTTCACCTGTGCTTCAGGTATTGCTGTGTGCAGGATCATGCTGTTAGAGCTGCTCAGCATGCTAAGAAGCCTTGTGTAGCCTGGAACAATTTTTTTTTAAAAGCCTAGTACTATGCTTTAAGGATCTATTGTCCTCAGTCATTAAAAAATCAAAAAGGAAAATATTATGTAGTTTATTGTATACTTTTTCAAATGCACTGCTGGTCTGAGGGGAGAACTTGATAGCCTTGCAGAAAAAGCTAAAGCTAGCTTATAAACACCATGAATGTCAGAAAACTTACAGGGAAATCTGAGTGCAGCTCCCTGGCCAGGACATTTCTGCAGAGGTATATAATCCTTTTCCTCTTTGTCTTTAATGTGTCAGCATTGTTCACTCAGGTATTTGTGGTGCCAGTGGCTCTCTGGAACTTGTGATGGATCCCTAGCTTTCTCCAGGAGTTTTTGTGATGGATCCCTTATGAATATGAAGTTGTGTCTGCCTCAGTGAGGCAGAATCCTCTCGTAGGAACTGCACCTGAAGTCATGCAGGTGTCTCAGGGCTCCTGCTGTTATGGTGGCTGTTCTTGGGGTCTGAGATGACTAGGTCCGTAGTCTGTCCTGAGCTTCAGGTGAGCCCAGCCACGCTGTTCGTGTGAAGGACATCTGTAGCACAGTGGAGCAAGGCTGTTCTTATCAACCATATCTGCTGTTTTTCTGCTTGCTTGTTGTTGAAGGAAGGGTTTTTTGTGTCTTTAATATCATGTTAAAATCTGTTTAGCTGCCATGTATTTTCTCGATACTTTCTTTCCCAGTCACTGATTAGCAAGATGTGTGTGTACATGCAGATTCTTCCTTTCTAATTAGCTTATTCCTAATGCCCAGTTGATTCACTGTCATAATCCAGTTTTATGTGGCCTCACAATCCTCTTGCGCCTCTTCCTAAGTGATACAACGCAGTCAGCTCCAGACAAAAGCATACAGACAATTCTGTTTCTAAAAATGCACTTATTACAGGTTTGAAGTTGACACATGTCAGCACTAAGCAAAGCCCTCATCTTTTCCTAGCCCACAGTAAATATGACACTCCTCATTCAAGCCAGCTCAATCCATCCCTCTGAGAGTCTGGGAAAACAGGCCTTGCAGGGAGCCCAGAGGTCAACAAAACAGGCTCTGTTGGACAAATTAAATATCAGAGCAGAAGTCTGCAGAATCTATATGGTTTAACAACAAATCACGTATAGTAGACAGCAGGAGTCTGAATATGTGGTATAAATGAAGCATTTTGTGTGCAGTTTTCTTCAGGTCCCTTAGATGTTTAGTTATTTATTGCTTTATAGAATTTTCTAAATAAACCCATAAAAATGAGGCAAAGGTAACTAAATCAAAAACAAGATAGCAAACAGCCATGTATGGAAGTCACGGATAGTGAATGTAACCCTGGCAGGCCAACTCCCATCTTAGTCTTCATGTTGTTTATATGCTACATGCCATTTTCTGCCAAAGTAAAGATTCCTATCATCCTGGTGGCTTTCTTTGATGTCCAGCAGGGCAGATTCCTTGTACATATGGAGGAAACTGGAAAAATCTGTGTTCTGCCATATCCGAATGTCCTGTTTCCCTAAGAGAGATGTCCTTGGAGTCAAATCTTTCAGGGTTTTAGTATTGTCTGAGAATGTATAAAATATAATCTTTTCCACAAAACAAACATTGGTCTTTTACATATATACATACGTGTTTATGTACGTATGTATGTATATATGTATATATACATATTTATGTGTACATATAAAGAAGAGACAATGCAGACAGTGAGGAAGAGAAAGCAAAAGTACAGCAAGTAGTTAGCCTGAGGAGCGCTCGCTTCCTCCCCTGCCCTGACCCTGCCAACCGAGCTCTCCTGTAGACGCCTCCCTGGGAATTGTTGTCCCCCAGGGCATGGCGTCCCTTGTCCCTCTTCTCCTAGCGTGGTGGAGCCCATCCCTCACCTGCCCCTGCCCCATCCTGGGGGCTGGTGGCAGCACTCTCCCAGCACCCTGCAGAGGACAAGGTCTGGGGGAGCAGGGCAGGACCTACAGGTCCATCTGCTCCTGCCTGCTTTTGGGAAGGACCGATCTTCCCAGCATTGGTTCCTCTGCTTCATTCTCCGGGGCTCCTTAAAAAGAGAAAAAGTCATCTCTCTCAAGGGGAAGTTCAGGTTTGTGTATTTGTTGTTTCCCAGTGTGAACAATTCAAACTGAGTTGATAGTGCACAGGCAGGGCGAGGGGAAGGGAGAAATCTGTGCTATCAAACATACTGTTTCACACTGCGGGCACCTAGGGTGGCAAGTCGGTCCCAGCACTGGTCACAGTAAGGTTAGACAAGGTGTGAATGGGTTCAAAGACCATGCTTCTCAGTACGGTAAGTGGGGTTTGCAGCACTAAAGGATTTTGCAAGTGGTTCCAAGGTCTGTGGATATTTGAGCTCCTGGCTTGCCTTGCAGTTGTGGCAGACTCCTGCCATTGCTCCCCTGGCCTGGCAAGGTGGACTTCGCTTTGGTTATGGCTGGGTTAGAAGGGAAGCAGTCCAAAGCTCCCCCCCTTACCCTGTGCCAATTTGTGATCCGTTACCTGTTGCTTTCCCATTCTCAGCAGACCTCACTAGGCTGTGGACCTTATTGCTCAGTGTTAGAGCTGGGCCTTACACCTTGTGACACTCTCCTTCCTGTCCAGCTTGTGCCCTTTTTATTTTCTGGAAATGGCCATTTGCACTGGGATAACTGCAATGCAGAACTTTCTTGCTAGTGGGAAAGGTGTACACTGCTGTGTGCGTGCATTTGCAGTGAATGCCGTGTGCCAATTAAATGTAGCAGTGTGTTAAGGAAAATGTCTTTTAAAGTAGAATTCAGTACCAAATTCCCCCTTACTTCCTGCTCATTAAAAATAATCTAACAGTCAATTAAAAGCTTTGCCAAACAATAACATAATAATCTTTGTAAAATTGCAACATGGTGTTCAAACTAGATTTTGCCAGAGACCATTAATTAGAGACATGTTCGTGGCCAAAAAAGAAGGGGAAGAGTTGTGAACACTGAAGCTTCCCTTGCACCCTATAGACTGTGCTTTGTTCCTTGCACTGCAAGAGAAGGAGTTCTTATGTTCTTCTCTAAATTAAGTTTCAGCCTTAAACTGGAAAACCTGCTTTTTTTCCTGAAGGGACTTGCCACTTGGATGGCACAATGCTTTAGGCTGGGGAGAGTCCCTTGTAAAATACGACATAAGAGACTGAGGTTAAATGGGCTGCCTTGTCTCGATGGAGGTCACTGGAGAGCCTGTTTGCTCTGAACTTCAGGCAGGCAGAAGGAGCAGCGCTGCCGACACCTGTGCCTGAAAGCTGCTTTCCTTTCTGCCAGAAGGGAAGTTGTGAACTAGTTGTGGGAGTTTGTAGGCAGTCATTTTTCAGAGAGGAACAGAAGAATGAGGCAGTCCAAGTAAGTGGGGATGTTCAGGTGGATTAACGAGCTAAGAGAAGGAGTTCTGATTTGTGTAGTTGGAGCCGGAGTGGGCCCATCACTGAGACTTCCATTTCTCCACATGGAGGGGGCAGAAGGCGTCAGGGCTCTGGAGGAGGGGGATGCAGGACTGCTGGAACTATGGGGCTGAAAGCAACCTGCTTTTTGGTTCAGATACTGAACCACCTTAACTGCTATCAGAAAAGAACACAAGGACTCCAGAAGTGTACAGTCAAGTTTTATAACTACATCTTTTGAAGATCTTAAACTACCACATGCCTGACTGGACTTTTACTGACTAAAAGTTGCAAATGTTTTCACATTGGGAAGTCCTTGAATGTTGATTTCTCTCCTACTTCACTACCAAAATCCAGCCCAACTTCTGTTTCAAGAGCTGATAAAATTACAAATGCCTGAAATGGGAAGGAGAGCAGCAGGACCTTATGCAGCTGATACGTTCTCAGTGAGCCACTGTGGCTGCGAGGTAACGAGCAGATTACTATGTACGATCTTGATTGAAAGAGGTTACTGCAATTTTCAAAGCTGGGAGTTCCTAAGCCTGCAGTTAGGTGCTTTGAATGAAATAGTAAGAGGGAGTAAGATAAGACTTCCAGGTGGTATTAACTCCAGGATGGATGAGGTGATTTTGAAAAAGGACTTGAGCGTTAATTAAATTTTACCCAAAAGTACTGCAGTCAGGTCTGTATAGGTGCTGAATTATCCCATTCTCACTGGGCATACTGACTGTACTGAAGACAGTGGGAGTCTGTTTTAGCTTTGAAATGTCATTTGGGTGCCTTTACATGAAGTTTGCAAGCTGACTGTTGGCTGGGCTTTGCAGAACTAGTAAACAGAAAAAAATGAAGCTTTTCTTGCTGAAGGTTGATGCCAAATTCATTGGTTTCTGCAGAATCTTTTATTAAAATGAATTTTGTCTTTAGCCATTGCAGTGTTAAGGCAAGCAAGCTGAGTTGAGCAGATGTAAAGCAAGGCTGCATCATCAGCATGCAGACAGGGAGCTCGAGGTCTCCGAGGCTTGCTTCATCATGCCAGAGCAGTTCTAGCAGCCTGTCACTGAGTGTGCAGTGCCATGTGTGACGAGCAGCAAAATTGAGAGTCACACTACCTGGCCAGCTAAGCAAATAAGCACTAAATTTACGGCCCTTTTGTATATGAGCTGTAGGATTGTTACCTGAGGTTCTCAAAATGGGAGGCACCCCAAACTGGAGGCCATGCACAGCTGTGCAGGCTGCCACCTCCTTTTCTCTGGGATGAGCTCGGTGTGCTACTGAGCAGTTGCCTTTTTTTTTTTTTTTCTCCTCCAAATCCCTAAATTCACATGCTGACTTTTGAGATTACTTTTCAGTCAGGGCATGGTTGTAATTATTTTTAAAGTATTAAAGGCCTGAAGAGCCAAAGTCAATATTTTTTTATGACCTGTTTAATGCCAAACATAAAATCTGAAGATTTGATTCCCCAATCACTTTTGCATTTTTCTGTTTTGGAATTGGGTATGGCAGATTTTAAAAGTTGAATTTCAAATATGATACATTTTGATTTTGATATCCTGACTTAGTCTATTCTTGTTTAATGCATTTTCTTGGATTAACATTTTTTTTCCATACCACTTGCTCACTATTCCCCTGGCTAGTATAGCAGTGGATTAAGGACAAAATAAGCAGATCGGCAGAGGGGCTTTGAACAAACAGGGTTTTGGCCTTTTCTGTGTTCTGGGGACATAGACAATTACTGGAGTAGGGAGGGATGACCCGGGTCATGAAGGTCACTCCTCTGCTATTATGGGCAGCCACAGCATTAAATGTCTTTCATAAATGCATCCTGTACCATCTCAAAGCTAATTACTTTTCAGCCTTTCCCTGTTCCTATTACAAGGTTGATCCAAGTCCTTCCTCTTCTGAGGGTTTCTTATCCTCCTTAGTTTGAGCCTAAACTTACTCATGGTACATTGACACCTATTTCTTCTTGTGCCAAGGTTTTACTTTGGCTTCAGTAGTTCTCTTCCCTCCTTGCTCTTTTTCTGCCCCAGCATTTTGAGAGAGAGCGGTCATGTATCCTTCCAGCTTGCATTTTGCAAACTTAGTTATACCCAGGCTTACACAGTGAAAGCAGGAAAAGGGCAGGGTGGAAGGACACTTTTCACATTAGAAATCCAGATCCTTCTGTCACTGGATATTCTTAGGGTTTATTTACTCTTCTGAAAAGCTTGCCAGTGTTGCCGATGAATGCAGTGTCAGAAGGAGCCATGCTAAACCCAGTTAACTATGTCTGTCTCTGGTCTGTTGGAAGCACTGCCTTCCGCTATGGCCGGTGCTGTTTCCTCATTCTCAACCCTACCTGTCTCCATGTCTTACATTTGCTCTGTAAGATGCTGCCCATCATTTTGTTTTGTTGATATAGCACAACCACATCTCAGTCTATGAAGAGGGCTCTTGGATATTTGGGCAGTACAAATAAACATAAACAGTGCAGCTGATGGGAGAGCAAAGCTGCAGAGGCACTTGAGGCTTTCCTATTGCACGAACAGCAGTAAAGATTGTTAGAAGGAACCAAATCCAGCAAAGAGAGGCTTGATTTAGGTCTCCTCATCTAAGACTGTGATCCTTAACCCACTTGGTTAGGTGCCGCTTAACTGTGGAGGCACCTGGGGACTGAGTGCGTGGCATAAACAGAGGTGCCTGCTGTGTGCCAGCTGCGATGCCCTGCAGTAGCGGGGAAGATCCCCCTGGGCTGCTGTGCGGTGCACATAACACACGGCCTGTGAACAACCTTCTGGACCAGCAAGCATCTCCAATGACACAGAGCATCTATGTTTAGATTAAAATGACTGTGGATCTTAAAAGTTCTGTTTCTGGCTGTTTTGGTTAGTGTAGCAGCATCTTGATTTTCTTAATTAAAGTACAAGGACCAACAGTAGATATATTTTGAGAATTGTAATGAAGCTTGTTATTTGGGGAGGAAAAAACGGGAAGAGTGGGTAAAAACTCTAAAACAAACTGAATGAAACTGGCCTGGATGTCCTTTATGCTCTCCTTAAAGTATTTTGCAGGCCACCATTAATTTTTTTTTCCTGAATCTGTGTTGTCTATCACATAAAGTTTTGATTGTGCAAGTCTTACATCTCATGCAGCAAGGCTGTTCATATGAATAAAGGACACAGGTATAAGGAAGAATCAAGGACTGTGTCTCACGGACTGCAGGGTCACTGGTGTAGAGGCCAAATTTCTGATGTTTGCTTGTAATATCAACACTTAATTAATGTTACAATGATGATGAATAATCACGACTGTCTCACAATGCAAGTCCTCCTTGTATTATATTCCCTATTAGATTTTATATTGGCCGGTTCGCTTTAGACATCATGTTTGCCAGTTGCTAGCGTATGAATGATAAAAATCTGTCCAGTGATAATGTGTAGCAGGTTTTGTCCCCCACCATCTCCCCTCGATATGAACCATTGTTTAATTGAGCAGCTCTCAGGTCTGCAGACTCCATCGATTTATTTCATGCAGGCTCTTTGTAGCGGGCTGTGTTGTTGCTATGGTAATAGGAAAACATAAACAGTATAAATGAGTAATGGCGATAAGGAATTGTGAGCTGGCAACAGAGATGATACATTTTGACCCTTTGTGAGATTTCTTTATTGTCTGAGGACAAACAGAAGAAGAAAGGTATGGATTTCATCTGTCACAGGAGCAATGTCCAAGTGGAGAATATGTTGAATTGGGAAGGGATGCGTTAACCCCAGGGCAACCTTAGGCCTTTGTTACCTGTGACAAAGCTCAGAGGCCCAAGAAGATGTCTAGAAAACGTCGGAATGAAGAGTCAGACTTGATTGTCTGACAGTCTGTCCTGGAGCGTGAGCTGTTCTGGCCCACAGCTGTTTCTGTAGAAATTAATTGTCATCTGTAAAATGTTGATGAGAGATAGCTCCTCACATTGTTTCACCTCCCTGCGAGATCCCATCTCAGTCCTCAGCAGCTCCTCCTCGCTCTCCTCGTGGGCTGCTGCCTTTCCCCAGCAGAAAGGGTGGCGTCACCGCAGGACTCGTCCCAGTCAAATGGGGGTGTCAGATGCTACAGGGGAGCTCGCGGGGACCCTGCCGTGCCGCACGGGCTTTGCCGTTGGTTTGCACAGAGTCCTGACCTGATGGTACTGCAGGTCTGGGGGCACTTGAGAAAAAGTAACTGCTAAGTCATGTAAAAAGTTTGAAAAGAAAAAAAGGGTTCACTCACACGGACACTAGAAGTTATATTCTGAACATGGCCTCTTGCTGGTTTAAGTCCGTGCAGCTCACCGGAGTCCAGTGCAGTGACAGGTGATTATGCTTGCCTGAAGATCTGGTTGTGCAGTAGGTTATTTGCTGACTGCTCATTCAGATCTGTTAGAAATCCTGGGGAGAAGGTAGTGTTAAATGTGAAGGATTTTTACTACAGTTGCACTCAGAATTGAAATTCCCAGATTTGGTTTAAGCTTAAATCAGATTGCTAGTCTGAACGCTTTTATTCTGTCCAGACTTTTAAAGGAGCAAGGATCTGCACAGCAGGAGCTAAAGTATCAAAATCTAGTCATCCACATTTAAATGAATTTGGATTCTTGGGGTTAATAATTGCAAAAGCAGTGGATTTGATAGGTGTCCAGTGTAAAGAGATGATGAGATTTGTGCTAAGCCTGTGCATTGCCATTGTTGCTTTTCTTGTTTTTTAAGGACTGTAATTTTAATGTCATCTGTTTGGGACTCTTAAGCTTTTAGTGCTGTAACATCTAGAAAGTTGTTGGCAATGAAACATACTTCAACCAGGTGCAGCTGTGAAAAGTGCTGCTTCCTAAATAGCAGTGTGGAAAGGGTCAGGTCCTCACCTGGGTTGTTTTTACTGCTACTGTTGCTCATGTTCATTGATGTAAAGTTATACTGCCCCTTAATAAGGTCTGTGTGGGGAGTGGTAACAACAATAAACTGTAGGTGCACTGAAGGTACTTTTGCCTCAGAAGATGCGGAGTTCAATTTAAATTAACGAGAGTTGATTTAAGACCAAAAGCACTGGAGGTGTTTTTCCTGGCATGCAGTTGTAAAAATCTTGGTATATGTTAGCCTGACTTTTGTGTCTGGCATGTATAACATACAGTGTAATATCACGATGGAAAGACTAACATATTGTTTCTAAAAACTCAAAGCCTATTTTTATGGTATAGAGCATAGTTTCCTGCTGGTGCAGCTCAGACAGAGGACTGCAAGACCTGCTCCTGTTCAGGCTGGGTCTATGTTTACTGTTTGTTTCTGTTGCGTCTGTTGGAACACAACCACTGCAACACTCGGAGGCTGGGCTGAGGAACAGCATGTCTTTAGTCTCCCAAGCAAGGCTGAGACTTAAGGCAGAGCTCAGAACAGAAGTCCCTGATTCATTTGGATGCTGAAGTGACTTTAACAAGAACAAAGTGTTCTCCACTTAGGTCCCACTGGGGGAAGCATAGACCTTGTTCATGGCCTTCATGGCATGCTCCAGTGCTGGTGCATTTCAGAAGCTGAGATATATGGAAAAGGGGAGCTTTGGAAATAAACGGTAATGACAATTTCTGGGTAATTTGCTTTGTCAGTTGATGTATGGAGAGTCAGAGAACAAAGAGATGGGATATGGATTTACCAGTATCAAGTAGATGTTGCTGCATTTATTTCCTATTCTTGTGAGAATACTTACTCTTTTGGCTTAGTTGCAAAGAAGTTTGATATTCAATTCATTGCTTTTTTGCTATAAAGTTAAACCCACAACTTCCTATCAAATCGAAATTATTTTCAACAAGGTTTAAAGCTAACCTGGTACTGTACAATGTGTGCAGACTACTTTCAAAACCTTTAGTTGATCGTAGGCATAATTTCCTATTTAAGCTGTTGTACTCTGACCCATTCCCTTATAACAAGCCAAGATAAAAGAAGCAGCATTTTTCCATTCTAAGCAGTCGTTAGGCATTACACAACCATTTCCTTTATACTTTCTGGTCTGCCAGAGCCTCATTCAAATTAAGTAAGATAAGTGTGGCCAGTTTGTTGTTTTCCAGTAAGCTTTTCTCTTTCCTTTTATAGATCTATGAAAACTTCTTTTAAGAGTTTATGTGCTCTGGAGATGTCAGTAAGCACTAACTGAGATTTGTATTTCATTCTGAAAAGTCTATGAGAAATGTAATTATGCAGTTACCTCCTGCTAGGATTTCTAGTGTCTTTACTAGAGCACATAGTTAATCCCAGCTGTTGTAATAAACATCCAGTGAAATTCTGTCTTTGGGGACTGACAAAATCAGTCCAAGTGCAATCCTAAGAACAAGATGTAATTTGTGTAATTCGTATAATGTCTAGGTTGTCAGACTGAAAATGGATGTATATTATAGACTTCTTTGTGTACAGCACCAAGCCATGATTCAGCAAAGCAATCAAGCAGAGACTTAACTTAAAACTCTCTTGGTTTTAATAAGAGACGAGCAGGTGTTTTTCTGTGTTGCCTTGGGCACAGTCCTTTTCTCGTGGAGGTGCACGGCGGTTGTTTTCAACAGAAGAGCTTCCATGGAAGTCAGTACCTGTACTCTCTAGGCACTTCCTAGAAACTAGGATCCAACTGGTAAGGATCGTCGTGCTCCAATATGTTTTCTATGTCCAGCTGCTTATCTCTGTGTGCGTGCATCCCTGCTGCAATCCCTGTAAGGTGTGTTCGAGCTAGACAAGCTAGTGCTCACAAGTTGCCATTTATGCAGCTACCGTAACAGTGTTTACAACATTATTGTGTGTGTTTTTAAATTGTTTTTTTAAATGCCTTGACTTAAAGGAAAAGTAACAAGTCCTTTAATTCCACAAACTGAACAGCCTTCAAATCTGGAAAAGGCTGCTGCGGACTGAAAGGGAATGATAAATTTTTCATGTCCATGGTGACTAGGACAAGAAATATTATAATGAGCCTTAATTATAGGAATATTGGAGTTTGATAGAGTGGAAAAAGCTCCAAACAGAGAAGACAGTGAAGTGATTCAGTAGGTTGCTGAGAGTCATGGAGTTTAAAAGAAACTTCGGCAAATATGTGTTAAGGGTGACGTAATTGTATATGAATCCTGCCTTATGACAGAGAATGATGTAGATAACCTATGCAGATGCATTCTAGCTCTATGATTTGACGTTGTGCCCTGGGAAAGTATAAAATTTTCTTGTAGTGTAAATTATTAATTTACTTATTTGCCATATGCAGGATGATCTCTAGTCTCCAGCTATGTTTTGTGCTGGCTTACCTGTTTCTGTGTTTGCTGCTGTAGCAGGGCGTGCACTGGAACCAGCCCTTTCTGCCTTTGGCCTTTGTTTTGTGATACATGTTAGCCCAGGTTACTTTTGTCTGTCAAGGACTAGTAGACCATGTGGTAATCCAAATGCTAGTTTTTCTGTTTCATGTCTCCTTTGAAAGTGGCAGCCCTATATTTGGGAACTGGGTGCTGAAAACAGCCATCTGAATATTGATGGAGGGTCTGACTTCAGGTGCAAGACTTAATCAAGCTGATCCTTGCCCTTTTACCCTGTTTTGCTTAGTGCTTAATGCCTTTCTTGCTCAGATCAAAGTCCCACAGCAGTTGTGACCTATTTCTGCTGCACAGGTGCAGTAATGCCAACTCCAGAGAATTAAAAAATCTCTATTCCAGTCAAAAAATGCACTGGGCTTGAGAAATTATCTTAAATAAAAGCACACTGGTTCTTTCTCTTCTTACGTTCTAGAGTTTGAACTTGTAGGATTCAAGCATTCAAGCAATTCAAGCTTTTTTTTTTTTCTTTTTAATGCCAGCTGCAAAATGTAGAAGTAACCTTTTTTGCCAGGAAAGCTGGCAATCTCATGCAGTCACATGGCCCCAGGAACTGGAACTTTGGCTTTGAGGAAAAGATCAGATATTGTGAGATCTTTTAAAGAGATGCTATATCTGGTAATATTGCTACTCACTAGCGAAGAGAAAAAATACATTCTGGGGAGAACACACAGCCAAACTACTACAACGAAGAAAATTCTGTCCAAAATTGCTTGGTTTGTAAAGACCTTGTCAAATCAGTATTTGGATCTCTCCCAGAATAGTATTTCCATGCTCTGAAACACTTTAAAGAATGATTTCTAGTATATAAAAGTGAAGAATGTCTATGTAAAGGACCACCTTAAATTTACATTTTTTATGTAAGATTTTAAACAGTTTTTAAATTTTCAATGTAGAAGTAGTTGCTTTTTAACAGAGATCATTTTTTCAAGAAGAGAAATGCTCGTGCACAATTATATATGGTGACATGAAGGGCTTTTATAAATCAAAGATGCTAAAGAAGGTCTTGGCTGTCTTTTTTTTTTAAACATAAGCTTTATTTTTCAAATGCACTCATTAGTTCCCCTTGGTGTGGATAGCCTGTTAAAGCTCAAAGAATGAGAGATGAATCATTGAGATCATGCAGATTCTCCCAAAGCCCACTCTGCTGCCGGTAGCTCTGGTCAGACAGTCCTGTGAGCAATTCTGTTTCCAACAGAGCAGGATCTCTGCAGGTGCCCAGCATGCACACTCCCTAGGGCACCTCCATGGCTGAGCTCTGAAGAGGTGGCACTGGCATTTTTTCTTTCCTCTGCTGAGGAATCACTGAGATGCCCGTGCAGTTAGGGACTGACTGCTGAAAATGTGTTCAGGCATCTTCTACTGGGTTCAGGCAAGCTGAAGCCACTGCTGAAAGTCGTTTTAGACCAAGAATTACCAAGAATTGCATCAGAAATGTCCAGAACCTGTAAATTAGATCTTCTTGATTTTCATGTGATCCTTTGGCTATATCGGCACGATTACATTGTTTATGGCCCTTTTGTGCTTTTTAAGGAAGGTCAGGTTCATTGCTCGTTCATGATTTTCCTTTCTATCTTCAACTCTTGCATTTCTCTTGCAGTCTGGGGTCTTTTTCCCTAAGTAGACAGGTTTCTTTATCCCCACCTTTAAATGACATAACATCATTTCCTTGCAAGTCATTCAGCGTGTCCATCTAGCCAGAAACATAGATTTTTTTGTTCAAGCTCTTCATCAATGTCAAAGAATTTTAAAGTATACATTCCTAGTATATGACCTCTTCAGCTATATGGTGATTATTAATATTATAGAAGCAACTAAGGAAATGACATCAGTAGATAAGATGAACTGTGCAATAGCAGAAGCTTTATTCACACTGAATACACTATTCATTTGCACAGAAAGATCATTTCTCAATTCAAAGAGGAATATTCTAATTTAAGGTCTAACTTCGGCCATATGTCAAAATCTCTACAGAAACAAAGCTTACCACTGTGCAGGGAGCCTGTAAGAAACACATTCCCCTTTGTGGATGGCGAGTGGTAGGTGCATCTAACCCTTGGAGCTTTCGTATTTTCCTCACAAGCACTCTATTTATATCAGAAAACACTTCAGTTTAGTCCATTTGTAATTTAATGTAAAGTGACTGAAAATAGGTGTAAAATATGGGAAATACCATAGTTAGCGGCCTCCAGGTTAACTCTCCCATAAACTTAGACTAGTTTTTTGTTACTTATTTGAACTGATGAGAAAGTGCTGTTACATTGTGCTGCAGAAGTACATTTCCAAAATACGCTTCCATGAAACAAGCTTATGTGTAAAAATTCAATTGAATGTAGGTGATAACGACAAATATTCCAGACATGGAAGGTAAGAGGAGTTCTCTGTTCAGCTGCATGGGAAAAGTCAGGAGCCGTGGCCTGGCTTGCAGAGTCGGTCTCAGTGGAGAGGACAGGATTGTCCTCTGCATTGCAGAGAGGACAGGAAAAGGCTTTGCGTCTTGTGTTGTACCTGCTGGTCAGGGCATCAGGCCACTGGGAGAGGGGGGAAGTCCTGCGGAGGTTACTGCCCTTTTCCGCAGACCTTGCTGCGAGCAGACAGTAAGCTCTGTCAGCAGATGGCTCGGTGCAGCCACCCACCCACCCTTCCTATGCTGCTCCCATTTCTGTGCTTGCACACAATAGCATTCCATACTTTCAGTTATATTCAAAACCACGTGCTGTCTGCCTTTGGTCATCGTGTTCACCTCTATTGATATAAATCAGGACTTAACAATGGAAGGTCCTAAATAAGTGCAGCATGTAGGTGACAGGCTTGTGTGGTCATGTAAGTCCACTCAGGTCATGTCACAACACCTTTGTTGCTGCTGCTGCGGGTCAGAGCAAGGTCTCTCTCCCTATCCGCGTATTAGCCATCAGCTGTAATGGAATGAAAATATGGAAAGGGAGTTGTAGTAAAATAATGTTTTCATCCCTGAGCCCGGCAGGTTTTGCTGAAACCCAGCAAAGACCTTCAGATAAGGTACTAACTTTTTGATTTTGTTGTCACACCCAAGTGAATGTCATTCTCTGATAAATATTTTGGAGTTCCTCCAGATTGATTTGTTTATTCCTGGAAGTTTTTGCTAGTAACATAACTTTCATTACATGATAAAGTTTAAAAATATGAAGGAGAGTTGTGCATGATCAGCATTAGACAGGAGTTTGCTTTCTAAGCCCTTGCTTCTTACATTCAAAGTGAAGAGTCAGGGAAGAACAGCAGAACTGATGCAAACTCATACGACTCAACACCCTTTGGTGGGGTTAGGCCCCATTCTGTCTCCAGAGGATGTGGACTTGCATGTGTTCCCATGTCCGGGCAGATCTGTGCACATTGCTTAGAAGACAAAACCACCACTGAAGCTTTCTGTTACAGATGCGTTTCTGAGCAGAGCGGCTGAGGCTTCAGTGCGTATGGGAGCAGCTGAGTCAGATCTGACGCATGATACGCAGACATGTAATGTCCGCTCTCCCTCCGGTCAGGATATACCGTGTTGTTAGAGGTACTGACGTAGGCCGTGAGCCAGCATAAGCTTCTTGATAGTTCCCATTCCGTCACTAGTAACTGCTTGCACCTGTGGTATTTCCTGGGAAAGTGGCTTAGGCTGTGCTTGCACAGTGCTGACTGTTGGTCACATACCAGCCAGGTACTCCAGAGGTCTGTGAGGAGCTTCCACCACAGCCCGGAGAGGCTGGCGAGTGTGACCAAAGTTATGGATTCATGGCGTGCCCGCCTATCACTGACTGCTTGCCCACATTTACTTGTTAAGTCTGAAGGGACATTATCTACTCTTCTTCCTTACTCAAGCAAAACACTCATCACAAATTAGTGGTAACTCTGCTCAAATCACAAATTAATTGAAACCAGGAAAATTCTGATGTAAGTAGAGTGAGGAATGAGAAGCAGTTTGTTTGTTTTTTGGAGATTTTGTTTTGTTTTGTCTTTTGTAGACCTGCTGTTTTTTGTAGGCATTTGTTGCTGTTTGGGCGTCTTGTTTTTTATTTTTTTATTTTTTTGTCTAGCTATTTGTTAGCCTATGGCCACTTGCCAGTATTTAGGAAGAACAAAGTCTGCTCAAGTCACTAGAGTTATATTACAGCTAGATTTGGCCCAGTATGTTCGCCTTGTCATTTGAATGCAGCGTTGACATGGTTATTGGTGTGTCTTCCTCCTCAGGATTACACATTACATTTTGTGTCTCCAAGAAGAGGAGAATTTGGCGAGGAGTGCTGAGAAGCATCTGGCTTTTTCCTGTTGTTCCATCTCTCTCTTACTGAGAGTAAGGCAGTCTTGTGGACAGCTCTAAATTTAGCTGCTAATTTTAATCTTAGGAATCTGTTCTGCTTAGATTTTGGCTAGGAGGGATACCTGGATGAGAAGAGACTCCTGGGATTGTACTTACTGAATTGCATCCTCCCAGGGAACATCCCAGTGTATTTTTTGTAAGATTCCCAAATTTTCTAAGATCATAAAGCCCCCAGCAGCATCCTAGTCTGTTTGTCATGACCTCCTCTTAAGAACTCACTTGTTTAGAATAGGACTTGATTCTCTACATCCCTTTGAAAGGAATAGCTTAAAAAGCAATGTGAAAGAACTGAAAAATGATATGCCTCAGTGATCTCTTTAGAGTAGCTTAGTAGGGAAGAGATTTTTTCTAGAAGATACCATTTTTCTTGGTACAGTTGTTTGGGATGCAATAGTGAAGCTCCATGTTCGTGGTCAGTAGTCAAATATCACTCTTTACAGTTAAGGGATCATTAAATTGGACAGAGATGGGCAGAATGACATTCAGTTAGAGCAAAAATGTCTTCCCCTATGTTTCCTTTCTGCCTACTGTAACCTGGCTTTAAGTTATTGTACGCCCAACTGAGAGGTTATTTTTTTGGATCATATTTGACATTTGCCCATAGCTGGAATATGTGAGAGCAGATTTCACGAGGCAAACACTGAAATACAAAAAGGAGATGTCATACCTCTTGTTCTGTTCCATTGGCAGAGTGCTGAGCTTGCTTCGTATCAAAGTATTTTAACAAGAATATATATTTCTATGGTGTTGTTGTTATATGTGTAAGACTGATGGTGATATGATCATAAGGAAATGGCATCTACATTTCTGGTACTGCTGTCCATACATTCACTGAAATTTATCCTTTTTATTCACATCAGCTTTTTGTGTTCTAAAATAATGAGAATATTTACAAAATATTCAGAATATTAACAACATGAATTCTCAGAAATGATATTTTAATGATCACAAAGGTAATGATTTGGGGTCAGATCTTAAGCAGACCAAATCGGTGTAGTTCCTTGATTTCCAGGGAGCAGCTCCAATTTGCATCTGATGAAGATAGCTCCCTCTCATTGAGACAGTAATTTTCATGCAAAACACACCAGACATCACAGGATTCCAGTAGTTCCGGCCCATTTGTCTGCTGCTGCTAGGAAGTTGTTTACTCTTTTGTATCACTCTCTGCTGACGTCTGCTCACTGAACAATGTCATCAAATTTCCTGTTTTTTGGCTTGTGGAAAGTAGCTCCCCCACCTTATGCTAAAGCTTTGCTGCATGGAGATCTGTGGAGCCGGATGCACCCAGCAGACAGGATGTAAGGTTAAATGCAGCGTAGCTAAATAAATAAAGTAGGTGTTCAGTTGTGAACGAGAGCTGCCTGCTTACCACGAGGATAAAGCTGACAGTTTAAATGTTGAGCAGTGATAAAAACCCACGTTTGTTACAGTGATTTTTTTTAATCTGTTGGATTTTTTTTTAATTTTGTCATGAATATGGTTTTTTTGCAGAATTGTGTTAATAGATTCCTTCCTGGAGCAGCCAGCTGTATGATTTGAAAGGTTTATAATTTGGTGTTGTCTGATGTATGTGTGAAACCACCTCCATCCTGATGTTGCAAAACATTCTGCAAACTGTTGACTCTGAAGCCGCTCGTGCTGTAATGCTGTAGACAGAGGAACTGTCAGCAGGGCATGCGTCAGTGGTTCCTCTGCTAGCTAGTGTAGCAGCGTCTGATAGCTGAGATCAGGAATACTGAAACCCTGCCAGGGGTCTGATCCCCTTACATTTTTGGTTTGCTTGTTTTTTGGCCAGTGGCACAGGGTTATTAACTTCCCCTTGGACAAGAACCAGTGATGAGCAATGCAGACCTTAGTTCAACGGTTCTTGCAGACAAAGCTTTGGGCAGCCTTACTCGATAACACTAACAGCATCACCGTATTAGCCTCTTGTCATGCACAGCGAGAGGAAGCACCTATTGGAAAAAAGAAACAACCGTTGCAAAAATAGGGCACCCTCTGTGCCGTATGGTGCTTGAGTCTTGTGCTTCCCTAGCTCTTCTGTAGGTCTGTCATGCTGCAGATGTTCCCCCCCGCTTAACATTACCCCACCTCCAGAGGTAAGGCTCCAAACAGCGTGTGTACTTGGCTAAGAGCAGCTGATGACTTCATGAAAGCAGTTCTTGTAAGAATCTTCTAAAGTCTGATATTTAAAGAAACAAACAAACAAAAAACCACAACAACAACAAAAAACAGTGAAACAAGTTTTAAAAAAAAATAATTGGAGTTGCCCTGCAGAGCAGTGGAAAAGTCAGGGAACATCTGATGACTAACAGACCAACAGGGTATGCTGGAGTCATCTGTAGGAACCGGCCCATCACTGGGGTGGTTCAGTTTGTCTTTTTTGTTTTGTTTTGAAGATTTCTGTTGAGGTACAGACAAAACATTTTGCTTAATGCCTTTCTAGCAAAACTTGATGCAGTTTTGCTGCAGTGTCTCACTGATGGTTTCAGTCCGTGTGTGAAGTACTGACTGTGGAGCGTGTGGGCTGTCACCTCATTGCAATGCTGAGTTCTCCCTGTCTTTTTTGACTTCATGTATGTGTCTCTGCAGAAACAAAAATAATGTTTCCTTCTGCCTATCTTTCTGGTCAGAAAGGAATATAACTAATTCCCACATAATACAGAGTACCTGTTCTTCCTGCATCCTGCTTCACTAGTGGGGTGCCACAGTCAGTATACAGAGAGATGAACTGGATGTGGTACCCAGCCGTGGGTGCTCGTGTGAATTTGCTTTGCATGCCCAGGTGTGTGGTTCCATCTGCAATGGGATTGCCTCACTGAGATCATACCAATCCCTAAATGTGAACTTTCTCCAAGACAGTCTGCCAGGTCAAGCTGGATGAGATACGGTCAGCTTTAACTTCAGGCTGTTAAACCCTTGCAATGAAAACCTTGCGCTCTCTACAAGTGAAAATAAAGAATTTGATCTAGTCCCTCGTGTGGACCTGCCCATAGCACAGGACCACATCAGTCACCTTCCGATTTGGAACGAGCACTGTCTGTGCTCAGGGAGGCTCAGGAAAGCAGCAGGAAAGGAGACGGCTACAGACAATGAGTGCAGTGCCTAGGCAAAGGTAACCTTCATCCAAAC
The DNA here is from genome assembly GCA_013399475.1 of Chauna torquata. Taxonomy (NCBI): domain Eukaryota; kingdom Metazoa; phylum Chordata; class Aves; order Anseriformes; family Anhimidae; genus Chauna; species Chauna torquata. The sequence continues at coordinate 421,100 of VXAL01010385.1, read as the reverse complement.
AATTGGCAGGGGCTTCTCTCTCTTTGTTTCTCTGCTGCCCTTTTTCCTCTCTGTGTATTCCCTGTTCCCTCCTCTGCATATTTTCAGAGGTTCATCCTGTACCTTTGTGCCCTCCCATCAGATAACAGTGGTGATGTTTGATTCTTTTGACCTCTGCTCCCCCATCACTACCCTGTTTGCAGTACTGTCCTCTTAAATTCCTCCTGTGGTTCCTCATTTCCATTCCCCTTTGCAGCATCTGCTGAAGTTGGAACCACTCTTGGCATTACAGACAAAAAAAAATGACCTTCAGGGCTACGTTTTCCCCACAGCAAAGCTGGAATTAACTGCCAGCTCCAAGCATGGGCTGTAGGTCTGGATGGAGCACTCCATCATCGGGGCGAGGAGACCAGGAGAGCAAGCTCTGCCCCTCAACCCGCTCGAAGAGAGCAGGCTGGGTGTGTGCACTGAAAGCCCAGTGGGCCCCAGGAGGCCTAATACAGCGTATTCCTCATCATCGGATGGAAGAGAGGAGCTCTGAGCAAACTGTGCCTCCGGGGCACCTCGGTGCTGTCCTTCCTCCTGGGGCCCTCAGCTGGGGCTGAGCCAAAGGGCTCAAAATCACAGCCTTCTGCCTCCTGCTCCTGATTAAATTTATTCATAACTTGCCCTCGTGGAGGAGATTTATAAGTACAGGTGCAAGCTAAAACTCCTGATAAGATGTCATTTATTTTATTTCTAACAAATAAATTCCAGATGTTTGCCTCTGACTCCTGGAGTGCTGATAGAATCAGCTTGAGGCTCCAGTTGTTCAGTCCTGTGTTAGATGACAGAACAGAGAGTGAAACAAATGTTCACCATTGCCAGTGGCTTGCAGTCAAAAGGACACAGTTTTTCCAAACAGATGAAACTGGGAGAGTTCCAGATGAGACCAGGAGAGTTCTATCAAGAAAACAACTGATAGGCACTGCACTAATAACTGAATTAAAAAGAAAATAAAAATAAACTTGCATGACAGAAATACTGGAAATAATGGAACATTTCAGGAAGAAAATACACTATCGTGTACTGCAAAAAATAGTTTTGTACTTATCAGAAGGTGTTTCTTGCTGTAGACTATGTGAAAAGCTGCTTCTTACATGAGAAACATTACCTGGAGTAGTGCTACTTACAAAAGCTGTAACTAAATTCTCTCTAGAAAAAATAGCCAGCCAGTCAAATGGTAGTCCTGGTAATTCTCCAGGCTGTGCAAATAAAAAATAAATAAAAAAAAGCTAAAACTACAAAGCAGAATTGCAAAGCAAAATCATCTATTAAGTTGTCATAAATGCTACAAAATTGTGTCCTAAAACTTGGTCTGAAGTAAAAATGTAATATGTAGGATATGAATACAGACACACATATTAGAAAAGTATTATTCCTAGCATAGGCAAGTTTCTCTTGTAAAATAAATAAACAAAAATCAGTCCTAAGTGGTTTAAATAGCGTAAGTTTATGGTCCGAACTGGCCATGCATTACTTCTCAAGGAGTACATGGGTAACAGTGACAGGGCTGTATCACTGTAGAATAAAGAAGAGGCATGAGGCTAAAATATCACACGCTCATTGGTCATTGTATTTGTTGTGTTTACTTAACAAAAGTAATTCACAGGTGATTGTTCGTTCAGCATTCAGAGCTAGCTGCACAGAGGAAAGGGTACCCAGAGCAGTGGTGGAGCTTATATTTGTACAAGCATCCTCATCAGGTTTTATGGCTCACTCAACAAAAAAAGGAGGTGTACAAGGAGACAGAATCAGGACACCAAATGCACTAGATAATCTCTCTTCCAATAGCAGGAAATTGTTGATTGTGTCACAAAACCACTGCAAATCTTGCTTGCTTCATCTGGAAAGTATTTCTGGGTACAGTCTCAGATTACGGCCTGCAAATTTTGTTACTCTGTTTTGTGGGGAACATTCTGTGAGTAATTTATATCTAATGGGGCAGCGGTTTGATGCCACCTAATATTTTCCTGCTGTTCTGCGGAAGGTTTGTTTTGTTGAAATACGTTTGAATGTTCTTAGCAAAATTAGATTAGAAAATATAACTGGATTAAATTATGCACCTCATACTATGTTCTGAAGTCATCCAGAGTACAACATACTGGTTCAAAGTAAGCAGTGAAGAGAAGAAGTAGACCTTTGGTGTTCCATGGCAGCTGCCTAGACTGTACATGTTAGTGGCTCATGCAGTTAGTCAAAATATATTGCTGTCGCAATGCAGCACAAAAATTGCAAAGTTCAACATTTAGCAGTACAGCATTTGTTTTGTCTTTGCAGGATAAGGACAAAAGCAGAAAAATCTGCTAACCACACAAATATGAATGTGGTAAGAACATTTGTCCTGGCTCGGAGGAGCATACAAACACATAAAACAAATCAAATGAAACTTCTCATGATTGATAAAAGCTTTGCTAATCAAGAACACTGTTCTCTCCTGCGCTTATAGTAAGTAATTACAACCTTACGTTCAAAGTTCACAGAGGAAGAAAAAGAAATCAGGTGATCTAAGTAATAAAACTTTTCAAGAGTCCTATCTACATCGTTCTTCAATGAGTTTATAGGTTTATTTTTTAATTTTCCAAGCAACCTGTAGTTTTACCGTAGCTTTATTGGAACTGTTCATAAAATGAGTCTGTCTTTTCCTTTCTCTCACGTAAGACATTACACTTTAGTACAGAAAACTATTTATCCCTGGTATCTAAGTTGTTAGTAGTTTGTATTATATTTACTGTTTCACACAAGTTATTTTTTCCATTAAAGTGTTTTATAGAAATACAGTGGAATTTTTTTGCACAAAGCAAAGCAAAAGTGTGGGTTTTCTTACTTTTTTTTTTTTTTTAATTCCAGTCCTACAAGTTCCCAGCTAGGTTTTGAGTCCTAGAAATCAGGCTGAGTTCAGAGTTAAGCCATGAAACTACGCCAAATTGGATATTTCATTAACAGAATTTTTCTGTTTGCATTGGACATTCTTCTATTATTTCATGGCTTGGGGGAAAAAGGAAAAAGAAAACAAATGAGTGCGGTTGGATTTTTACTCAGCTTTGCTAGAGACACGGAGAAGTTTTTCTCTTGCATGTTGCAGGCATGTCAGAGGAGCTCTGCATCCCTGCAGTTGGGCCATGCAGATGTAACGTCCCTCTTCCCTGAGGGAGGACACAGAGGTTTGCAAATTAACGTTTCCTGCTAGAATTTCTGGTAAAAGCTCCCTGCCAGAGCTATCAGCAGTCTGGATCACTGTCTGGGAAGAAACACTTGGTGCAGGGGAGGAAGAAGGAAATGGTGACTGTGAACTTGTTAATGGTGTCTCCAGACAGGACTTTCATGTCTCTTTTCTCTTGTTTGTTCTTTGGCATGAAGCTTTCTCACTTGCAGCAGAAGGCATATGCCCAGTGCATCCTTTCTTAGAAAAGTTGCCAGAGTGAGAAAGCAAGAATGTCCAGGGTGGAAATGTATTTTGGATAGTTGCAAAACAGATTAAATGAGCTTCCATCTTGTCAGATGCCAGCATTTGTATCTCAAGGGAGATTGTCTTTGGACGGCTGCCAGTTTTCCTTGCAACTAATCACATTTTTTGCATATGTTGACAGCGTTGTAGTATATAACAACCAAGTGGAGCCTCATTCTTTCATATGGCTCCTTCTCCTAATTCATCGTTGTTTAAGCAAGTGAAATGAGGATGCTGCAGAGTGATGTGGCATGGAGCTCAGTGGCACATGGCAGAATAGCCCAGCTCTTCCCAACAGTTTGTGGGACCTGCAATGCATTCCTCACACGTGTACAGCTGCTGCGAGGGCCTGCTGCAGGGTCTGAGGACCTGTAACCTGAAGAGACTGATACAGCTTCTGGGCCAAAAAAAGATTCCAGACATCCTACCCACATCCTAGGGAAGGGAAGCACCATTTTAAGCTGGCTGTCCAAATGGCCTGTGAAGGGCCCGTGTCTGCTTGTCCAAGTGCACCTCTTAACCACCACTAGCTCTGCGCTCGAGTGTTAGTGATTTTATAGTGCAGTTAGCTATGTATCTGTGTAGTTTGCTGGCTAGCTGTGCAGTCAATGCACGTGTTTACATTATGGATTTATTCAGTGTTTTTTCACCTTCTGCCTTGGCCTGGGCTTTTCTTCCTGCACGTTACAGACCTTTCCTTCAAAAACTGCCACTGCAGCAAGGCTCTCTGAAAGCTTCACTGCCATCATGTAATAGATAAAAGGATCTGATGCAGGTACTTCCAGATGCTGGAGATTTCTTTCTTGGAAATCTCAAGGTTAAATAAAAGATAGAGATGTTGAATAGCCTCTCATAAATTATATATTATTATGTGCACAATTATGGGTCTTGTACTTTGAGAAATACAAACATTTTACCTGGAGAGAGTATTTCCAGATAATAATGTAGTCAGCAAACTTCACTGTGGGCAGGATTTTACCTTGTTGGCTGTTTCATACCTAGCTGAATTTGTTTCTCAGTTACCAACTACAGTGGTGGCTTTAAGGGTTGTTGATGAAAAGGGAGCTGCCCCATGGGAGGCTGCTCTGCCACCTTGTTGCCACAGCTTTGGTCCTGTGAAACTTTACGAGGAGGTGGTAACGCATTGGTCATTTAGGCATTTCTAGAGGGAAAAGCATGCTCCATGCTAACTCATTTTATACCAGCAGTGTCGTCTTTGGTATATCCAGCAGTTCTTTTGTAAAGGAAAAGTTACTTGTAGGCAGATTGTATAGAGATTGCTTTGTAGCAAAAATAATAATAGTTAAATTTTTTAAACAATGTTTTTATTTAAATAAAATGGACTGCTGGAGTGTGCCTACCACAAATCCAGATAGTGAAATACTGTTTACAAGAGAACTAGAATGAAAAGTGTTTTTGCTGCATCAAGTTCTGCCTCATTGTAATTCTGATTATAATGAAAAATCCACTTTAATAAAGACGTGCAAAGTTTTGGGGGTTCGGCATAACTGTAAAAAGGTTCTACTTAAGAAAAAAAGAAAAAGAGTGATCCCATCTACTGAGCATGTAATGTTTAATGAGCCCTGTGGGCTGGCAGAAGCACTGTGTGTTACTGAACCAGGCGCACGTACAAGACCTGTGTCAGGTTCCAAGCTACCTGGTAGTTCCTCAGAAATGAAGAGGCATCTGTACTGGAGGAAACCAGGCATTGATCCCCTCAGCTTATGAAGTTCCTAGTGGTCAAAAGAAAGACGGGATCCCCACCGCTCTTAAATCCATTTTTTCCGTTTTCCTCCTTATGATAAAACTCGGAGTTAACCTGTTGGAGTGGTCATCGGTGTGAACAAGCAAAATTAATGCTAAAGAGTGGAGAAAAAAAAAAAAAAGATGCACTAATGTGAATTTCCTCGTGTTATATTTAAAAGACATCTTGAATGTGCCTGTAGTCTCAACTTTTCTGCCATGTATTGGAAAGAAAGTTCTCTATTTAGAACAGGTTTGAGTGCCAAGAACTTTTTTTTTTTTGGTTTTCTCAATTATTAATAGCTGGTTGCATTCAGCTTGGCAAACCTTGATTTGTTTACTACAAAAATACTGAAATGTTTACTATCATTACTGAACATTTCTCTTCACTGTACTTGTCTCTGTCCCACCAACTTTGTAGTTACTCTGCCTGTGAAATCTACAGAGCCTGCATCTCTGCTGTCATCCAGGCAGGATTCTGCACAGAGCACAAGTGTGTTCGTGCTTGCTGGAGGTGGGTAGAGCACACCTGGTGGGCCATACAGACGAATGCGTGCCAGCGGTGTCCAGCAGATCCACAGACACCTGCATATGCTGTGTGAAAGTGATTTGCATGACAGACAGCTGGGAGGATGGGGAGGAAGAAGGAGGCAACTCCATACTGTCACTGTCCAGTCTCAGAGGAGCCTAAAAATCCACTAGTGCTTCTGGAGTGCCCACATATGCCAAGGCTGGAGATTTGTGAGATAAAGTAGCAGTTACACAGGCTTGCATGAGATTCTCGGTCAGTCAGGAGGGCTGATCTCAACTTGTTACCTGCAGAGCTATGATCTGACAGCAGTTTGTTGCAGGCTGTTTGACACTGCTTGGGAAACGTATTCTTTTATGATGATGGGTGGCAGCAGATGGAAATGTTACAATGGTCAGTAGAGCCTGAACTGTCCTTTCCCACAATTTAATGCTTCAGGTGTGCCTTTCAGTGAGGAAATTCATACAAAGATTTTCTTGTAAAATTTTCTGGGTTGTATAACTGAGAACATTGAGATTCCCAGGAGGCAGGATGTGCCGTCAGCCTGTTGCATGTGTGATTTTACCTGTGCTCTTTTTGTAATGTGGTTTTGCTCTGACTTTATATTTGCCAAGGGTTCATGGCTTCCATTGTGTCAGCATGAACGATGGGTTGTAAATGACGATAGAAAGAGCAAGTTTGTTGCTTAACAAATGGAGGCTTAGGACAGAATAGAGATCTTACAGGAAGCCTAGCAGACCCACTGACAGGTTGTAATTTTTGTGCTATACTTTCTTGCTTTACTTGGTCTGTTTGTGGCAACTACAGTGTTGGTAGATCAAGGCACAAAAAGTTTGTCTGACATAGAGAAACAGTAATTGGAAATACTCCTGACGGACTGGAATTTCCTTTTAGTCAGCTGAGTCTGTTCAAATCCAGATGGTTTGATGAAAAATGCCATGAAATTCGTATGCGTAGAGAGAAAAATAAAGCTCACAGTGACAGTGATGGAGATCTATTCTATCCTGATGCATCTGTAATCATCTCTAAAATAAAACTAACAAGTGGGAGCCACTAGAAAGAAGAGATCTAATTGATAGGTATAAAACAGATTAGCGCTTATTGCTACGGTCCAGGATCTTTTGACTTCTGCAGAACCACAAGAGAGCAAGCAGTTTTAATATTATTAAACAATAGAACTACTGTGCCATATTTAAGTCTCCCAGAGTGCTATGCAGCTCAACTGTGAAAGTGCAGGCAGCAAGAATTTCCCTCTGAGCCAAAAGAATGTAGTATTTGTATGAAAGCGGCTGCACAACTGTGGGGACGGAACATATTAGTGTTGCAGCTGGCCTGCAACATTAGTACACCTGAGGCAGCAGTAGGGGAATGAGAAGGTCTTTTTGAGTTAGACAAAGATGTTGGGAAAGCCAGTGCTGGATTTATTTATTTGCAAATCCCAACATATTTAATGCTCTGGTTTTGTCTTGGCTGATCATCAGTCTTGGGTGATGACTTCAAGACCAATTTCTTCTCTGTCTTCAGTCCTTACATTTGGATAGAGGTTATTTCTGCCAATAGATGAGAGAGGATAGCACACTGAAACTTTTTTATCCATGCCAGTTATATAGACGGCAGTGTGTAAGGGGCTAGCTGGTCCCCAGAGCTCGGTTACAGCTCTCCCAGCCAGGGGAGCAGCCAGACTTGTATCAAGTGAGGGGTAAAGAGGCAAGGAAGAAGGCCACTGAGCCTCTGGGAATTTCTAGACATACCTTTTTATGAGGCTGCCTTCAAAGCATTTTGTGAGATAAAGTGTGGCTGGTCCTTACTGCAAAGGGGAAAAGAGAGCAGTTTCTGAGTTGTTGGGGTACAAGGGGATAGATAGCTGCTGGGGTCTGGAGGTGTAACATCCATGCTCACGTGCTGCTCAGCTGCTGGCAAGGTAGCTTCTCATAGAGGCAATCACAACCCTTATTTGCAAGTAATCCCAAAATGCCAAGGATGCCTGACTTTGAGGACATGTTCTGTCTGGAGTGGTGGGTATTCAAGCTGACACTTGAATTTTGTTGAAAACAAATAAAACATAGAGTTAGGTACTAATACCCTGAAGATGTCCTCTTTTCTTATCTGAAGCAATTCAGTTTTTGCATGTTGCACATTCTTAAACTGGACTCTCCAAAAAGATAAATGCTTAAGAACCATATTTGTCTTTGAACAGCTGAGAATGTTCTTACTACTTTTTTTTTTTGCCTTGATAAAGGCATCTATTTCTGCAACCTATGTATAGAAAACCATTATTATAGGGTTTAAAAATTTCTTCTAAAATACAAGCCAGATCATTTAAGCTGCTGTTTTTCTCTTTAGCACAGGATATAACTACAAATGCTTTACAGCATGGCCCCACCACACAGAAATATTTGGCTGTAGTTCAGTGAGCATTCCAGGGATCCAACGCTGGGAGAGCTCACAGCCTCCAGGCAAAGGTTTGCGCGTATGTGGCCTGTATGGAGAAGTTCCTGAAAAACTTTGTCAGAAAGTGGGGAGCCTAAGTGAAGACCCCAGTGAGCCATCTCAGATTTTAAGATGGTGAGGGTGCAGGGCATTTTAAACTCAGTGCTGGTTGGTCATAGAACCATTTGACAAAATGATGACCATGGGGCGCAGACTGGTGTTAAGGGCATTCACATCTCCAGGGTTGTTGTGGAGCATACAATTCACATTTTTTATATTCTAATGCAAAACAAAGACAAAGAGATGACATTTCAAGCTCAGTACTTGTGCATATCGTGCAGATCTATGAAGGATCTCTGGATCAGGTAGGTGCCAGAGCAAATACAACTTGCTGGATTTGAATAGCTTTTGATGTGAAAACTGGTTTCTGTTCAACATCATTCTCCTTGGATAGAAAAAGTCAGTGTGGAATTGTGAATAGATGGCTTTCTTTTTCTGACTTGACTGATTTATTCAGTCCCTCTTTTATATGTGGTACATTAAGAGTGAGGAATCTTAAGTACAGCAGCATGAGATTTGCATGGTCACCTTGCTAGCACTGTACCTGCTTACCTTAAAAACCTACGGTGACACTGGGGCTACCAAGTCATAACCCAAGTGGTGTTTGAAGCAGCAGAAACTATCATTCTGGATTTCTGAAATCAATGGGTGTTTTCCAGATACCAGGTATTGTCTGGTGGTGCCAGTATCAGCCATGCCTTGTGCTGCCGGTTGGCCAGGAAGTGGGGGGACCTGAAGCCACACAGAGGGGTGCCGCAGGCTCGGCACAAGGTGGGCTGAGGCTCTCTTTCTCAGTGCCTCTGTTCCTCTGTATGTAAAAATGGAAATGGCGATGATTTCCTGCCTCTGTGTGGGTTTGAGATCTGTATAATAGTGCTGTAGGCATGCTAAGCGATAGTGACGTTTAGTTTCTCATTTAAATATCCTGCAAAAGCTGAAGAAGTCCCCAGAGTTGTTAGCATGTTCTGTGTTAAAGTTCTGACCTTTAACAATGGTGGAGATTACTGACTGCCTTTTTGTTCTGTAATTGTGTGAAGTTTACCACAGTGGGCAACTGGTCTGGGCCAGAGGCCACCCAGGCCTTACCACATTGCAAATAATAATAAAAGTCCCTTTTGGATAGCATCATTAATTTTTCCCAAAAATACTGGAGTGATTCACTTCTGATAGTGTCATGCTTGCAGCATGGTAACAGTAATTTCTTATAACAAGTAAAGGGAGATTTTATAAAAGGTACAAAATGAGAGTTCTCAGTTGTGTCTGAAGTGTGCTAGAAGGCAGCAAGGCTGATTCCATGACAGTATTACTCAAGCTTTGTTCCAGTTTAGCTTTACTTACTGCATTGGACCAACACTGAAGAAACGCAGTGGGGAATTAGATCCAGCGTACAAACAAACAAACAAACATATATAATCATGGTTAGCATGTGTAGACCGCAGACACCGCCAAAAATCAGAAGTGTTCTCCTCAGCCCTCCCTCTCCCGGACAGGGCTGTGTTTCACCAAAAATGTTGAGGCTTCTTTTGCAACAAGATCAACAGCCGAGATGCCAGTACTTTCCGGAACTGACAGACAGTTGGCAGTACAGATTTTGTTTAGGTAGGTACATATTATTCTTTCAGGTGCCTCTGTGAGATTTTTCACAATTAAACCATGATTCGGTTCTCTGGAGAAGGTGAAGTCACAAGGAGCTCTGGTGGCTTGATGCCTGGTGACATTAGAGTAGTCACAATGTTTAGTGCTTTGTCCTGATATACCAGCGAGACAGTACAAGTCCCAGCTTCATGTAACTATCCTGTGGTTAACTTCCTCAGGACTTGGGAGAATATGAAACTCACCTCCGGACTGATGAGTGGAAAGGGGCTGGATCTTAGGAGTGGTGAAGGTGTCATCAGGAATAAGAGCATGGGTCTCATGGCTGATAGGTCAGCAGCCTAGCTCAAGAGCTTTGGCAACTCATTATGCTCAGTAAAGCTTTTCTTCTCACAAAAGTGCAAGCTCTCCAAATTCTGTGTTCCTAATGATGTGAATCAGAGGCCAGAGTTTGGGCTCCCAAGAGCTGATTTATGTAAAGCTGATTCACAACTGTTACTAAAAACTTCAGAAGTGGATTAAGAGAACAGAGGGTATGTTATCTCAGTGCTTACATTTGCTGTTGTATCATTAAATGGCAGCGTCATAAATCTTGTAGAAATTAATTTAAAACTGAAAATAGATTTTAAAAAAAAATATCTATCTATCTATATATATCAGACCAGAACCTCAGGTGATCTTCAGACCTTGAAATACAGATCTAAATCTGCATTGTTTTGTTGACAGAGATGCATCAGTGGGAACCAGATTTAGATTAATGTAAACGCTAGATTTTATCAAAGCAAATTGCACTGAGTTAGAATGCTACATCATGTAAATGATTGAGTCTGTGACATTTGTCTACATCTTTTATGAAACAAAAATAGGAAAAAATATCAAGGGCTAGAATTAACAGGTTTCATCTAGGTTGAACAGCAGTTTTGGTGAATTTTAGTTGCCTTTCAGAACTGTCTCTGATTTCAACAAAGAATAAGCTGACTACGTACAGCTTTGGGTCTTTAAGAGCCTGGCTTACCTCTGTCCTTGAATCTGTTGAGCCAAGGCAGATAACCTTGGATGCTTTGTTCCCTCATATTCTTTATTCTAACTGTTTTGGCCTCCAAACAGCAAAAGGAGTAGCTGTGTGGGGCCTGACTCCCACTTCCTTCACACTGAAGTAAATCCAGCATATTCTCTTTGTGTTCAGTGGAACTACTCTGAATTTTCAATTAGGTCAGAATTCAGCCCATGGAGTACAAAACTCTTTTTATGCTGTAAACAGTTGTGATATGTTAGGAAGATTTACTCAGCTAGCATTGTATATAACTTGCACCGATGCCAACGGTTGTGACAAAAAGATGCTGTCAAGGTCTGCAAGGAGTGTTAGAACACTGATGTTAAGAGTTTAGCAGAACGTGCATGGAAAATAGAAAGCTAAGACTTAAATTCTCTACTTAGGTAGATTTCCAGTGAGAAAGAAATAAGTAAATGATCATGGATTGGATTAGTATCCATATATTTCAGAAAGTGATAAAGATTTTTATAACCAAAGAAAAACACAAATAGTGAAAGCCTATAGCTGATCCTGACCATGGAGACTTTCTGGCCCAGCAATGTTAGCCACACTAAGTTACAAACCCTGCTCCATTCAGATAGAAGCTGTACGCTGGTGTGACCTGTGTGTGCAGCATCCTGGCCTTGGTCGTGTCAGCTGATATTCAGTGGCTTACTTTCTTACTGTGTTTCAGCATCCGAGAGTTTTTGCTACGGTTTTTGAGAAAAGGTATTATCATGTAGAATTCAAATTTCTGCCATTAACAGATCCCAAGTCAGTTAAAGTTCAAGGTATGGTCTAAATCCGTGAGTTAATTTGAGCTTTTATTCTCTGGGGTGATAAATCTATGCTTATCACAGCAGGTTAAGAAAAGGAATACTTTTTCCTTTGTAAAATCCATCCCTTTGGTTTTCTTAGAATAACTAAAATTCAGATTATGTTAACAGTCCTAATACTCCAAGCATGTTTTTATGATAAAGACTGTCAAATCTTGCTGCAATGAGTCAAGTCATGCTGATTTATATCATGCACCTAGCGTATGTACAAAACTTAAGTATATATTTTAAAACTAAATAAAATACATTTTAATGATGTGTTAAAATATTGATCTGAGTAAAATGATGAATTTTGCTGGCAGTAGTCTGTAAAGACCAGTGATGAAGTCTTATATTGTATCATTGTACTTATCTGTGTCATATATTATAATGAGTCAGAGCCTTAAGGTTCAAGTCTTTATTTGGACAGGCAGTTAGTTGATACTAAACTGCTAACAGGAATTGGCTTCTCATTGTCTGCTTTCTAAACCTGGACGTCAGCTGTGCAGCAGCAGTTTCCATCTGCAGCCCGTTCAGCAGAAGTTTCTGTCACTTCTTTGTTCAAGTCAGTTGCAGGAAACTGAAGCTGTCGCATGTCCTCCTGCAATCTCTAACCTGGAAAAGACGAGAAAAGCAGCAGGAGCAGAAATACTTCCAGCTGCTCTTCAGGGAGGGATGCGAGCAGGAGGCCAGGGCTGTGCGTGGCAGTGACATGCCCAGATGAAGAGTCACTCCTATCACCTACACAGCCCCATCTGTGGCAGGAAGAAAGCGATGGAGCAGTTGTGGATCACAGAGGAGGATTTCAGTGAGTGTTCCTGCAGCTCCTGGGCCAGCACAGTCAGCAGTCCCGGCTCTGACAAGGGTTACCTTGGGCTGCTCAGGGCTGTGCTTTAAAATGTCCTGCAAAAACTTCATAAAATAAGGGACTTAAGAAAATCACCCTGTAGAAGGAATGTGTTTGCCCCGCCATAGCAGGAGTACTGTATGGGAGTTAATAGTTGAAGGGTTTTTGGAGGGCTGACTATGCCCTTTTAGGTTTGCTCTCCTCTCCAATTGGTAATGGTAAGAGAGGCATTTTGGAGAAAGCCAAGATATGGGACCTCTAGCAAATAGCAGACCTGTGGAATGCAGGCTGTTTTGATGTGTCCCACACTCCAACCAGGCAGTTTATCACCATAGGGAGTGTGTGGATCAAGCTGGCTTCATTTCCACCCTTTATTCCTTACTACATTTATTCACTGGGCAAACTCATTTAAGGTTTTTCTAGCTGTAAGAAGAAAAGAAGAAGAAAAAAGAAAAACACCACACCAGCAGCCATGTACAGACCATTCCTGTAGATTCTGTTCTGGTAAAATGTGAAGAATGATTCATGGTGAGAAGTACTTTACCAGGTTATATCAGGTCAATGTCAAGTTTGTTGTACTTTAATCAAGTCAGTCACAGTTGTTTGGGTCTGTATTTTAAAGCTTATTTCAGTTGTTTTTATTTACCAAACATTCACTTATCTCTGGACATTGGAAACATGAAGTGTTTCTATCAGCAATTTCAGTGTTTTCGATTTAGCTGCTACAACATGCAGACTGTAGCCAGTGCTAAGCTACATGCAGCAGCCTGCAGAAAGACGTCCCCATTGACAGGTATCGTGCGTGCGGCTGCTGCTGCTGCCTGGGGACAGATCTCACCTTGTGCAGGGCCTGGCCTGGTTTGGCAGAACATAAAATATGGTGTTTAAATAAGGCAAATTTTGGGGTAAGCAAGTGCTATCCAGTAGGTCAGAGAATGTAAAATGGCTGTAATTCCTGTGTGTAAGCATTTAAAGTAGGCTGGAGTTGATTATCTGCTCTGTCTAAGCAGAGGGTGTAAACATTTGATGCTGCAGTAGCTGAGCTGCTGTCTGCAATTAAAACTAACTAGTAGTTGCTGACCTGCAGCCAGCTATTACAGGCATCTCTCTCTCCCCAGATCTAGAGGAACTGAGCTGCAGTTATTGTGGAAGTTGCACTAGCACAGATGAAGCCAAAAAGGTTTGGTTTTCAAAAGCCTGAGAATTAGTTACTGTTAGAAACTACTCTAGCATTTAGATGTCTCTGTGACCACGAGCCCTAGCACCAGCCAGCGCATGCAGGATGGTTTGAACGTGGGGCTGCAAAGAGAGCAGGCTACGCTCTGAAAGCTGTCAGAAGTCTGCAGCAGGACCCATCCTTACCCTCTGAGTTGGTCCCTGGCTCCAAGTTACAGGCTGGTCTCTAAGGTTGTTTGGCAAAGGAAGGATTTTCAGAAGACTTGCACTGGTAGTCAGGGTACTGAAGTGTCCCGGACTCGTGTCCTGCCACATTCACATCTGCTCTAGTTACTCACGAAGCTTGCGTCAGCGGCTCTTTGGCGAGCAACCCAGCTCAGCAACCCAGCTCAGTCACAATCGATTCCAAGAACCTATGACTGGCTCTGCCTCTGCCTTCTCATGCACTTTCTTGCAGATTTGTGCCTGCCTGGAAAGCTGTCATGTGCGTAAGTTGCATCTGCCAATCTGAAAATGTCTTTCTTTTTCAAGAAGGAAAGTTCAAGGCAGAAGTAGTAAAATGTGTGAGTGAATAAAGATGTGTTTGTTGCAGACATCTTGTAACACATTGTTACAATGTGTGTGAGCTTTGGCTGGGTTTGGTTTTGTTACGAGCTTGTATTTGTAAAGCTCATTTCGCTCACCGGTAGACGAGTTTCAGCTAATGCTTGCTGAAGCCTTGATTTTTGACACTGCACTTAATCAACATGTTGCTTCTCAGTGCTACCAGCAGCATACAAAAAGCTGAAATGATTAATCAAGTTATTTGAACAGATTTCAACAGGATTAAGAATTAACTGGAGTTCACCAAAATGTTCCAGCTGGGATGCAGAGCAGGATTTTTCTCCTGCTCAGGACAGCAAGTTAACGTGTAACAAGACAGTTTCTCATTTGGGCAGTGCTTGTAACTTAAGCTTCAATGGTGCATATGTGGATATTTTCAGTGTAGCAGTAGCCACAGGTTGCTGGCGGAAAAGTGTTTTCCAGGCTCTGTGAACTCCATGTATAATAAATCTTGTAGTGTGACTTCACGGAGCTTGGTTTTGTGTTGGGACCGAGCAGAATTTGCCTGCACGTGTTCACACGTCACTAATCACAGCTACACACAGCACATCTGCTTAAGGGAATTCATCTGTTTGAAAAAGCAGGCAGCTGTCAGCGAGATGGACACAGGGCTATTGTCCAAGGCCGTGCAGATCGTGCCAGCAGAGCACAGCGGTGCCAGCCCCGAACTGCAGCGCTTTGGGTGTGATGCTGCTGCGTGATGCGTGGTCGCGGTGGGAGCAGGCGGTGCTCAGATTTGTGCTGGGTCAGATCACCAGTCCTTTAAATACTTTAAATGGATGAATAAACATTCACAATCATTTCAAAAGAAAGAAACATCTGAAAAGCAATACTGTGTTTATTTCATCTCTTAAAATTACCCTTGGACTAAGACTTGAGAGTGTAAGGGTTTGCTGGTCTGATGCACGGGGTTTAAATACCCCCAAACTCAAGATGAAGTTCAGCTCTGGGTCTGAACCTTACAGCTCTTGGTGGAATTGAAAACACTTGCTGCCTTATGCTGGCAGCTGGAAAGTACAAAATAAATATTCCAAAATTTAATTTGAAGTGTGGTTATGGTCAGAGAAGTGACTGTAAAAAGGCATCTCTTATTCAATAGATACGATCCCTCTATATCCTTCAGGCATTTCGGCTGATCTTACTGTTTGAGAACAAGTAGTTACTACTGTTAGTGCTGCAAAACCAGTAACACTGTGGTGAAAAGAGCTGGATTCCCTCCTGCTCTGTGCATTGTTAGCAAAAGTATTTGCTGTTTTCTGGTGTAGATTTGTAATAATTGGATGATGGGCCACATGGGAGAATAAAGCAGTTTGATTTTTTCTGACTGAAGAGAGATTTTGGGTCTTAAAATTAGAAAAATTAACCAGAGAGTATTTAAACCAAGCCAGTCTGATTCAGAATGTCTGAGAGTAAATCTGAAGCCCCCCCCTGTCATTTTAAGGTCAGCTTTTTGGGCTCTCTTAAATAACACAGGCAAACACTAGCTCCTGGCTTGTTTTTTGCAGGCATTACGTTGCCATTTTTCCTTGCTTCATGTTTCTTGCTCATTTAATGTTACCCTGATGATTTCCAAGTTGATAAATAAATAAAATCACACATGAGAAATGTCAAGGGCTGAGCAACGGAGCAATAAGGTCAAAGAAAGAATAGAGTGTGTAATTCAAAAAGATTTTTCTGTGGGCTGTGGTGATGATTCTTTAAAATAACTTATTGGAAAAATTCTAGAGTGCAAAGCAATAAGTCTGATCTTCAAGTGTGGTTTCGCTTTGAAAAACAATGTAAAAAATGACACCTTTGTGCTCAACAGATCTTTTCTTTGTACATCTGAATCTGGAGATGTCTTCCATTTACTGCATTGCCAACAGTAATTTTCTCCTACTTTTTTACTTCGGTTGTCTTTGAAGAGCCTACGTAACTCCAAGGACCATTGGCTGGACGCTATTTCCCTTTCTTGAATCAGGAACATTGTTATTCCTGATTTCTAGTTTTCATTTCTCAGACAAGAGATGAAAACTACTTGAGCACGTGAAAGTGCAGTCACTTGCTTAGTGGGAATTCCCAAAGAATTTAACCTACGCAATCCTATTGGAGTCTCCTCTGTATTTATATGCTTAACTGCTTTAGAAAGTCTGTCCCAAACCCCTTGAAAAGTTGTTCATGTTCAAGCTTGCACTCCAGCCAACGGTACCTAATGATTAATTGTATCAAGGAGAGCCAGCTGTGATAAAAAGCACTGGTGGCCATTCACTTCCATCGGTTGAAGTGGCACATGAGAAGGAAAGATCCCAGATCAGTTCTTGCATCCTAAGCTGAACTGTTTGCCTGCGTTACTTGAACAGAATCTAATGTGGAAAACACTGGCATGCAGAAAGCATGGCATACCACAACAGCATTTTTACAGGGTTTTTCAAAGCCAAGTTGTGTGCGGAATGCATGCAACGTCAAGCACAAATATCTGCGTTGCGACTCCTTCCCTGGACAGGCTGGGCAGTAAGGAGGGAATGCAGCACAGCACCCGTGGAGAAATAAAATCTGTGTGGTTTTGTATCACTCTTGGGCACCTGTTACATGTGAAAATCTAACTGTATTTTTTTTTGTCTTTCTCCTGTAGATTTGATGCTTTTTTTATACTTTTTTTTTTTTTTAAACAATTGTTAAAACAATTCCATATTTTTGCAGAACAGCTGGTGTGATACAGATGGTACAAAAAAATAACAATCTGTCTACAGAACTTTCATGACTAATCCATTACTTTGTTTAAAATAACAATAAAAAACGATGTGGAGAATAGCTTGTTGATTTGTAATGGTGTTAACACAACTCAGCATATAAATTTACAAAAGCAGAACAAGACCTTCAAGAAGAAGCAGCCTCATAATGATAGCAATATACCTGTGCAACACCGGTAAATAAGAAATGTCTTCTCTAACAGAGCTATTTTTTCCTCTTCCCTAGGTGTATATGTGTTAATAAGATCCCCTTTTATTTTTCGTAGGCGCCAGTAACAGATGTGCAGTTTGGTCCTATGAGACTTCATCAAGATCAACTTCAGGTAATACAACAGTTGAAACTGAAGTCTTAATTTCTAAGATATCACAGAAGTTAACTTAAAAAATGTGTGTCTTGAGTTTTTTGGGTATGGAGATCTTCACAGCATTTTTGTCAAGTGGTACATGCGCACCTAACAGATTTTTATCAAAGCATTCTATGTGGTATCCTAACAATCCTGCCTAACTCTTTTCTCCAAACATCTCTCAACTCATAAAAATAGAGCTATCTATAGCTCTTTCTGCTATCAATTAGCTTGTAATCAATTTAGTGTGTTCCATGTTTTGTATTTTATTGGTAGTCATTTCTTAATCAAAATCTCATCAGAACAATACTAAACCAAATGTCTTGTTGAGGTCTATTACACCAGCATTATTGCTAGCATCAACCAAACTTGCAATATCATCACAGAGGATACGAAGTGAGCTTGGCAAAGCTTGTTTTTTTATTCTTTGCTGTTGACTGGCATTACTTCATCCTCTTTTATCTCTTTATTAATAAAGGTCATATGCCAGCTGTCCCTTTATTAAGTCTGGGATGGGTAGGAGGTTTGCAGATACATGACTCCTTTGAACATCCTCTGAAAATTCTCCTGTATCCCAAGGCATACTGAAGCATTAATAATCCAAAATGTTCCTCAGTCAGTAATTACAAAACTCTTGGGTGAAATTTTTCTGGACTTGCTGATTTGAAAATGTCTGTCTTAAGGAGCTGCAGTTCAAAATCCTCCTGACCTATTGTAAGAACAGACACTATTACCATCTAGCATCAAATATTAGGACAGTCTAATCCAGGTTTTCCCCAAGTATAAATCTGAAATATTCCTTGAATATTTCTGCCTCCTTTATTGTTATTAATGGTTGCATGACTTCCGTCCAGTCATGGGCCGCTGTAAAATTCTGCCAGTTAAACCTTGTAATAGAGCTGACAGGTATGAGGGAAGGAAAATTCAGACAACACATTTTTGCCAAAGTTGGTCATACAAGTAAGATCTGCTGACTGCTCTGTGCTGTTGCTGAAAACCATTCTTCCAATCCGAAGAATGTTATAAATTAACTTCACTAAATATAGCCCAAACTATGACATGTTTTTGCAAACAGGTTTGCAAAGCAGGTTGCTATAAAAAGAATCTGAACTAAATGAGTACTAAGTCCTTCATTCTTACAAAAATACGTACTACATGGAAATGTTAAGGTTTACTGGTAGACATTCCACCAACCTAGTCCAAAGTGTAACCAGCGCCGGAATTCCTAAAATCACTCAGAAGATAAATGGCAGTGGGATGTGGTACGAGTTGCACATGCTCCACATTATTGTCTAACCAAAGTATGTATTTAAGTGTAATTTGATTAAATTACTGAAAGATTTGTGTCCTGAGACAATAGGCCAAATGCTGGCTTGGTTATCCATCTTTCCCAAAAGGCTGCATGTACTGAGTTATCCACAAAAGCAGCGTTAACATAGATCTGTATTCTGCCAGTCTGTGTATTCTTTCAGGCAAAGTAAATTTTCCTCTATAAAATGCTACCCTGATGCAAAGCACAATCACATCAATGGGAGTCTTCGTTAGTAGACTTCACGTTTGTCTTTTGTGGTGTATTCCATCCTAGGGTTAGAAAAACATTTCAGAAGGAGTTGGGCCTTATCATATGTTGAATACGTGGGCATTGTGTTGATTTTAAAAAGGCTCAGAGGGAGTAATGTTACTGGCAATTACACAGCAAGTTATGACAGAGCAGATCGTAGATCTCCTGACTTCCAGTTCTGGATTTCAACCATGGTAATCTTCTTGTGTCATATAAATCTCATGGCAAGCTTTGCATAGGAGTTACGTGGTGTTGTACTCCATATACAAAGGTATTTCCATCTTGCGTGAGTTCATCTTGACCAGCCTGTCTGTAGTTCCCAGAAGCCCCACAGAGTGGGCTGCTTCCAGTGTTTTGGGGAACTAGATTGAGATGAAAAGGAAAGCACAATTTTCATCATGCCATTGAAGCACCATTAAATATTAATTCACATGAGGTGAACCACGCTCTGGTGAGTAATCCAGGTGTTTTGCTGGAGTTTGATGCTGGCAAGAAGAATAAAAGCCAAGAAGAGGGATGTATGGTAGAAGTTTCACTGAAGAAACATAGACTCACTGTTATTTCGTGTGCTTTGTCTGAAACATAGGCATCTTTTCTCAACTGATTGCCTAAGCTTTCTTTGTAGCTAATGAAGAGAGTGCCACTTCCCAAACATATTTACCTCTTTTGGATATAGATGGCTCTAGCAGAATATTTTATCCACTTGAAAAAAACTCTGTATACAGACAATTATAAAAAGCAATAGTCTGTAGAAAGCAGTTATGTTAAAAACAATGAATTAAAGCTTGGAATTGGATTTAAAAAACTTGTTAAGAACAGGCAAAAGTCACAGACTCTACTGTATATGTACGACTTGTTTATAATGATTCACTGTCTGTCTTTGAACCAGGTACTTTTAGTGTTTGCCAAAGAAGATAACCAGAGTAACGGGTTCTGTTGGGCTTGTGAGAAAGCTGGATTTCGATGTAATATTGCCAGGACACCTGAATCTGCGCTAGAATGTTTTCTCGATAAACACCATGAAATTATCATTATTGACCATAGACATTCCAGATACTTTGATGCAGAAGCATTATGCAGGTAGGCACCATTTCAGTATAATTAATGCATAGCTATATAGTTAACATATCGTGAAAGTTTTTTTGCTTTTATATGACGCTTTTATAAAATTTATCAAATGCTGCTGTTTTTTGGACAAATGTCCACTTGCAGAATTGATTAATGTTATCTCAATGCTGTTCTTATGATAGCTGCAGCATTTTTAGTTGTTTGCTAGGACATCCGAAGCTTGATCTGGCAAGGAGGCATAGCATGTAAATTTGTTGCCATAATGAAGTGTTTTTTTCAAATACCTGGTTCCATGTTTGCATGTCAAATTAACTGCAAAGATCACATGCCACCAGGCAATTTAATGAATACATTCACCTTATTAGCATTCTGAATTTTTTGAAATGTCACTTGCTGTTGAGTAACACCAGATGCAAGTAGGCAATGTTTTGTGTACGTTTCCATACCTACAGCATCTGAAAATCTGTTATGAGGAGCAAAGTTTCAGACTGACTCCAAAAATACTTTCACAAACTGCTGTAAAGTATGGAAAAAAAGGGAAAGGATTTGCCATTTTGTGTGTCTCCACAGAGATTTGACAGGCAGTGGTGCCTTGTTTCAATGACTTTCCAGTGAAATACCCCTTGGGAATGTGTCTAGACTAAATAAAAGACTGTGGGGTGTGAGTGGTGGGGTCAGATTATGTACCGTGGGTGAGTGTGGTGGGTTCAGGGCACTGGGACAAAGGCTTTTCTCCTTGCTGAAGGAAAGTAATTAGATAAGATATTTGTCAGGCAAGACAAGACAGCAGCACCGTTCCCCTTGTTAAATTTTTACCATTCTGTCCCAGAATAAAGTGAAATGCTCCTTAAATTAGTGAGGCCAAATCCTTCAAGCAAGTCCATTATTGCTAATGCAGCATCAGTATGAGCTTCACGCCATTTCAGTGGGTAGAATTTTTGCTGTTCCCCCGACAGTATTTGAGGTTTAGATTAACATACGTTCTCTGTCCTTTTTTTTCCATGGAGTCTCAGACATTGCTGAATTTATTCTCTTTTCTTAGTGATCCTGCAGGCTTGGGATTCAATCTTTTTTGTTGTTGTTAAAGCAAAGCATTTGAAAGAGGTATTTTAAGAAAAGTAGTGTATGAAGAATCTGTACAGTCATGGTTTCTGAAATGTGAACTTTAAAAAATGTTAAATGATCCTGCTTTTTATTTAAAGGTCTATCAGAACAACTAAACCCTCAGAAAATACAGTCATTATTGGTGTAGTACGAAGGTAAATACTCATCTTTACTTTCAAATTTGATGAACAAAATGTGAATCTTATCATTGTAAATGTAAATACTATAGTAAAAAAAAAACAAAACCCTTGAATTAAAACTTCTTACTTTGCTAATGATAATGTGATTATATCATATGGAGTTTTCAACACTGTTGGCCACAGGACTGGGATAGGATTTTTGATTTCTAGTTTTTGCTAAAGTGGTCTCACTTTGTTTTGGTGTTTGTTTTTTCCCCTCTCCTGATCACTGGAGGTTTTAGGAGCATGATTCAAACAACCTCTGCAACACCATGTGCAGAACTGTGGAACTGCCTCATAGATCTATATTTTGATATTAACAAAAATAACACTTTGAATCTCTCTTGATCTTTCAACCTGATTAATCACAGCACAAATGGGAGATCTGTTGAGTTATTAAAAAAAAAAAAAAAAGTATAGAACAATTAGAGCAGTGAAAAGTAGCATCTGACCGTGGAAATTCTGTAAATAAAAAAGACTGCTAAGACATCTCAGTAAAGCAGTGCATGTGTTTTTCCTCCTCCCCCTCTTGAATACACTACTTACATATCATTAAGTAATGTAGAAGTAGCAAAAATGCAATATATTTAACTTGAATTTAAAATAATTTCCTCCAAGTACAGTTTTGAGACTTCATTTCTCAGAAAATTTTATTCTGAAATCCAATTCTGAGGTGTTGAAATTTCCCATTAACAATGCTGTTTTCCACCACCATCTGTAGCGAACAAAAGACCCTAGTTAAACATTTCAAGGGATTCCATTGTGAATATAGTCTTTATTGTTTTTATGTCAGGCAGTCTTATGACTATGGAAACCATAGCTTCTGCAATCAGAATTGTCTCTCATCAAAGTAATACAAAAGAAAAGAGAAGAAAAGGAGCAGGAGAGAAATAGCAAAGTAACTCAGGAGCTTCTTCCCTTACTTCAGAGAGAAAGACATCTGTGGTTCTGTGGGCCAGCAAGTCCTGTTTAAAAGCTAGGAGATTGGAAGCTGGGTTGCTGACTCAATTAGGAAGTTGCT
Organism: Chauna torquata; assembly: GCA_013399475.1. NCBI lineage: Eukaryota > Metazoa > Chordata > Aves > Anseriformes > Anhimidae > Chauna > Chauna torquata. The sequence goes on along the minus strand of VXAL01010385.1, from coordinate 398,799 downwards.
CAAAAGGATTTTTTCCCTGCAATTCATTTTGTCTTTTGAAACTGTTTGTATTGTGTGTTGGGACAAGATAATAGGTCCCTGCAGTGACAAGATCTCATAAGCCTGAGTTCTCAAACTTTTCAGATGTGTCTAGTATCCCTGTCTAGTGCAAACTTCAGAAGTAAGTTTGCCTTTCACTGGGACCGAGTTGATTGTTTCAAGTTCCTGTGTGCTAAACACATGCCTTCTGTAGTTGCTATTTAGGATTTCACAGAGTGAGAACTTTCACACATTTCCTTTCGTGCTGCAAGAAGCATATTTGTGAAAAAGGCTGACATTTAGCCAATAGCATATGGGGGGGCTTCTCTCTGAGGATTATCTTCCTTTAGTTTCCTGCAGTTCAGTTTTTTTTTTTTTCGCTGCAATATGCCTGCTCTCTTCCTCTATACTTTTGTGAGGCAGCATTACCAAATAGCTGGCATGAAGAATGGAGGTAAGTTTTCTGACACCTGCCCTTGTCTCTCTGCTTAATCTTGGGCAAACCTTGTACTTTACTAGGCATCATTCTCTTCGTGCATAAGAAACAAGTGCATGGAAAACAAAAACAAGAGGTGCCATAAGATCCAAAATTTCAAACATAAATAAAAGCGATTGTGCTATCCGCTAACCTTGATGAGCTTCCATCTTCTCATTTACTGAAATTTAACATAATGACCTGCCTTCCAGATTCCATTCATACATTCACATATGTTTGAGTGTCTTTTAACAGTTAGTATAGCCAAGTTTTTCCGAATGATTCGGGTATCTCATTTTAGGAGTACGTCATCCTGAAGTATCCTACTAGCAGGTGCTGGGTAGTCAACACTAGAAAATTCATCCTCATTCAGGCATCTTGAGTTGTCCACCTAAGATTTGGCATATACAGATAACAAGTCATTTCTTAAAATTCGGCCATGTAGACTTTCAGGAGTATCTTTGACTAGGGACAGCATAAACAACAAAGAATCCAGTACCAAAAAGGAAGGAACAAACCAACAATCTAGCTAATTAAAGTGTTTGAAGCATTACTTTTTTTGTGATCCAAGAAGCTCATTACTTACAAATAGGAAGATAACATGTTGGCTTATCTGTGCCAAAGATGTAAGTTTGTAATAAACAAAAAATGTTTGTAATGTCCCGTAAGGATTTAGCCATATTAGCCTTTAATTGACATCTGGGGTACAGGTATGTCAATGGCTTGAGAAATTGGGTTTCAGCTGATTATAAAAATGACCTCTGACTTTATTATCCTTCTTTAAAAGGCATGCTGACCGTGAAGAGTCATCAATATTGCCCCTGATCTCTGCTGGCTTCACAAGGGTATGTATGTTTTATAATCCACTAGATAGCTCTGACATTCCAAAACTGTCATGGAAGAAACAATACTGAAGTGTGACTGTCCATGAGTGTTTGTATCAGTAATCCAACCTGTAAATCTTGTTCGTACTGCTCATTCTTACATATTTCCCAATTCTGAACTACTATACACTGGTAGAGATAGAATAATGCTGATGAAGAAGGTGGACATTCTCAGGAATACCAGAAGTGGTACTGAGACATTTCTTTATTACACATTCATTTCAAAATAAGTATATGATGCTCTGCTTTAAATGTTGACATTAGCAAAATTGACTAATTACTGTAGCAGAGCCGAAGAGCAGCTTGCAATGACAACAGAATGTGCTATGGGAAATCTCTTCTATCAAATGCCAATTCACATCTGTAACAGGCTGTAAACAGGCTTCAGACACCGTCAAGTGCTATTATCTATTGTTTGGAGGCACCTGAAAAGTGTTACATTGAATCTGTTTCTTGGCAACTATTCCAATTAAGCAGGAAAGGTGCTTATTAGTGTGTCAGTTAAGTGGATTCCTTATTGCATTAAGCTGACAATTGAACAAAAATACGCATGATTTATCACTGTAATTCAGAGTGTTTTGGTTGCATGCTCACCAGATTTTTTGCTATCCCATCACAATCCATTTGCACCCATTTGCTTATTTGTAGTAAGGTCCTAATACAGGAAATGCTAAAGCCTGAAAATAACTGTGCTTGTATGCACAGAGTCATTCCAGTGGGCACATAAGTAATCCGACACAGGTTCTGAATTATTTATAGATCAGAGCCTTGGAGATTGGACTAATGGCAAAGCGTAGAAAGGTTTGTTTAGCAGCCTTGATGTGGTAGCTTACCTTTGAAAATCCCCCCTTTTTAATTCTCTATCAAGCAAAAGAAAGCAGAGCCTCATACCCTTGAGTACAGAAATGTGTGTTAATGAAATATTTCTAATGTTTTATTTGCAGAGATACGTAGAAAATTCCAATATAATGGCCTGTTACAATGAGTTAATTCAGCTGGAATTTGGAGAGGTGCGGGCACAATTCAAACTGAGGTAATTTTACCAAAACCATCACCAACAAAAATTGCCAATTCAGCCATATCCCTAAAAGAGTATTCATTTTACTGTACTGTAGTTAATTATGGAATGTCAGTTAGCTAAAGAAAATATGTTAATCCTTAAAGTACAACTTTATTCAGTATGGAATTACAATAGCTTATTAGCATATGCAGTAAGAATTATGTGGATTAAAGCTAATCAGATGTCATTTTTTGTCTCCAGGGCTTGTAATTCATTATTCACAGCATTAGAGAAAAGTCAAGAAGCCATCGAGATCACAAGTGAAGACCATGTAATACAGGTTCGTTCCAGTCATTTTTATAAGTACAGAAAATTGCTCTGCGGGCTGACAGTATTTTATTTCATTCATGATTCCATTTACTCTTTTTTATGGTGCAAGAATCTAACCTGACTTAATGGTTCTAATAAGGTTGGAGTGAGTTTAGCTGTACAGTAGAATTTTCTCCATTTAAAATATCTTGCGTAAGTCAAGTCAATTTTAAGTGAGACTTGTTTCTGAAAAAATAAGAATTAACTCTTTTGTTTTTATTTTTTTAATGATTCTTTTANCCAACTTTTTTCAAATGTAACTGTCTCTTAAAAATGGAAAAGAAATTGTGCTCAGGTCTGCAGTCCTGAAAAACATCATCTTTCTAAGGGAGTTAGTTCCATCCCTGACTATGAAGGCTGTGAGGAGTGATTTTATTATCAGTAAAGAGCCGGAGTCCAAGCCTCTGGGAGTTGTAATGTGCATATAAACTGTATCCTCTTGACCCAAATCTTGATGATGGCAATTTCATTGAAGGATGTGCTTTCTACATCCCTTTTACAAAAAGAACAGAACATGTCATGAAGTTTGGAAATAGGCTTTTTCAGATCAAATTTTGTTGCTCTGCAGACAGACCCAGAGTACAAGAGAACTGACATGTGCAAGAGTCCTGGAGCTCCAGCAGGCAGGGCTTTCTTTAATAATAGGCTGGAGGAGAAATGCTAGGAGCAGAGAGCATGCAGTGGCACCCTTTCCATATCTGTCACATTGAAACATTACAAGTTGTGAAGTGTTCAGATCTTGTTATCATGGGACCTGTGTCTGCAACTCAGCTAGTGAGAGAGTCGTGAACGTGTGGGCTATAGGTAGCAGTTTTTAGTTTTGTTGAGCAAGGGCCAGAGAATTACAGTGAAATGCAACATTCAGCTCAGAGAGAAAGTTCCTTTCTTAGCTTGCACTTTTTCCAGTCTGTTTGGCTGAGCTTTGCCTGGATAGGGGAGTGGTGATGGTTTGCCCTTCCACACAAGAAGGTGAAGAATTTGTCGATGGATAAGTTTAGTGTTCCTATGGTATCCCACCATCTAATTTGTGAATTTTAGGAACACTGAGGTAGGTTTGAGATTTTTAGGGTCGAGAACTGAAAAAGCTCATTTTTCAGGGTTTTGTCTGTCAAAACAGTGGGTATATATATAATACTCAGCTGTTTCCATATTTTCCCTCTCTTTGCTCACATGCACACACTCTGCATGACTGTTCTAGCATGGACATTCCTGTTTTTCTTCACAAAATAAAAGCATTTAGATATCTCTTCAGGAGCAATACATACAGAGATTTATTTCTAGTTAGGAAAGAGGCACCTAAGTTTAGCAAATAGATTAGAAGGGATTCTGTTGTGCTTTAAGTATTCTGTTGAATGCTGTTTTGTTTGTTTTTATTTCACAGTACGTCAATCCTGCATTCGAAACAGTGATGGGCTATCAAATAGGTGAATTAATAGGAAAGGAATTAACAGAAGTGCCTATAAATGAAAAAAAAGCTGATTTCCTAGATACTATTAATTCCTGCATAAAGATAGGAAAGGTGAGTAATGGCATTGTATTGCTTCTCATTTACTATTTGTAAAAGTTATTGTTGTCCAGGAATGACACATGACATAACCTGCAGCTTCACAGACCCATATAGCATTTGCAGCTTGATTACTCAGACAAGACAAGGAAGTAAAAAATGTTCATTTTTAAGGCTTCTTCCTCGTTAGTTGTTTGGAAGAGCTATGAAAATTATTGACTTGCTCTGTTTATTTGTAATATATGCAGTATATAGCAAAAGGTGTAGGCATACCAAAGAAAATTGGGATGAAAGCACGTTACCCAGAAAGATGCAAATAAGAAAGGAATCATGTGGAAGTATTTTAACATGAAATGCAGAAGTTGCTCTGCAACTTCAGAATGTAAAAGTATCAGAAAAGACATTTTCAGTATCACTTGAGAATGATAGGTGGTGTCAGCTGCCAGCTGCAAATATCTTTTATCCTGTAATGACATGCTAGCTGTCTAATGGATTTCCATTAGAAATGTTTGTTGCACCAAGAAAGTACACGAGAAAGTGCAGCTGGCTTCAAGGGAGGTCACTGGAGAGAGGCATCGCTGTTTGCCTGGTAGCTCCGCAGTGTTCCTTTGGGACTGTTGTGGCTGCAGTGTGAGGATCTAGGAGCTTTCATTTGCGTTTTGACAATGAGCTGTGAATGCTTCTGGTGTCCTCGAACATGTCATAGTACCATAGAGGAAGAAGACCGTGGAGGTAACAGAAAGATTTAGGAATTGGTGTGTTTGTAGATGTCATGGTCTATACTCAGACCTGAGTCAGGGTAACTAATTGGGTCATACTGACTGTCTGCTGGGAAGCACCATGTTATTGACACAATGCAGGGAGATGCTAAAATGAATCATGGCGCGCTCTGTATCCAGGCAGTGATGCAAAAGCACCGATGCAAAGTTGCGATGAGTCATACTGTGTAAATCAAGGTACTAACACAAGCATTCATTAACAAAACCTGTGCTCTGGACGCAGATTGCATGTGCATTTCAACAAGAATGTGTCACTCATTGTCACTAATTTCTATGTGTATTGGTCTTTTGGAAGAGATCCAAGCAATAGACAATAACTTGGAATTTGGTGATTTGTACCTCTGTTGCCTGACCAAACTTATTCCAGTAAATGTGTGTAATACAAAACTGATGTTATGAGGGAGTATTTATTAAGTTATAATTCAGATACATTAGACACATCAGGCTTTAAAACCACCACATCAATTCTCAAGATATGAAGTGATCGAATTTTTAATATTTTAGTGTACTGATAAAAATGTCTTTAATAATGGAAACATATTTCACTCTATGAATGATAGAAATCTAACCCTAATCCATCTCTTTCCTTGCAACATATTTCTCTCCTGGCTCTAGGACTTCCAACTGTGATGGCTAATGAAATACTACTTATTAAAACCTGTCTGTCTGGAACAGCTTAAACTGTTTTAAGTGGATATGTTCTGTTTGCATGTTTTTGTATTTCCCTTTGGAACATTTTACAGTGTGCAGTCTATGTAGCCTTACATTTATGTATTAATAGAAAAATGTATTACAAATGAAATTATTACAGGAAGTACTTGCAAGTAGAGTTTGACTGTGCAGAGCAACTTTTGAAATACTGCAGCCCTCTGTAGGTGTTTTAGTTTGAAATGATTTGTGTCAAGATGTTACAGCATTTTCAGAAGTGCCTAACTTTTGTCTGGATCATTCTGATTTGGTCTGTTTGTTGTTTTCAGGCTTGTGATTACTTTATATCCTAAATTTAAAAGACTGCTTCCCATTACAATAAACTATGTATTCATTGCTGTAGGTCATAGCATACTAAAAAGGCCAACTGTGTTCTGTGATATTCTCCTCTCAACAGGTTTTGCTTTTCTGTTTTTGAATAAATGTGATGCTCTAACAAAAATACTAGAAAGTAAGATTTGCTGATCTTTAGAAAAACTAAACTGTAGAAAATCTACATCTAGTCTTTAAATGGAATTTAGGAAGATGAACTCCTGTAGCAGTTCCCTTCTTGTGCTGACAAACATCATGCTGTGAGCAAGTTCAGTATATCCAAACACGAGTTGATAGGCATTATGCGCAAAAATTGCTAATTGCATGATGCATAGTTACTTGTGGGTCAGGATGTTGTTTCCCTTAGTAAAAAAAAAAAAAAAAAAAGTAGTTCTTTTTTTTGTTACTATAGCTGGCTATAGTTTGCAAGAAGCCAACATTATCGAAAAGCATTTTCACCTATCCATACTTAAGTTAAAAAACAAGTTGCACTTTTTCATTATTCTCTTTCATGATTCAAATTACATCCATTAAGACGAAATTTGCAGTTCTGTTTCTGACTAGAATTCCTGCTGCCTCTGATCTCTGCGGTTTGACACAAAAAAGCTGTTTAACTTAGTTTCACTTTTTCTAAAGTGAGATAGTTAGCTATCAATAAATCAATTCCTCTCACTCCTTGGGAATGATGTGCAAGATAGCTATCTTTATAGAGGGAGTGGGAGAGTGATCAAGCTCTGTGACAGAGGTCTGTGGCAATTCCTTCCTAACTCAGAGCTACATTCTGTGCAATTGTTTTTATGACGCTTCGTGCTTATTTTAGTTTGTTCTGTTTTCTACAAGGAGATTGCTGAATGTTGCTGTCTAGTGCGAGAAGCCCCAGATTTAAAGGGAAGGCTGAATCTGGGGATTACTTGCTATGCATGAATGAATTATTTTGGTGGATAGATGCATACCAGGGCCTTCTGAATGAAGTCTTAAATCGCAGCATTGATTCCTAGGATACTCTACAAAGGGTGAAACTACTATTTTCTTACTATGTATGGTTTTTACTCTGCATTTGAACCTAGCCTGACAGGTTATGCAGAAGTGACTGATGACTGTATTCATGTCGCTGTAACACAGTCATAAAGATGAGCCTGACTGACAGCACGTCTTGTGAAGCAGCTCTTCTCTGTTGGATTGCTAAGAGAGGCTCTGTGAGAGCATATGGTGTTCTTAAAATATGTTTAAGTAACATCCCTGTGAGAACTTCACATTCCAGCAGGAGCTTGGCTTGGACCTCCTATTTTTCAGAATTCTGCTGACCTTTTCCCTCTCACATTTCCTGCCACAGTTTCACGGGTTTTAGACATTCACAAGTTGAAAAATCTATCTGTTGACTATGAAGAGCACATCGGTGAATAACTCAAACCTGTCTTGAAAAGCATGCACTTTCAGTGCAAGAATTATCCAATCTGTACCTTGTGACTTCAACCCTTTGTGCGTATTCTGGCTTTATTACCTGGGTTAGAGATCAATTACTCATCTCTGCCTCATCCTGGTTGTCAAGAAACTATTGATATGCATACTTTTAATTATGAGAGCACTGAATTTTGTGATGTTTGCTTTATCTTCATTTATATTCCTCATGCAGCTCACAGGAGAAGATACTATGTCTGCTTCCTAATTTGTTATTCACAGTGCTTTTCTCTGACAGATCCTTGGAAAAGCCTTCCATATTTTCTTCTGCACAGCCTGTTACTGTGCAGCTCTCCGCAGGCTGGAGTCTTTATTTGTTGGCTCTATTAGCATAAATGCAAAACTCTTCTCTCTGTACCTGTGCTCTGGCCTGCTTGACTGTGAGATCTGTCAGTCCAGCATAAATAAATATGTATTGATTGCCTCATGAAGGTATTTTCACGTACATTTGTAAGATCTGATCTAAAGTCTGTTGAGCTCAACTGACAGACAGCAACTGGCATGGGTAGTTTGCATTAAGTGAATATGCAATATGGAATTCATTAATTGTTAATCATTTGGTATTTATTAGCTGCCCAGATCAAAATCTGCAGCTTTAAAGAAAAACAAACAAACAAAACAAAACAAAAAACAAACAAAAAAAACCACCAACAACTACTCTAGGGACAGAAACGTGTAGGCAAGATTGTAAACCTTGTCAATGGCCAGGTTACAAAAGACTGGCACAGTTGGAAGGTTTCAGGTTTCTGTGCTGCTGCCAGAAATGACAGGAGGAGACCCAGGGTTCCCAGACTTGTTTTCCCTGAAATTTCCTAAATAGCCCTGTGAGGGGGCAATTCTTGTCCAGGCGCCACATGTGAGGGGAGACCTGGGAAGGTCTGTCAGTGCTGGGGTATGTCTTTGCTGTGGTATTTGTTGCACAGTTTGAGAAGCAGTGTCAGTGGGATGAGGGTGTTTGTAGGGAATGACAGATAAGGAGAAGAGTTTGCTGAAGCTGCCTTTAGCTACACCTGTGTGTGTGGGCATGGGAGCTCTCCTGCTTTGCAGTGTGGGTGTGGGCTCTGCTGCAGGTGGCTAGTTTGGGGCTGGATGTTAGACCGTGATGGTGCCTCCTGGCTTTATAATCATTAAGTAATAAAAGCGATTGTTTTAACAATATTTCACTTAAAAGCATGTCTTGAACAAGGGGGAAGGGTCATTTCCTGAGTCTCATTTGAAAGAGAAGATGATGCTTTGGAATAATTTACATTCTGCACTAGAAAGAGATGTCTCATTTCCAGAGGAAAAAAATGACTTCTCACCGCAAAATGAAAAATTCCTTTCCACCCTGTCTTTTTTTTTCCTTCCATTTACGAGTTCTATCAAAAAAAAAATGATACTGGCAGTGACAATCTGATACTGCAAAAATCGTCTACTTCAATGTTATCCTGAGACCAAAGTGCTTTTAGAGGGGAGGTCAGCAGATGGAAGGCAGAATCCAGTAGCTATTCTAAGGTCTCTTTTGCTTAAAAAAGCCAGAATAAACCTCTGATGTGGTTTGAGACTGAACAGACAGTGTGGAAAGTAAATGCACTAGGATACCAAAGCACTTTTAGTTACAGATATATTTAATGTTAATGAGTGACGTGACTCACAGTGCAGTCCAGAAGTGAAGATGGACAGGTCAGCATAATGGTTTCTCGACACCCTTCCTGTCCTGTGGGGAGACAACACAGGGCGAAAGGCAAGTCAGCGTAGCAGTCCCAGCCATGTGGTGCGTGGTCCAGGGGCAGGGCCCCGGGGTCCCCGCACTGTTAGACCTGCAAGTGTTCCTGGAGCCTCTTCAGGACTGCTGGTCTGGGCTCTCGCTTTTTGCCAGGGCCCTCCGGTGGCCCCCAATGGCATCAGGTGTAGGATTGGGAAGAGAATATGTGGGCTCAGATTCTCTCAGCACCTGGGGGTTGGCGTTGCCATTGGGGCACTCACAGGCTGCCCCTCTGGAAGTTCTCCATGTATTGGCAGTGACACAGCAACTCACAGGTTAGTTATAGAGGAGAAGTTTGAGGGTGAGCACAGTTTAACCAGTCCTGACCCTTAGTCAAACTACCATAGTCACTCTCTTTCTGCTGGACCATCAGCCTTCCTGGTGAAGGTGACCCCAACATGCTCAGGGATTTCAGAAGCAAACGGTGTGTACAACTTCAGACTTCGAACTACCACCTGTTACAGTGCCAAAGATCAAAATCCAGTGCCCTTCCACATGTTGGTAGGTTTGTTAGAATTGGAAGGATGACCACCATATGTAAGAGTAACAAAGTATTTCTCAAATTTTCTGCTAATATTTTAAGAAAAAAAAAAAGAGTTAAACTATGCTCTATGCACTAGGATTATTTGGAACTTATATTGTTTGATCTTGTAAATAAAAAGCCAGGGTATCAGGAAGACATTTCTGAGGAATTCTGTAGTGACTTCAGACTCGATTGAGATAGCATCTGAGTCAATATCATCTTCATCACATTGCTTCTTATCGTCTTATGTTCCTCTGATGTATTCTTTGCCTTTGTGACTCTTAAGGGTGAACCCTTAGGTTTTGTATTGTAAAACAGTTTTCAATGAAAAAAGGTATGAAGCTATAGCTTCTCTTCCTGTTTTATCTGACCCCTCCAAGTTGCCAAATGAAGAAGAATATGTAGAAAACCATATCTGGTTTGCTGACTGCATCTTGAACTTCCTTCCACTTGAATTCCTTTTTCAGGAATGGCAAGGAATGTACTATGCGAAAAAGAAAAATGGAGATAGCATTCAACAAAATGTGAAGATATTACCTGTTGTCGGACAGGGAGGGTAAGTATGAAAGCTAAAGCCATGATCTAGGTGTGAATCAAGGTTTGGTTTAGAGTTCAGTTACTTTCAGCAGGCATTGGATTATCCTGTTGCTCAGTATAAAGGACATTTATTCAAAGAAGGGAGCGTTAGACCTCTGCATTTAATTCCTTGAGGGTAAAATCAACTTTACATGCTGTGTACAGGGAAAGTGAAATTCTCCTAATTCTCCCCAGAAAGGAGCCAGAGATCCAGATGTGATCACTTGTGGCTCTTACTCTTCTAATACTCACTGAAGTGCACGTGCACTGTGTTCTCTTTCTGTGCATTGTGTTGGGAGCACCAGAACCTACATCCTCTTCTACTGCTCACCTGTAGCGTGTCCCTCCGTGCTCACCTAATCATGGCTGTTTTCAAGTGTCTTTCTGTGATGAGGTTACTGTGTGCTTTGATCTTGGTCAAAATTCAAGCATGTCTTGGTCCCCAAGTAAAGCATTTAGAACACACAGGTATATGTTAATTATTGGTACATTTGTGATGAGTACTTCTATACAATATAGAGAAAGAAAGTGGATCAAATCACATGCAGTAGCTGTTTAAAAGCCGCCTTAGGCAACATGAACGTTAATTAAAAGCACTGTGCATTATCTTCAGCCTTGGCTGAGATACTTGTTTAGGAAGTTGTGCCATCATGAAGGAGAGGCTGAATGCAGCTTCTTCATGCAGTTACTTCCTTCAAAAAAGTGTTTTAGGTTGATTTCATCCCTTAGAAGTAATTCATGTTCTCTACTCTCTATCAATAGAGTGAAAACATTTTCGGCTTAATATGCCAAACTTGTAAGACCAATACATAGACTAATATATACTGTGTACATTGTTACTTATGGAAAAATCTAAGACCATTTGAAGCTGGCTTGGAAAGTTTCCTGGTAATCAAAGGTGTAGTTTTCAGTTTGATTGCTCTATCCCTAAATCCTATAGAAGGTTTCAGTTGTTGGACTACACTGTTGCATATTTTTTAGTTATATCATACCTGAAACATCCTACAGTAGCCCAGAAGAAGGCATAGGGGCCAGGGAGAAAGAGGAAGGAACAATCTTTGCAGAAGATGTTTCTATTTTGTATTCCCTATCACGTGCAGCAGAACTGCGGTGGTGTTTTTGTTGTTTTTTGTTTTGTTTTTGTTCCCATTCCCTGCTGAGCCTTCCTGCCAGAACAGGATTTGTCTTATATCAATTTGTTGTTATTACCCATTTTGTGTATCAGCACTGAATTAGAGCTGAGGTTTGGATGGGAATTAACACACTGTTTTTTGCCTACAGAAAGATTAGACACTATGTGTCAATTAGTAGACTGTGCAATGACAACAATAAGGTAAGTGAAAATGGTGATATGCTTGCTTTAGTTTGAGCTCTAAATACTGCAAAATAATGGAAAAGTTCTGACTAACTGGATTTCTCATACCGATTTGTAGGCGGAGAAGACATGTGAACGTGTTCAGGCTGAATCTCAGACAGGTATGACACATCTCTTCTGTCATAATAAGTGGAGAATGTACCTGGGGAAAGAAAGAAGCCAGTTGCTAGTGATCTGACTGAAAATTACAGCTGCACTGAACAGTCTGAACAGTACTATTTAGCTAGCAATAAATTGGGAATCCAGCTCAAAAGGCAGCAAAATAAATACAAGCTCTCTCTACCTGCCACATTTGTCTTAGAAGTGCTATAAAGCAACACACCCTTGAAAATGCAGTAAGAGGGCCCCAGGTTGGTATTGTGGTATCACTGGATTTAGTGTTACGTTTCAGTTGTAGGTAGTGGATCCCTGTGGCAAAATTAGAGACATCAAGGATGCCATCTAGTCAGCATGTTGTTGCGGCTGGTCTGTAGCCTGTGGCATGTATGCCTGCATTGCTTTTAACTGTATCGCGGAGTATTTGCATGTGGGTGGAAATGGAGATCACCACCACTACCATTCATCCTCATCCCACATATCAACACTGCAGTTAAGACATCTTTGGCATCTATGCCACAGGTACTTGTTAACTGTAGTCTTGGTAGCACAGGTTGTATCTGTTGGAGTCTGTAAGGGAGCCGGAATACATTGCCTAGTTTGCTAGTGTGTAGTGTGCTTTGGGACAACAATTCTTTGTGGCAGTTGTTACTTGAGTGAACCCATGTGTGTTGCACAAGTTGTATTCACAGCTACACTTACACTGTGTCAAGAGAGGAACTTTTTCCTCCACACTCTGATAGATCCATTCTGCAAAAACACTTTGTCATCTCTTTCCAGAACGCATGATTGGGATCATGACAATGTAATTGGGCAAGAGTTTAAAAACGAGCTTTCATTGGCCCTCATCTGCTGGAGCATTCTGCTAAATGTCACTCAGCTGCTGTCAGGCTTTCTCTGAGTTTCAGTTCCTTTAACATGCATCTTAGGCAGATCTTACATCATTGTACAATATCATTTTCTCAACAGATATTCAGACTTCCAGACACAAAGACAGGAGGAAAGGATCACTAGATGTCAGATCCACAACATCACGAGGGAGTGATGGTATGTTAAACGAGCAGATTTTTTTTGATTTTTACATATATTCAAATTTTTATGTGCATGCATACATACATATACAAATACAGAGAAGTATGTATGTGTATATGTGTGTATACATACACAGACACTAATAAAATACCAAGTCATCAATCCACAAAAGACCTTATATTTGTGGAATAGCCCCATTTTCTTCTCCTGAACTTCTCTGAATCCTTTTTTGAACCAGTGAAGAATGGAAGGCTATCATCTACCATCCTGCATGGAAGACCTCATGAGATTTAATAGAAATACTTTCAAGTACAAATGGCAAACTCTAAACCTAACCAATTATTACATTTCTTACCTCTTCTCTTGATAAAAATACGATAATTTTCTTACGAGTTTTGTTTTGTTTTCACTATGTTATATTGTGCTTTATCATATCATCCCAACCTTGACAGATGAGTCACATATTCAGAGCTTCTGCTGATACTTGCATAGTTCTGTTAAAGCATGGATCATTACAGTCTAGGCGGCATGCAGTAGTGAAACATGGAAGGAGGTCTGTGGCAGTGAGAATACAATCATGCCCCCGTATGACAAAAATAGTATTGATTCTTTTTCTAAAGAGGTGCTCAGCACAAAGTAACAGAGATGTGTCTGTATTTTGTAGGCAGCACAACATAATTATCTAGAAAAATCCAATCTTGGCCTTTTCTCTACAAAACCAGAATTGCTAACTGATAAAAACATTTGTTTTTCAATTTTCAATGAAGGAGAGGCCAGAACTTCTGCTGTTATAACTTGTCATAGCTTTCTTCACTTCAGAGGAGCTTCACTGATTTACCTCAGCATGGTAGCTGACTCATTATGACTTGTCATGTTGAACCAGGCAAGAAAAGTATCTGTATCCTATAATAACCTAAATGCAATTTTACCTACGTGTGCCTGCCAGTTTATACACACATACATCTATGTAGTCTTTTAACCGAGTATTTCCGTAAATATTTTAATTAGTTCTAATACAAAAACAAAGCCATGATTTTGCCAGGCTGTTACAACTACTTATCTCTAATCTGGATAGCAATGGTTCAGCAAGCATCTCTTTGCCCCTGTGTGTCCCCAGCATAACAAGCACGTGTATGCATTCTGCAGTAGATCTCTTGTGGAGGGCACAGCAGGATAAGCAGTTCAGAAAATGAACCTAGATTTCTCAGCTGAAACCTCCTGCCATGCCACATCACTGAATTCAGGATACTAATTCTGCTTTGTTTCCCGTGCAGGCAGCTCACAAAGGCGGCACTCTTCTATGGCCAGGATACATTCCATGACTATTGAAGCACCTATCACTAAGGTAATGTGCAGCTGTTGCCGGCTTTTGTCAGTTGTGCTGTACTGGAATACCAGGGCACATGGCTCCGGCACAGCATCTAGACTGAGGAGCAAGGCAGTGCTGGCCTCCTGTGCAACTTCTTCTCCTGTTCTACCTGTCCACTGGTAGAGCTCCAAAAACCAGATGCTTTGAACTGAGTTCTCCCAAGCCTGTGTAGCAGAGTGCCCTCCCTGTGGCCAGCCACAGCACGACCCTTTTTACGGACTTTTTAAGGAGGGGACTGGAGCTCTTCCTTCTTACTTAATGCATTGGAAACTCCATTCTGAAACCATTCTTTGTCAAAAATCAGCTCTTTCATAAACTGACAGAGGCAGATGGAAGAAGGGTATACTAAACCCATTCAGAGTAATTTTGAGGCTATGCCTTGAACAGGAAAGTATTAATGAGACTACTGTCTTTAAGGCCATGATCTTGTTCCTAAAGTCAGTAGCAAACACCAGTGTTTTATTAACATCCCTTTCACTTTGCTTTTTCTCCCATGTGTGGATTAAAGTTTTACATCTCATTAGTTGCTATGAGTTTTCCATAATAATTGATGAGAGTGTCTGTTCTTTCTTAAATCACCTTTAAATTCAAAACATGTCTGATGTTAAACTAGGTAATAAACATCATCAATGCTGCACAAGAAAGCAGTCCCGTGCCAGTTGCAGAAGCTTTAGACCGAGTTTTGGAGATATTAAGAACCACTGAACTGTACTCTCCACAACTGGGTACAAAAGATGAGGATCCACATACAAGTGACCTTGTTGGAGGGTTGATGACAGTAAGTACATACTGCCACAGACTGCTATTGATTAATGTTCTGCTGCCCGAAGTTCCTGGTTACCTGATCTTTGTCATCTGGCATATGCTTTGCCTATAAAATTCCAAATTTTCATGAAAAACTGCACACCTCTTCTTGTGTTTTCTCCCCACTCCCTTTATTAATGTAGCTCTAGAACAAAATTGACCAGTTCCTTTGAAGCATTAGTTTCACTAGAATTGGGAAGGAAAAACACTTTTTTTCAATGCCTTTCATTTTAGAAAGGTATAAATGGGAGAGGCAGAAAGAAAGACAGCTAGACATTTATATTTATTAATTAGGATTAGAATGGAATGAATAAAAAATATGTGAATAAAAAGTGTGTGTTTTCAGAAGAATGCAAAATGTTTTTTAGTTGCTATTTCTTGGATTATATTTGAACCTGTAGAGACAGAAAGATCAGTGCTTTGAGCTAAGAACATGAATGTTCACATACTAAAACACAATCATGCTGCACAGAACTCATAATTTAAATAAATAAGGCAAGAAAAAGACTGAAGAAGGCATATACTATGTTATTATATTATCTAAAAAGGAAGACAGACATTGGAAAAAAGAAGCGTTGTACGTGAAGTTGAACAAAGGGCATGTAGCAAAGCAAAAGAGTTGAACCGAAACCTTCAGAGTCTGGAGTGTGGCCCTCCTGATGATAACTAGATGAACTTGGATGAATGTTACCTGTGCCTTAAGGATATGTGTTCCCATTAGTCTTTAGGTTGCATATAAAAGGCTACCTCAGGAAAAAAAGAAGACAGTATGTTGGATGCTCGTGATGTGAACTTTTCAGAGATATCTCAGGGCTATTATTTTCATGCTCAAGACAACTTTGCAGTATCCATTAAAATCTTGTAACAGTTTAAATACATTTTTGCCTTATAAAATAACACAGCAAATGTCTAATCAGGAGACACATATGAGAGACTTCAAGAATTCTGGAAGACCAGAAATGGTTCATACAGGGTTGAATTTACAAACTCAGGAGACAAAATATATTGTTACGTTAACCATAAAAATATAGTTGGAATGGTGATGCATTAGAGTCTCCAAGTGAATCTTTCCTCCTGCTGAATACGCAGTCCATAAACTCAACTGGCTACTCCTTCTTGTGGCTTGTTGGTTCTTTACATACGTTTGTATTCCACTTGTAATTCAGTTCATGGTCCCAGAACATGCAGGTAAAAAAAATTTCAAAATACAACACCCTTACTAAATATAAAACAAATGCTATTTTATGGAGCAATAGAAAAGCTGAGAAAATCCATTTCAGGGCATTTGGAGTTTTAAAATGATTTGGGAGAAATATTTTTCCAGCAAAGGTTCCACTGGAAACAATCTTATTATTCCATTTCATGTTCAGAAGCTGTATCTGAGTAGGGGAACAAGCAGTAGGTTATTGGATTTGAACTCTTACGCAGAATTCATGATGGGAAGGGCATTTGGAGTTCAAAGATGGATTTGCCAGATACAATTACACCTGCTATTTCAACTCTTAAAAAAATAATCTTTGATTCTAAAGGATAAACATCATCTGGTGACCCAAATTCTTGTTTCAGAGCAGTGCTGTTGAAGACTCACTGAGCCAATTATAGCAGTAGTACTCCCTTTCCTTTTAAATTATAAAACTTCAGCCTAATTTACTTACAAATTTGAAAATAAAAATGACTTGTAACAGTTCCTGTAAGCGCAGACATTGCATGTTCAGATATAACATCCACATTTTTACCTCAGCTATGCTTTGGGCACATAGCATAGTAAGTTGCATTCAGAAAGACTGTTTTTTTAATAACCATTTTTTTACATCATGGGCTAAACATTAATGTACAGTAACTAACAGTCTGTGTACATCAAAAGAGGAGGCAGAATTTGGGCCACAGCATTTAGAATTATGAGCTGAAAGGTAAATATTAAATGCATCATTCTGTTAGTTTTAATCCTTCAGCTCAGTTTTCACATTAGGCATCATGCCAGAATTACACCTAGGAGGCACTGAGTTGGAGAATACACAAGCACATGTTCTTCGATAGAAGGGATGCCCCAGAGTAATTTGTTGCTCTGCAATCCCAGCAACAAATCATGAGATTCTAATGCTGCTGAGGTGACCTGATCTGCCAATACCAAGGGGAGGAGAGCAGAAGCGTGTCTCCATCCATGCCCTCCCACCACCCACCTTTGCTTGTTGATGGGAAGTATACAGACATATGGTGCCTGGTTTGTGGCATACACCCAGACCTGGAGTCTGTGTTGTCCAAACAAGGGTGGGTGTGAGCCTGTAATTCCAGACCTCCATCTGCACCTGAGAAATACAAGTTTCTACCTGTCAGAGTTCATATTGCATCCTGCATCTTGCGGTTTCTCATCCGTTACGAACTATATGTAAAACAGGCAAATCTTAACAGTACACACAAATATAGCAGTGACAGCTTTCATGACTGTGATGGGTTGTAATCAGGGTTCTCTAATGTCATTGTGCTATTATTTGTTGTCATCATCTTACAGACCTCTTTTACAATACCCTGCATTTAACTCTCGACTTTCATTGAACAGGATGGTTTGCGAAGATTATCAGGGAACGAATACATATTGTCAGCAAAACGTAAGTCTTAATTTGGCACTTACTGAGATGTTAAGAAATTAAGAAATTTAAGAAATCTGCAAAATGCAATCAGATGTTCTTTTTTTTTATAAACACTGATTGTTTTATTTTTATTTATAAGCATTGTTCTGCAGCATTACTGACCTTTACAGAAATGAGGCTTGCCAGGCATTAGTACAGAAAAGAAAACAGGTACAATGAGTAAAAGTGTGTCTCAGGGTTATTAATAGTGATCTGCAAATATATTCCTCAACAGAAACTCATCAGGTTGCTGGCAGTTTGATCTCTCCAATATCCCTCAATGACATACCCCCACGGATAACACAGGCAATGGAAAATGAAGAACACTGGGATTTTGATATCTTTGAACTTGAGGCTGCCACCCATAAAAGGTCAGTAAACTCAAGGGCTCATAAATTGAAGTTGCTAAAAGTTGACTTAAATGTCATCCTGTAATCAGCTCTTCAGTTTCTCTACTTGTGCTTTTCAAATGGAATTACTTTTATTATCAAAGTCAAATGTTTGAAATTTTCTCATTGTGTATGAACCTATTAAATATTTTTGTTTCATCACATGCTATTTCCTGCAGATTCCCAGTGGATGTAAGTGAACATTATATACTGTTCATATGGTATAGTAACAAAGCAACATCATTTTACAAGCATTCCTTTTCTGTTTTCAAAAACAGAAAAGTTCTATAAATCAAATTGTTATCTTGTGGGGATTCAAATTCAAATTATGTCCAACTGCACACAGAGTAAACATGCTGGTCCTAATTTGATCAGTTGGTATAGATCAAGCTTTATTTTCTCTCCATGTAATTGGGTAGTTTTTATTCCTAAACAGTTCGAACACATCTTTTCAGCAGAATTCTCATTGCCTTTCTCTGGGATTAAAGGAAGGTTTTTATTCTAAAAACTTAACAGGCTACATTTTATGTATAAGATAACTGACAAATATTTACTGATAACAAGTACAGCATACCAATTTCCATCACAGATATTTTCAAAAGCAGATCAGCAGTTTTGATAGTCTGTACTTCATTAGTAGCAAATGCTCCCACTATGACTGTAAATCAATCTTTCTGTTTAAATCCTTGGTTTTATTTCCTGATGCCTGTCAAAAATTCTCCTGTGGGTGTAGCTTCATGTATCATGCTTTGTCTTAGCTTAAAGCTTCTGTGAGATTGTAATTTGGAGGCTAGATCCTGCAATGAATTGACTATCTTAAGCCCCCATCAAAATCCCAGATCCATGAGAGCTTAGAAAGATATTTAAAAACAATGTCTAAACAAGACACCAAGACATTTAATTAACACATATGCACTTCAGTTTTAGACCATGGTTTTACGAGCCAAAAAGAAAGATGGAAAGCATTCAGATTTTTGTTCTTCCTTAAAGTGATACAACTTTAGATTTCTTTGTAAGTAAAGAAATTTGCATCGTTATTTTAGGTTTTTGTTGTTTTGTTTTTTTTTTTGCTTTGCCACATTTTCATTTCTAATGACGTACTATAGATACAGTAATTTAAAAAAAAAAAGAAAAGTTAATGTAGTCAGCGTGATTTACAACATCTAATACGCACATTGCAGTAACTTAAAGAATTAAATATCCCAGGCAACGTACATGAGATGACCAGATAGGTTTCTCTATTCTTATTGATTTGAAGAGACCACAGGAGGACAAAGGAGGTACTTTGTTGCCTATGCTCTTATTAAAGGTATTATAATTAGGATTGCTTCCTGCTGCATTTAAATAAAGGCAATGCATTTATTAAGAGAATGAAGGGGATCTTCAATGAATCACAACCGTGAATATGTTGATAGTACTGTCTTCAAGTCTAAGCAGACATATGGTAGTAAAGCCAAGACAATTCATTAAATCTAAGCTTACTGCAGTAGATGTTGCAGTTCCCTGACACAGAAACCTGGAGAGATCTTTGACAGTGCTACGTGTGGTATTAACAATCTAGCACTCAGGGAGATTTCACTTGAGTGAAATCCCAGTCAGCAGTCCTTTTCATTTGCTTCCAGAATGCTTCCATATCTCATCCTCTATTGCATACAAAGTCGATGAGTGATGGAAGCCTTCAAGTGGGGGGTGTAAAAGAAATGGAGCAGGTCTACAGAGCAGCAAGTATAGTGATTGCAGCATTGCAGAGTATAGATATACTTAACTGTAAAGAAGGTAGTTTAGGAAAATGGCAGTAGTAAGATTACCTGCCTCCTCCAATGCGCTGTGTTCAGTGCACACTGATTTATCTCATTTTGGCTGCAGTCTACATCTACCCAGCATAGACTCCCCAGGCCCCAAAATGTTGCTATGTGAAGTACAGCAGCAATGTAGAGCTTGCTTAATATTCCTGGAAGTGTCCAGGAATGTTATATCCAGCATGTGATAGGAAGGTAGAAGATTTCTACAGATCTGGATTGCAATTCTGTAACAGGCAAGTCCGTTTGCTGATCTGACATGTCTTTGGTTAAAAAAGGTGTATGGATTCATACCATTCATGCGATGTAATACTCTTTCAACCTCATTTATTTTAAAACTTTGTGTTTGTTTTTCTCCATAGGCCTTTGGTTTATCTGGGTCTCAAAATATTTGCTCGCTTTGGAATCTGTGAATTCCTAAATTGTTCAGAATCAACTCTGAGGTCGTGGTTACAAGTTATTGAAGCTAACTACCATTCCTCCAACTCCTATCATAATTCTACTCATTCGGCAGATGTGCTACATGCCACTGCTTATTTTTTGTCTAAAGAAAGAGTAAAGGTGAGTCCACATTTGTAAGAAATAATGTCAGTGGGAAGTACAGGTGTGATTAAAGGAAGATCTCTCAGAAAAGATGCCAAGGCCCAAATGTCTACCTAGTGCCAACCAGTGTGGCAGCTCTGAGATCAAAGAACTGGGCTGCTTTACACGAGCTCTAGGACCTGTCGTATAGTATATGAGGAAGAATGGATACTAGTATTACAGGAATTGAGCTATTCTTGATGAGAGAGTAAGAGAGCCTCCTTTTAAAACAAAACTTCCTGGTATAGTTAAATTTTCTCATATAGGTGAGCTAATGACACAGTTATTTTTGTGATGGTCCCTGCAAATACAGATTTAATAAATCATCATTTCTTATGCCTTGTGATGGTCATTTTGCAGAAGACTCCTAGGACAATATAGGCCGTAAATATGTTTGGTGTGTCTAAAGCTGTGTTACCCACTGGATGTGATGCCCTGAGGCTTAAAGAGACTGCATTGGAGGACAGTGTTGAAACAGATCATTTGTTGAAGTTCCTTGTACCATAATGCCCACTGGTGTATTAGAGCCACTAACAACCAGAATAAATCAGAGCAGCCTTTGTTCTCACACACCCAGAAGGCACACTGGAGTGTGAGAATGGGAATTAAAACAGTTCTTGCATGTGTACGCAGTGGAGTGGCAGTACGTATTTCTGAGTTGTGTTTTTGGATAGAAATTTATTACCCTGAATTGGCCTGCTTAAGGGTAGTGCTAGTGATGGGCACCTGGCTGAGACATTTGTGATTGTAAACAAGCTTCTGACAGCTCATTAAAATTGTAGTAAGTCCCTTAACCTGGAGCTGCAGCTTATTAGTGTGCTCTCCAGAGGCTGACTCACAGATACTATATGCCAAATGGGAATAGAACTTCACTGGATATTTGCAGTCCCTTATTTGCCAGAGGTTTAACTGGTCTTCCCAAGAACATCTATGAAAAACAGACAAGATCTGGAATCATTTCAATGCCACAGAAGCATGACTGCCTCCTCCTTTTCGAAAATGTTATTTCCATTCCTCTGTAGGCATAGCAAAAGAAAAAAATGTTGCAAAGAAGAAGGAGCAGAATCAAAGTTCAAGATTCTCTCTCTATCTTCTCAGAGTTACAGCCCAGCTGCTTTTGTGTTGTCCAGAGTTCAACTTAAGTTAAATACAGAAGGCCAGATTCTGCCACTCAGATTCACATGGAGGTTTTTTCAGTAAATTGAATTCAGTTCTTGTCTGGGAAAACTTTCTGGCTCCCAAATTGAAGCGGTATTCTTAGAATCATTTCCACTTCTGTGCCACAAGAGTTAACATGACAAAGTTAAAATCCTTGACCTGAAGTCAGAGGTAAAGGTACTGTAATTCCCTTCAAAGTTTGTTATGTCACACTCAGGAAATAAGCATGAGACACATTGCTGTGGTCCTACAGGTCAAGTATTCTCCAGTTTCTTGCCCCTTCCCATCTGCACAGGTCTTTTTCAGCCAGACCGAGCACTGATCAGTGTGTCCCTCTCACGAGAACCTGTTCTAAAATCCCTCTCCCCTAACTTTATACCTCAAAAATAGAATCCCCTGAGCAGCAGCTGAAAGAAAGAAGGAAGAAGCTAACACACAGGAGATAGTATTTCAGACAATGGTAACTATGAACCTAGGGTAGAAATACTTCATTGCCTTTTCTTGTTCTCCACGAGACCCTTCTTGCAGTCCTCAATGAATAATACCCTTGCTCCATCAAAGTCAAGTCACTGCTTTAATTTCAGACAGTAAAGTAGGGTGGAGATAATCTTTTCACCTGAGTGAAAAAGTCTGAGTAAAAAGTCTGACCATTGTGAATGGTACAGTCAAAGTCAAAGGCAGCAGAAAATCTGGATGTTAACTCAAGCTAATTGGAATGGATATTATCTGCCCTGCTCCCAGATTCAGCTGGGAACAATTCTTCTCATGTCTCCTTTGGTTTTATTAAATTTTTTAACATAAGTGTCTTGTATTTATGATCCTTCACAAAAAGCCCTGCATAAACACAGCATAAAAGCTAGTTTCAAAATGCGCACAACAAAGTTTTCTGAGACACTTGTTTTTTTCTCCTCTATGCTATTAACACAGTATTAAAACATACAGTATAAAACCTTAAAAGTAAAATAGTTTTGTATTTCACTATAGGATAATTGTAACTAGACATAAAGCAATGACCAATTGAAGTAGACAAAACATGGAGTGCAGCATGGCAAAAGAATCTGAACCTGATACAGAAAGTATAGAAAGAGTGTCATGTAATTTTTCCATGGATATAAACCATCAAAAATTCTTCACAGAATTCATATTAGCTGTAGCCCCAGGACACTATTATAGAACTGGATGTATGTGAAATATTCTTTACAAATCACAATCCTAGCCAACATGTAAGTGGAATGTGATTAGGACACATTCAGTTTCCAAAAGAAACGAAGGGGTCTGGTGGAAACAGAATAATTTTTAGCAGACTTAGGTGTATTTCCAAGCCAAATGCCCTAACTCAACTGAAGGTGGTTTATGTGTTGTTAGAAAACACAAACCAATTTATTACTTTGCATTTATTTAATCTGATGTGCTTTGTCAAAGGTGTGGCTAAGGCAAAATTTAAGAGGCACAAAATGACTAAAAAAGTCACGCAGTGTTCAATGAAGCTTATAATGAATTTTCCATTGCTCTGTCTAGAACAACTGACCCTTACTGATCTGCAGAGTTCTGGCTTTTCTCCCTTAGCAACTTGGCTTAACCTTTATGGACAGAGTAGGGTTTCTAATGGGTCTGCCAGGAAAACTAAGCATCCTTCTATTTTCAGCAAACTTTGGATCCGATTGATGAGGTTGCCGCACTTATTGCTGCCACAGTCCATGACGTGGATCACCCAGGAAGAACAAATTCTTTCCTGTGCAATGCTGGCAGTGAGCTAGCAATTCTCTACAATGACACCGCAGTGCTGGAGAGCCATCATGCTGCCCTGGCTTTCCAGCTCACCACCCGGGATGACAAATGCAATATTTTTAAAAACATGGAGAGGTAAGCTTAAACACAGGGTCTTTGTCTGCCCACTAACATCTCTCACTTCCTTCTGTGTAACCTAAGATAATGCAAACAAGCATCCTAGAGGAGAGCGTGCCTTGTGGATGTAGCCTTTGTGGAAGTTTGCTTCTAAAACAGTACGGTGCTCCTGCCTGTCCTGCACAGGCTTAGGAGTCATTCCATTGTTTCAGTTCCTCCTGTGAATAAAAAGACAGGCCTTGTCTAAGGAATTTACAGCGTAAATCTTGATGTTAGCAAGTCTAGGAGAATCATTTTGTATTACTGGGCACAGAAGATAAGCTATAGCTGAATGGATATATGTTTGCTGAGTAGAACAAGGATGGAAATAGTCGGGGAGTATCGCTAAAACATTAAATGCCTTGTTGCAATGGGAAGGACAGCGAAGGACTTGCTGTTCTTCTTCCAGCCCAGGAAAGACATTTAGGATGAGGATGACCATTGCCTTGGGCCTGTTCAAGATACAGTAGAAAAGTACTGCTGAAAACTTGGCTGGAGCTTGAACCATGGCTGAGTGTCTGTGCTAAAAGCCTTGGGAGCACACTGGTGTGACATGTCCTGGCAGCCCTCCTGAGTAGCTGGTGCCGCTGCTTCTGCCCAGCTCTTGCACTGTTTCTCCCAGAGATCCAATCATGCCTGTAGCATACAAGTCTCTGCACACCAGAGGGTACTTCATCCAGCATAGATCCAGCTACCCAAGCCTTTCTTACTATTCTTTCTTCCACTGGCACCTCTCAGCAACACAAATGGTCTTTAGCATTTTTGTTAGACTTGTTTTAGCAAACAGCACTTTGTGAACCAGCCAGCATTCTTAATTGTTTCCTTCTTTAAACAGGAATGAGTATCGAACCCTTCGCCAAGCCATTATTGACATGGTCTTAGCAACAGAAATGACAAAGCACTTTGAGCATGTCAACAAGTTTGTCAACAGCATTAATAAACCCTTGGCAGCGCTAGAAGAAAATGGGGTAAGCAACATGGCAAATCCTCCTTAAAATGAGTAGGCAGGGACTGGGAACCCTTGGCAGCAGGAAATATCCATGTGGTATTCTGAGAAAGCTCATGAGAAACATGGAGAAATAGATTAGAAATGTGTCTTTCACCTCTGGATTTGAATGCCCTTCTACTTAACATCATCATCAGCTATTTTGAGGATGAGTGGGACTCACTTGGTTCCTATTAATATTGCAGCACTATGATGTTTTATGAGAACCAGCCATATACTTGGGACCAGAAGCCTGTATATTTTCTTGTTAAAAATGCCATTTTGATGAACCCAGTCACTCCCATGGAGAGAGTGCTAGTGGCAAGACCTGGCATTCTTGTTGGCCATTTCTGCAAAGGGGCCAAGATTTGCCTCACTCACAACGGGAACCGCTGGCAGTGCAACATAAGGGCAGGTATATTGACTGCCATATGGCACATTCTCTGGAAATGAGGGCCCTCAGCTTTCAGTGCTGCCTGGCAGCGTTCATAGGTTTTCTGCCTACTTTCTTTTTTAATCTTTAAAATAGATGATGGTGGCATTATGTATCATATAGACATAATCAATAGCCATCTGGAACCCCATGGACACAATGAAATTGCCTGTTAGGAACTCATTCTGAAAAACCACACCAGTTTCAATAACAGCTTCAACCAGCAGTTTTGTTGCCAGTAAGAGCAGCGTATAATTTTGTTGGAATGGTTTTTGCAAAGAGAAGATTTTCAGAAATGGTTATAATAAAGTTTGCAACAGTGGCAATGTCCTGTAGGAGCTGTAATGGTTTTCTGTGTTTTCTTACCATGTTTTTTTAGAAAGCCACATTTATGACTGTTGTGTGCAGTGGGGGAGGGCAGTCTTTTTATTATCAGAAGGTGGGAGAGACAGATCGTGTTCCTCACCCATCAGAAGCAGGCTGGAGCTTAACTGGAGGAAAGTACCTTTGTCCACAGGAGTATATGCTAGAATTAGCTTTGTTCTTGGCACCCAGTGATGCTAACGAGAACTACATGAATGTGGAGCCAAAGTCCCAGTAGGATACTGGTTTTACTGATTAAACTAGGAGAAAGGCTGTTAATTCTGTGGCTGTGAAGTATTTTTCCCAGGCAGCTCCATGTCACAGAATATATTAAAGTCACAGACGAGTATTGTCGATTTCCGTGGGTGCTGTATTGGACCTTGTGTAATTATTCACTGCTCAGGACACATCTACGCTTTGTTTTAAGTGCCTGTTCACTGCTACCAAAACCTAGAGCAGACCAGAACTAGTTTGTGTGTGTTTGTCCTTAGATTGATCATTTAATAGCTAAGCCTTTGTTATCACAGTTGGTCTCCTACCTATTAGAAATAAAGGAAGGATGGTGAAAAAACATGCTTAAATCGTAAAGTTGTTGTCAGAGGGTACCAAATGACAGGACTGCCACCATCTCTTCAACCTAATGGTTCCATTTATTTGCACGTTATGATGCAGTCAGGCCTTAATTGTATCATCAGACTGTTTTTCGCTGAGTCCTCTCTGACTTCAGACTCCCTTCATTGCCCACTGTCTTGTCTTGCTGTTTTCAGTTCTCACCCACCATTCCACTCCTTGGCTTCTCACTAGCTCTGCCTCTCTTCCTCCTACTTTTCCCAGCACTAGCTTCCTCATTCACCACGTCCCTCCTGTTTCAGCCTTCGTCCCCTCTTCCAATGGTGTTGGCTTGCTAGTCTTCTCTCTCCTTCACAGTTCCCAGGATTTTTGTGCCCCTGTACTTGTTCTCTTCTCCATTTTTGCATTCAAAACAGGCAACAAACCCCTCTTCCCTGCTGCTGTTTTTCTGCAGGTTTTGTTTACTGCAAGTAGGGGAGAGACAAGCTCCCTGTTCTTAGTTATAAAACCTGGATCTGGACAGTGTCTGCTCCAGCACAGCCAAGAACTACAGTTGCAGCAAGAGTCCTGTTCAGTCCCAGGCTCCAGCAATCCCTATTGAATCTACACAAACCACATTTTTTTTCCAAAGTTTGTAACATGTCCAGCAGCTTTTCAAAGAGATGGTGACTGGCTTACCCCAAAACCATCCCTCCAACTAAATTCCAGGTCCTCACTCATAAAGATGTGAGGGTATTAAAAAAGAAAGAAATGGCAGTAATTTTTAATATTGGCATGAAGAGCTTGTTTCCCCCAGTCTCATATTTAGAAGCCACCAAACCATTTTTAACGGCAATTTGCAAGAAAAAAAATCTTTGCCTGAGGCGGACACCTGGTGGGGAAACTTCAACCAAACAACTTCAACTGGCAGTTATGAACAGTATTAAACAAAATCTTCCAATGTGAAGTGTCAGCCTGCAGGCTAGCCTACAACCATAGCTGTAGATGATGAAGCTGTTTCATTGCAGATATTTTTTTTAAACATACATATCTATTAATTCATGATTGTGGAATTTTCCACAGAACCAGATTTTCTTGTAGAACAGTTTTAAGAAATAGCATGCTAATACATGTATTTGGATGCCCGATAAACATTTTTTGTTTTAGGATGTTTTAATGGAAACATAAAGCCAGCAAAACGGATGGAAAACTGTGAGAGTAAATGTTTCTCTGCTGAGTTCCTTGATTGCAACAAACAAGAA
This sequence comes from Chauna torquata, assembly GCA_013399475.1. NCBI lineage: Eukaryota > Metazoa > Chordata > Aves > Anseriformes > Anhimidae > Chauna > Chauna torquata. The sequence continues at coordinate 371,742 of VXAL01010385.1, read as the reverse complement.
AAAAAGAACGGGGAGTAATTCTTAGTAGACTACAAGCAAGAGAGCTAGCCAGGAAAAGCCAGGACACTTCTCTCTCTGCACACAATAGTCTGCAGATGAAGGAGCTGTTTGGCAGCTACTTTATTCATCCTGGTGCTACCATACTGCATCCCTGCTCAGCCCCCACTTTAGTCTGGCACACTAAGGACATATTCTCCAGTCAGAAAGAAAAGGAGTAAAAAGGGAGTAGATGAGGGAAGAAAGGAGGATGAGTAATGGGTATATCTGATAGAAGCAAAGAGGAAATGATGGGTGTTGTGATGAGGAAAGAGGACTAAGAGGAGCTGCAGAAGCCTGTGAAGTAGGGGAGGCAACACAGAACAGGGCAAGGGTGAACTCAAGAGATTACCTAGCCCATCCACTAAGGCAGGAGTAATTTTACCTACAGTACTGCTGAGAAATGGCTTGTGTTTACAGCTGTCAGAAATCTGCAGGGATGCAGACAGTGCAGCCTCTCTGGGGACCTGCTCCAGCATTCAATGCAGGAGAGGAAGGGACATGGAGGAGAACAAGGGAGCTGCTGCTGCTGGGTGCGGCACACCACTCTGGGGCGTGCAGCTCTCTAGGGCACTTCGTCCTGCTGGAGGGCTCTGACCTGGCCAGCTCAATGTGCAGAGCCCCCTTGCAGCCCCAAGTAGTGGGGTGCAGCGGCTTTTTGAGCAGCAGTATCCATCCAAAGAACCACACTCATCTTCTTGCCCATTAGGGAGAGCTGGATAGCTGCTGCTACCTGGGCCTGTACAATCAGACAGTAAAAGTAAGGACAGTGACATATAGAAATCAAAGTTCAGTTCTGCCCTTGAGGCCCAGGGGCTGCAGGGAAATAATCTGCCCCACAAGGCATTTGTGATTCATAGCAAATTCTGCCCAAGCGTGGGAAGAAAGAAAAAGGCTGTGTAATTTTTATTGAAATCAAGAAGCAAAATGTTTTCCTTCTTTTAGCTGGGAGTTTCTCAGTTCAGCAGGTTCCTATTAAAAGGCCTGTAATGTGTGAGTGGGTGAAACCAATCATTTGCTGTGCTTGTTACTAGCAGAACAACACTGACAGATCCCCTTTCAAGTCTGGTCGTATATCTGGTTGCAGCGGCAGTGTGTGTTTCCTGGCCTGATTTCCAGTCATGGCTGTGACTCAGTGTAATGTTTGCAGGCTGAGCTGCCAACCGTGTGTTCCAAATGGGACAGTTCCACTTATTATTTTTTTTATTTATTATTTTTGTACATATTTGTTCAAAGAGCCATGCTGAGAAGCTGCTCTGTTTGTTTCCTTTCTTCTTTTGTTTCATAAACTGAAAAAAATGCTTTCCAGCTCCAGCATCCTTTATCCTCCCATTTCCCTTCATGATGTCACCTAAGCCTATGACAGGAAGCCAACATCTGACATGCAGAGACACCTCTGCACTCTGAGCAGGATGCCGGGACTAAGCATGGGTAGCACATTTTATTCCCAAGACATCCGCATCCAGCAAGTAGAGCTGTGCCCTTGGTTTGAACAGATCACGGAAGGAAACATCCTTTCTTGATTCCTGGTGGTTTACCTAGGAGGATATTCTCTACTATCCTTAACTGAATGATCTTTAATCATTTTCAGTGCTTAGTTTTTACACATTGCTTGTGTTTCTGGAGTTTCCATCGCTTTACATTGACTTTCTCTTACATAATTTTTCCATGCATTTGCAGATGCATGCAACTCACTTTGTTTCCTCTGTACTTTCCCTTCTGCATGTCTAAAAATGAGGGAAAAGAATTGGTTTGAGAGTCTCATTTTGGTAGGAACTGTAGAGCTGATGTTTCTGAACCAGAACCCTAACAAATAATAATTTTTAGATTATTAATTATCATTTTCTTCCTTCAGGAAGAACTTTCTTCCCCAGAAGAACTTTCTTCTGAAAAATATGTCCTAATAAAAGATCAGAATATTTCTGCTGATTTGTAGAAGCTCACTAGTGTCTCCCTCTTTGTAGAAAGCACTGCAGGAACTGGTGGCTTATCGTTCTTGTTATTATCATTATTGTTCCTGTTATTCCTTCACTGCTCTGACAATAGACCAAGACCTGGTTGGGTGCTAGAGGACTACCGTATTCCTTGCTTCACAGAGTTTTTATTCTGAAGAGAAGACGAGACAATGTTGTAAATGTCTGTAGTCATCCTTAACATGTCAAGTAATAATGATGTCCTTATACGTGTTATTTTTTAGATATTTTAATCCTGAATGTCTGTCCTTTGGAAACTCACTTTATCAGAGCTCCACAGAAAATAGCTTCTAATCTGGATCGTTGGAGCCTTTACTCATATTAGCTGTATGCTGGCTCCAAATATAGAGTACTGTTGACGTGCTTGTGTGTGCAGCCCAGGAACCAAATATAAGCCATGTGTGGGCTGAAACCTTTCCTAGACATGCAGAGGAAAGATGAGGCTGTTCAGAAGCATGTTTTTAATATATTGCTTTAATACCAGTAAACTCTCAGAATGCAAAATTCCCAGTCAAGTCAGAGACTGATGGGCTAACATGGCTCCAGGGGAAGGGAAAAGAGGAGCATGCCTGAGAGGCAATGTGGGATCTGACTCTCCCAATAGCAGCAGCGCTGTCGTAATGATCGGTGCTCGTGCTGGTGAGGTTTGCATGCAGAGGATGCAAACCTGTGCATGTCGGGTCAGTTCTTTTTCTGTTAAACCAGCTACTCTGCTATCAATGTGCAAGTCTATTAATCCTTGGATTTCAGCAGAGAATTAAATTTTTCTGCCTACATAGTGCTCATCACTATGTGTATAGTGATGAGTGGATCCTCTCCACGCTTTTAAGGGGGCAGATAAGGCATAGAGGGATTAGGTGACTTACCCGAAGAAGCCTAAGAGATGTCACAAACACAGTGAATGAATCCAGAAACTGGAGTTCAGTGTTAGTTCAGAGATGTGGCTAACGTTCATAATCCCCCTATAAATTCAGCTGGACATCAAATATGGTAGTCAGTAACAGGACTGATCCCTTTAGGATCTGCTGAAAACATTCCCAAGGCACAAAGCTTTTGAGTAACTGTGCAGAGCTCTTGCTAATGGGTTGCTTTTAATTCTCAAACGTTACAGAATAATGGTGATGGAGAGTCAATCAAAACTGTTCTCACATCTCCTGAAAACCGTATCCTTATCAAACGCATGTTGATAAAGTGTGCGGACATTTCCAATCCATGCAGACCTATAGAGCAATGTATAGAGTGGGCCGGACGCATCTCTGAGGAGTACTTTGCACAGGTAAGGCAAAGCCTAAGGCAAGCCCTAAAAAGGGCTGCTGAAATTCCAGGTGAGCATCTCTTTGAAAGTGAAGAGAAGTGTGCATGTACTGCCAATGTCCCAAAACATCTAAGGGTGCATTAAGGAATGTGAAAAATACCAATTTTTTTATTTGAAATGATGGGATATTACTCATGCCAATACTAGGTACCTTCAGACAGAAGAAAGTTGATGTCTTCTACAATTCAGTTTTTGAAAAACTTAAGCTTTCAAGTTGTTCAGTTTGCAGGTTTTTTGTTTTTGTTTTGTTTTGTTTGTTGTTTTGCCTGCAAATGTGTTCCCATCACAAAACAGAGAACGGTGCCTTCTGCATACCTGCATGCTGGCTGTGGCTCAAGAATAGGATCATCACGTTCTAGGGTTAGCATGGGAGCAGCACTCACTCCAAAAAATGCTCTAAGACCTTAGCAAACTGTGCTGAAGAAAGATTTTAGGAAGATGGGGACAAGGAGTGGGCAGAGTCATTGTTATAGATGATAGACCAGAAACTGAAATTGGACCTTGGAACCTCAATGGGAAAAAAGAGGATAAAAAAGATACTTTGCCACCTCTGATTTGTACAGAATGCTGCTTCTATTAGAGACTGACGATGGATGTGTATGTTTTAGCTCTGAAGCAGTCGTAACTTAAATCAGTAACACGCAGAGTTACTTAGGGTCAGCTTTGTGTGTAAATGCAGAAGATAAATGTATCGCTTTGTGGAAAATGCTGGAAGGCACTATTTGGCTACTGTTTGGCTGAAACTTGTGCAAATAGGTGCTTAAGACTAAGTTGCTGCTTCTTCAGATTTGTTCAGGTTTCTCTGTTTATTTAGCAGTTGCATGCTCTAGTCGGTGCCAAACAATCTGCTGCTAAAAGAAGCTATTAACAGAATAATCACAGGAGTGTTTTTTGCAGACTGATGAAGAAAAGAGGCAAGGTTTACCTGTCGTGATGCCAGTTTTTGATAGAAATACTTGCAGCATCCCCAAGTCCCAAATATCATTCATTGATTACTTCATCACTGATATGTTTGATGCCTGGGATGGTAAGCAAAACTCTGCTATGTTTCCTAACAATAAGTATTTTTGTAAACATTTCATACTACTGTGATATAAAATTGCTTTCTTATGACTCCTAAAGAAACAGGGAGAAAAGGGAAGATTTCTACAATTCAAGTAAGCTTAGTAACTTCATTATTGCTTAGAAGTATTTTGATACTGCTACAAACTATTCTCGTGGCTTCTCTTTAATATATTAGTTTCAGGCAGTGTTTAACTTTTTTTTAAACTTGCTTCTCTGTAAATGGAGAACAGAACACATTCTCTTTGATAGCTCTTTGGGCATAATCGTTTTGTCTGTGTTAATATCAGTTACTCTTCAAGACAAATTTCTACAGTCTGGAAACTGCTTGGGGGAGCAGCTGTTTGCTTCCAAGTGCTGCCTCCGTGGTAAAAGTGGTCAGAAATGTGACTCTCCTGAATGCCAGATCATGACATGTGACTGAGATTTGATGAAGTAGGAAAATTACAAGCATAATTAGTTTTGCCTCTCCTGGAAAACTGCGTCCCTTTGCTGGTGCTTGCAGTACCAGTATTAAATAGACTCACAGAATTGTTCTCAGTAGCCTGGGAAGATACATGAGTGATGAGAGCTATAAAGCCAGAAACATTTCAAGTATCAGTATGACAGATTTAAGCTTTCCTACTTAACACAGTTGCCCAGACATTTTCAGTGATATTTAAGCAGACAGAATCATGTGACTTCCAATTCTGCAAACTAAATACACCCTGCCCTTTCTTCCCTAGCATTTGCAGACCTGCCAAATTTGATGCAGCATCTGGATAATAACTTTAAATACTGGAAAGGACTAGATGAAAGGAAGCTGCGGAGCCTTCGACCACCACCACCAGAATAGCAATTAGACTATGGTGTGTAATTTGCTAACCAGATGCATATTTATTCAAGCTCACTTTTGTTCATGTGATTTGAGATTTGTTTTGGTCTCTTCAGTATTACAGTAAGGCTAGCCCATGCACTTGGGGAACTTTCAAATTCAAGAGAACATGAGGTCAGCAGTTGACTTCCACAAACTACCATGTGTGGACTACAATGAATAAGCCTATCAAGTGGAATTACACTGGATTGCTGCAGTACTCATACTGAAGAGGGTTTATTAGTGAACATATTTTTGCGCTATCTTCATACCAGTATGTGAAGCTGGAAGATCTTGAAGAATCCTCATAAAAAGGACGTTCACTAGAAGATGTTGCATAATCCTCAATTCTGCAAGTGAAAAAGAAATATCTATTAATAGTGACTCTCAGCTTTTACGATAAAGCTACATGCTTTTTATAAGCACTTAAGACAGTTACATAGAACAATCAGACATTTAAAATGCAACTCTCCATGAAGGAATTTTTGATCTATGAAAAATAGATGTACTCTATTTTTTCACATCACAGAAGGTGCAATCATTCACTTCTGAGCACTACTGAAAGTGAGTTCTCTTTAAGAAATTTAGTAGCAAATGTAAAAAATAACACAAGAATTTTTGAGGTTGATCGTTAGCATCTATGATTAAAATGATATGTTTTATTTATTTTGTTAGATGTTCAATATTTTCTATGAATTTATAAATACTTAAAAGCCAAAGCCAACTTCAGATGCATTACAAATTTACATGATTCATACTCATTAATATACATTTAATTGATGTACAGACCTTTTATTTTCATAATGCAAATACAAAATACTATACAATGATACATTTTTATTGCACTGTAAGGATAGATGTGTATGTTTAAATATTGTCTGATTTATGTTAATTAAAATAAGTTTTATTGCAAAGGTCTCACTTGAGAATAGTAGAATAAACAAGAAATGTATACTCTCTGAGCACCAGAACTGCAGTAGTTCTCCCACAAACCAGTGGTGACCACCTGATCTTCCCTTGGCTACAAAAGATAGTATGTTGGAACTTTTTGTTCTCTCCCGTGAAATTTTGACTGAATTCCCTGTCAAAGTCTGCCTTATTTTATATAATATTTCTACAAAGCATTCCACAGCATATAAGAACAGGTAATACCAAACATCTAATGAATTTCAACATTTTATAGCCTATGTATTTTCCTCTGCCATGAAAGAAACAGAACATAAAACCACCAACAAAAACCTTTAACTCAACAAGTTTGTAAAGGCTGTATACCTTCACAATTTGAATGAAACCTTCATAGCAAACACCAGAAAATAATAAAACATATATTTTAAGAAGTGTCAAAGTCCTAGCCATTTCATTTGAAATGTATACGTACTTTGTAGTTTGCAGACTAACAGATGCATGAATATTGTTTAAAAATAACTGGTGTCTGGGGAAGGGAGGAGTTGAGTGGGTTGGACTGGCATAAGGATGATGAAAGGTGGTACATGGCTAGCAAGTCCCTGTGTTTGTGGCTGGCCCTTGGCAAACCCATCCAACCCTTGTGTGCGCTTAGACACCCTACACAGCTAGAAGCAGTGCCATGCTGTATTTCACTGAAGGACTAAAAGAGTATCCTATCAGCCTTTCCAGTAGGCAGGAAGGCACTCCAAAAGCACTGAAGGAATCGGTAACTATTGTCAATTCAGCGGCAATTGACTTTAGAGAAGGGACATTTTGAACTGTTCCTCAAAAAACACAAGCTGAGGAGAGGCGGATGATGGAGCGGTTCAGGGACTGCAGCAGTAGGAGCCTTAAAGCAGGTAAGAAGGGAACAGATGTCCTCTCCAGTTGTTACCTGCTTCTGTGTTTCTCCTTCATCTCCAAGCTGATGATATTCATGGCCTACCACTATTTTTAGCTCGCTGGTGTTTGCGTTTGCATCGTGCCTTTCTGCCAGTGCTGCCCTCATCCTGCTTGTGTGTTCTCCCTTCCTACTTGGTACCTGGGTTAAGTGCTGGGGTGGCAGGGGATTCCCTTTCATAATTCCCTTTGGTTTATTGATGCCTGTATATTGCCAAACCTGGTGGGGCTCAGATCTTGCCTAGGGGCACCCAAGACCATACCAATATCTCAGTGATTATATAAGGATGGAGGGTATGGGGTCCTTGCCAATCTTCCAGGGGTTTGACAGTCATTACTGAAGGAGCAGATCTATTTCCATTGAGGACTTAAAACAAAACAAAACTATCCTCTTTTCAAAGGGAACATGCAAGGAGAGGGAGAGTTGGCTGCCAGATGTATTGTTTTCCTAGCAATATTACACTGTGTCTCCATGTACATGAACCTATTTAATTGGCTGTAATTTGCCACCTGGTGTTAATCTCTTCCATTGCATGCAGACTCCTGTGCCTAGTTCAAGGAAAAAACTACTCTGGCTCCATTAGATGAAAGCTGCATCAGACCTTCAATATCTCCACTTACCAGCTGCAAAGAGGATAGGAGAGGAAAAGTAACAGCATATGGGTCCAGAGAATGTCTGCAGGAACGGGGTAAAAATATTTCTTCATAAGCACAGTTAATGTTCTCAGTTGTATTAATGAATGGTAAAAGCAGTTAATCTGCTATAAAAATGCCTGCTGAATCATCATTGAAAAGATGTGAACAATATGATTAATTCCCTGAAATTCACACTGTGTCTTTAATGCCATTACTTGGAGTGTAGAGCTGTGCTAATCAGCCCTCTGTATTAGCTAGATTTATGCCCATATTGCTGTACAATAATTTCACTTAACGTAAAACACTGATTTGCAGCCACTGAATGCAGCTCTGTTCATTCTGTTGTCCATCCAGATTTTCCTGTTGCCAGGGAGAGATTATAATTAAAGTCTGGAAGCACCGTGCCTGATCCTCACCCAAGTTCTCTTCCCACTGAGCTTCTCTCTGCGGATTACATCCCTTTTGCTTTTTCAGTCTGGCACCCAGTGCTGGAGCTCTGCTTGGGACAGAAACCATGGGCTTACAGATGTATTGGTGGTCCTTCACCGTGAAAGGGAGAACACCGGAATAAACTGGAAGAGCATGTTTAAAATTATTCCCAATTTCAGACAGGCTGGCAGTCTTATACAGTGTCTACACTTTTCATTTATCCTTGCTTTAATGCTAATACAAGAGTAAATTCTAGTGTAGACATGATGATGGAAGGTTCTTTTATTCACCTCTGGGGTTTTAATCTTACAGAATGTTTTAAAACTGAATAAGGTTCAGCAATTCAGCATTAAATGAGCCATTCAGAATTATTAGCTGTTTTTCATGCTGCATATTTTCAATCAGGTAATACTGCTGCTAAACCTGGGTATCAATTTAGTTGCTTCCAGGTGAGCCTGGAACTATTATGATCTGGTTTAAAAAAAAAAAAAAAAGCTAGTTCTTCAGTAAATTGCCTTAGATGAATATCTTGGTCCCTTCGAGGGACAGGTATAAAATTCTGGGTAATAACTGCTTTTTACAGCAGGAAGAAACAGACAGGTATTGTGCACAGCCACCTTGTCAGAGGTCTGGAGCTGGCTTTCATACTACAGTTTTCCCAATGAAAAAAATGTATATAAATTAAAAACCACCCAAAATGGAATAAATACCTTGTTTTTTGTTGCAGTGCTTTTTTCAGTAGCTCTCTGCTTGTCTCAGTAGAGACATCATTGATGTGACACTTAAGAAGATGTGTCACAAACATGAAGGAATTCAAGCAATGACAAAGCCGTTCCTACATAAAAGAGGAGAAAGGATAATAAAATTAAATATCTACTAATCCCTCACAGGATGCTCAGAAACAGCACAGGGAAAGTGTAGCCAGTTGTGTCCTTCTGAGACCAGAAGGGTTTGAGTCATGACTCTGAGTGGAGCACTCTGAAATGAAGTCTCAGAGCTATTCGCAAGCTTCAAAACAAATAATCTCTCTGCTGACGTGTGGCATCATGCCTCCAAGGTACAGTGGTCCCAGGGGTGCTTGTTAAATACTGGGATGGATTGGATTTCATCCTGACATGATGTTTGGATGCAGAAAACAAGCTTTTAAATTACTGCCATGTCCCTGTGCAGCCTATACTGCTGGTTCAGAACAAAGGGGTTGTCCAGGTGCTTCACGTATTTTTTGTTCTGCTGAAGCTATGGCTGTGTAGGCAAAGGATTTCTTTGTTGTAACTCCATTAAATGCTTTCTCTCATTGCCTGCTTTGAACGTCACTAGGGCAAAGTGTCCCATGTTTTCATTTTTTTCCTTATTTAACACTTTTAAGAATCTCCTCCCACACTTCCCAAGCAAACCTCAGTGAATTTAGCTTTGCAAACCCTGTCTGGTTATATATTAGCATCCTCTTTAACAAGCAAAGCAACTGAATTAGAAAAGGCCAGAGGATTCTGAGCCGCTAAGCAAAATGGGTTTGAGGCTTCCAAATGCCTTTGAGATCCTGGCCTTTCAAGCCCAGCCTGTGGTCTAAGAGGAAGTCTTTCTCAGGCCAGGGGAAGGATTCTCATCTTCTGGTGTTCTGCTTTTTCCCCTCTCAGCTTGTCTTCCATTTCTCTTCTGATCCCATTTGCTAGAAGTACTTCCCTCAACTTCCACTGGCTGTAGATCTCCCTCAAGCACACAGCCATAACACCGGGACTAAATCCTGCCATTCAAATGGACGCTTGCTACTTGCAACAACTATTAGCACAATACAGTAATCTTTTTCTGATTTGAGATAAAGTGAGCCTGGAAAAATACCCCGTAATGGCTGAAAGCCTTACGCTGGTATCCACAGACAGGAGAATGCAAACACAGTTAACTGAAGCAGCTTGTGAGCAGTGCATTGCTACCTCATGCAGTGTGGATGTGTATGCGAGGTCTTTTATATTGTTCTCCCATGTACAAATTGAAGTTCAGGAGTGTTCACAGGCATCTCTGCCTCTGGGGTTATGTTAGCAAGTACAAGCAGCCATGGACACTTGTTGAAATTTGAATCTCCCTTTCTTGGTTTGCTTGCTCCCCCCCTCGAATGGCAAGAGTCATTGCTAGAGCTAAAACTAATCTTAGTTCAGTCCATGGTAATTAACAACAGTTACTTCATCCTTTAATCACACATTTCTCTTGAGGTCGAGGAATAGCATAGCAATGTGTATCTTTAGAGAGGAAGTGAGGAAGGCGATTGCCTGGTTTTGAAATGAAAGGTGGAATTTAGCCAGTATGCAATTATTCAAGTGAAAAGTTGGTCCTGTCTGTCTTTAATATTCCGAAGTAGTATTTGATGTAAATCCTTCCCTACAGGTCGTTACATTAGCTCTTAGCTCAACCTGAGCACGCTGAGCGCCAAGTTCAGTGTGTAGCGCATTTTATAACCAAGCAAACAATGTCATTCTAGTGATCCTGCAGCTCCCTAGCTCCTTGGGAGGAGGCATGGCTTTGTCTTCAGCCTAAAGATGAAACAGAATATGCTTGACCAGATTCCCTTGGTATTTGCAGCATGGGACCAGATTCCCTTGGTATTTGCAGAACAGAACGTGTGAGGAGTGTTGCTTTTCCACCAGGAACTGTCCCATTTTGCCTAAAATAGATGTTAGTTTGCTACTAATATTTTTCTTTACACAAAACTTTTTCCTTTATAGGAAAATTCCTTTTTCTTCATAGATCTCTAAGTGCTTTACAAGAAGACCCCCATAGCCCTCTTGCAGGTGGGTAAAACAAGCTGCAGGGCAGCACAGTGGTTTGTCTGCGCCCACCCCATAGGAACCCTGGCGTAGACCTGGGGGCTGCCAGGCTACTGCTGAGTGCTCTGGGTTGAACCATGCTGACCTTCAAAAAAAAGTGAGAAGACAAATTTAGAAAGCAGGTGATTTCATAATGGTTTGCCATTGCCACTTCACAGAGACGCTGGCTGGAGCTCCTGAGAAGCCAGAAATCTGTCCTCGCTCAACATGTTTTCTGAACTTCAGTGAGACTCACAGCAGAGCCCAGCACCATCGCTGCGTGCACACCGCATCCCAGCGCCTGTCCCCAGCAGTGGGTGGTGCCAGCTATTTCAGACGCTGTTTACCGTAAGTAAGACTGCAATGATATAGTGTGAATATAAGCGCTAAGAAACAGGCAAGGTGCCCAGCCAACATACAGAGCCAGTGCCTGGGCTGGGAGTGGCATGCATCACATCAGATACAGCTTTTGGGCATAGTTAGGGAGAAAGCATCCAATTGCATGAATAGACAGTTTTTGGAACATCATCAGAGCAGAATGAAATTCTCCTCACCATGCCCTGAAACTGAGCAGCCTTTCCCAGCCCCTGAAAAATCTGCTGGCAGACTCAGTGCAACAATGCTATCTCCTGCTATGACAAATCGCTGACAAGTTAAGGTCAGAAAGCAGAAAGTTTCTCCACTCTATCATGCCAGGAACAAAAAAAAGAAAGAAAATAAAAAGCCTTGTTTTAAAATAAACTCTTTGAAATAAACAAGTGTTCTCTGAACCACAGCAGAGTACATACCTAACTATTTGTTAAGTAAGTATCAGTGACATATTTAAGTCTGGTTCAGTATGCATTAGCAAAGTGGTATTTGCATTGCTTTTGTTGTAACAAGAGTCAATAGTATTTCTAGAAGATGATCTGAAAAAACGGAGTTTCCTTTTTTTTTTTCCCACTTTGCATCACACAGAGAAACATCTGGTCAGCAGCAGACCCACATCAGGACTTTCCAGAAAAAAACCTTCCTAAAGTACTGATTTCATTGAAATTATACTTCTCTTTCATTGTCTCAGTTCAGTTCATATTCTGCCTCTTAAGTGTTATTTTTTACCCACAGATCCACCTTCTGGATCACTATGGCTTTCTGAATTGTCTGCCTCTAGACTGATTGCAAATACACAGTCCTGTTATTATAGTCTGTACCTGAAATGCCACAGTGCCATGGCTGAGTAAAGTTCAAACCTATTCCACCTCTTCTGATCAGCTATTGCTCCCTGAGGTCTGGCAAAAGCTAGGCTCACTGCTATCCTTGACTATAGCAAGGCTATTTAGGGGGCTAGGGACCACCTCACAGGACTCAAGTCATGTCAACGCCCTGGGGAGGCTGGAACCACAACTGAGTTGACCCAGTGTCTGCCAAGATACACCAGCAGTATGCAGAAAGCCACTGAGGGACCAAGAAGGCACAGCACAGCCTAAAAGCTGATGTTTGCTTTATCACATGCAGCAAAAGAAAAAAGTAGTATCAATTTCTAATTTAAACTGATTTGTGTGTATGTATTTGTATTTTTGTCTGTCTGTTCTTTGACCTTTGCTGATTTAACTCTTGTAAGAGCCAGATACTAACTCTAGGGTTAATGCATAGCCAGAGGAATACAAAGCAAGAGAACAGGCTATAACCATTATGATGCTGAATTTAAAATGGTTGTGAAGTTCTGCACCGGGAACAAAGGCTTTATTTTACGTCTGATGGGTGGTGAGGAAGTCGGAGTGCTCCTTAAGTGTCCTTTCCTGTATGTCAATACAAATGATCTCTTTGGGCCTGCTCCGAAATCTAGGGCTTAAAAACCATCACTGTAGACCAAGTACTTCCATGGTATGGGAAGCGACGTGACCTCCTTCTCCCTGCCGTTGTGGGGTGGGGGTGAGGCGGAAGGTCGTGCTCTGTGGGACCCGAGGGGGAAAACTGCACTTCATAAATCAGGCTTGAGCTACCCCAAAGTCAGCCCACGCAAGTCACGGTGAGGCTCTGCAGGCAAAAATGCCAGCCAGGCTTTTATCTGTATGCCACGGCATCACAGGTCGATACTGTGACTTCTTTCTCTTCTTTAAACCTTTCATGTCAGAGGAATCAAAGACCCCTACCTCCCCTTCCCAAATCGCCTCAAGTTAATAATAGCACGAACAGTAGTTAGCCCAGGTTTGAAAGAGGCTTTGATTAGATACTGCTCTTTGGTAAGCCATTTGAAAGGCAGTAGGTAAAGCGTTTACTTTGCTTGGAAGAGAAGCCTGATGAGCAATTTGCTCTTCTGTTGCTGACGCCAAGCAGAGCTTTGTTATCCCCAGAATATGGAGACCACAGAAGTGGCTTATGACTACTGCTCTTTACTGCTGGCTATTTCTTTGCTTTGTGCAAGGATAAAAAGTCACAAATGGAGCCCAGTGGCCTGGCCTTATGCGTGACAGCTGCATCTGTGCTGAGCCTTAGCAGCAGTCTGCTCCCCAGCTTTCTCTCCCATGGCTTGTTTTTCCTGCCTCGGACTGGCCTGGGAGGCTACAAGAAAGCTTTGTAACTCCGATTATAAATGGTGAGGTCATTCAATGTTCACTTCACCAAGCATTTTATTAACTGGGGAACCAAGCGATGTATCTGACCCTCACTGCACTGGCACATTAACTAAATTTACTCCCACAGCTTTCAGGTCAGTGTGGAACAGAGGCAGGAGGTGCAGAAGTGCCCCAGGGCCCCCTCCTGACCATGTGTTTTCAAAGCCTGTAATTGGAACACAAGGAATTTTGTTTCAAGATTGACAGAAAACTTCAGTGTATCCTAACAGCTGCAAAATACCTCCAAATAAAGCAACTCACATGCCACCACCGGCCCAGCCCTACCTGCATGGTCAGTGTCCTCCTCACAGGCGGCTTTGGGAGCTGTGGGCACAGGGGCTGGAATAACTCAGGAACTTTGTCAGGGTCTGGTCCTTCTGACACCAGAGGGGATAGGCAGATGCTGTGCAAGACGGCAGGGTTTGGAAGAGCACCGTTAGAGGAAACAAATGTGCTACAAGCACAGCCGTTGCTGGAATCAAGCCGTTCCCCAACCCTCTGAGGTGGGTGACTGAGCAGCCGGCTTGGCCGGATAACTCCTCAGCAAAATGTCCTTATTACCGAAACCGGGACGGGCCCTGCAAAGGTCAGGGCTGGCCTGGCCGCTGCACGGACGGCCCCGCGAGGATGCCGGCACAGAGCTCCCTTAAAGAACAAAACTCACGTCCCCCTCCTAGGCTGAGGCCTCGGCACCCCCCGCGCCGCAGCCACGCCGGCGAGCAGCTGTAAAGCCATGTTTATTCAAGGCCAGAGGGACCCGGCCCCCGCCGCGCCAGGAAGCGCCGACAGGGTTCAGCGGGCAGGAAATGGCGGCGGCGCCGGCCGCGGCGTGAGGCGGCGCGAGGTGAGGCGCGGCGCGCGGCGGGCCCCTCCCGGCGACGGGGCCCTCAGGGTTTACGCGCG